>CM050510.1:65640669-66058028 GCA_027563665.1 Antrozous pallidus
TCTCTCTCATTCTCTCTCTCTCTCTCTCTCTCTCTCTCTCTCTCTCTCTCTCTCTCTCTCTTTCTCTTTCTCCTTTACTCTCTCCCTCCTTTACTCTCTCTTTGCTGGGGGCAGTTGGGAGCAGTGCATAGTGCTTCAAGACATGCTTATTGAGCTAATAGAAGGGGAGCTTTGACAAAATGAGGAAGCCCCAGTTAGGCACTGAGGTCACGCAGGGCTCATGGTGAGGCTGTGCTACAGCAGCCAAGGTGGCCTTTGGGATCTAACCAATTTGAGCTCAAATTGTAATTCCTTTGCTTAGTCTCAGGACCATCTGCTGTGTATTTGGGGTATTTATGGAGCAATTGATTAAAAGCAGGTGGTGTCCATGCTGTGGGCTCTTTTGTGTCTCCTTCTCAGTCCTTCTCTCAGCCCAGGGCAGCTTGCAGCCTCCTGAGGGCTCCACGACCATGGTTCTGTGCCTTTTTACTTGGATTACCAAGAGTTATGCCAAATCCACACAGTTAGCTTTTAAAAATGTCTGGTTGTATTTTGGACACTTCACTGACCACAAGCTTCTTGTTGCTGGAGAAGACATGTGGTCCATTCTGAGAGTTTCCAACCACCTGGGGGCTTAGCCTGTGCTGGAGGATTCTGGCCTCTGGTCCCACTCTTGAGGACTGCGCTAGCCCTCTGGAGGCCGGCCCCCTACACAGGAAACCAGAGCTTTTAAGGGCCAGGGATTTGCCTAGAATTCCAGTGACAATGGCTGCCCCCTCCCTCACCCTGAGCTGAATTCCAAGGAGTTTCTGTGCCTGGATTACAAGCAGAAAATACTTGCAAAGTCTGGATGGGCCTAGAACCTGTGATCCACCTGTGTCTCCCACGGCACAAGGCCAGGCCATTCTGAAGGCAGGGAGGTGGCATAACTGGCCTCACTGGGATGCTAGGCTCTGCCACTACAGGGCCTTCTAGCAGGAACCCCACAGGACCCCCTGCCAAATGCCTAGCAGCCAGAGCACTCCTCATGTTAGACACCGACAGGCTCTGCTGTGATGTGAGGGGCCAGTCAGGAAAGAAGGAGGGATGGTGGAGTGATAGGGAAGGACAGTTAGCGTGGAATATGCATGTGACTAACATAGTTATCTGTGCCCTTCCAAAAAGGGCCGGAAACAGCTTCAAAACTAAATACAAGGTACAGGAGCTGGAACCATTAGCCGGAGCTCTCTCAAGGAGAAAGGGTAACCTGATCAGTACCTGGGGTCATGCAACTATAGAAACAAAGCCATGGGCTGGGTTACATTGTTTTCCAAGGATAGATAACCAGAAACAGGGTTTTTGAACTTTTATCCCCCAGAAACATGGATAACCAGAAACAGGATGGATAACCAGAAACAGGGTTTTTAAACTTGTATCTCCCAGAAAACACTTGCTCTTGCCACCGAATATTAAATTTGCCCTTGTCTAAATGGTAATGATACCAAAGTCAATTCCGCTTTTATCAAGTTTGAAGGAAGAGCACTACAGAATATAATCTTCTATATTGTGTCTCTGAAAAAGCAGGGTCCTAACATGTGGCCAGAAATGTGTTTGGGATGCGCATGGCCGGCTCAGTGTTGCTGCTCCCCAGGGATCTCCATTCATTTCCAGCTGAGGGTTAGAGAACTCAGAGACACAAGGTGAAGCTGCCTGCCTGCTCCCCCTCCTCACATGTCTTCAGATGCAAGGAAGGTCCCTTCCAGAGCCCTGCTCTCTGACAAGGAACGCACTCATTGGGCTGGAGGACACTCTTGGGTGTGACCTGATTGTTGGGAGGGTTGCAGTTTCTGAACTGTTCTCCCAGTTGGATAGTTTACATAATAATGTTTAGAATGAAATCCACTTTTGATCACAAAGGTCTACAGCTGAGCATTGTCAGAATTTCCTTTATAGATTATCTTTGAAAATTAATGGAAGAACTTAGAAAACAAACCATAACAAGCTATAAATAGCTATAAGAAGATGATCTTCCAAGATAGTAACTCTCCAAGCCCCACTTCTGGCAGCATGGAGGCTAAGATTCAAGTCCTCCTCCCCCTGCTGTTCCGCAGCCCTACTCTCTAGAGACCACTGCTGCTGAGCAGTGTGAGGCTGAGCATGTGAGGGCCCGTGCTTGCTTAGTGACCAGAGCTGGAGCCCCCTGCAATTATTTTCTGCTTGTAATCCAGACACAGAAACTCCTTGGAACTCAGCTCAGGATGAGAGAGGGGGCAGCCTTTGTCATTGGAATTCTAGGCAAATCCCTGGCCCTTCAGAGCTCTGGTTTTCCGTGTAGGGAGCCTGCCTCCAGAGGGCTAGCTGGGTGCATAGGCGTGCTCCTGGGCTTCTTGATAGCATAACCTGGGAGGGCAGCCACAGAGACCACACGGCTCAGACCTGGGCCCAGAGCAGAAGACAGAAACTCACTAGTTCAAGGTCCCCAGCCACCCACCAAAAATCTGGGACATGGGTGAAAACACCAGGCATGTTCTTTTATTTTAGCATATTTCTCAGGAATCATGAAGGACACAATCAACAATGGTAGCTTAGACTAGTTTGGTAAACTGAGGCAAAGGGGCTCTTTATCCTGAAATGTCATAGCTCGGGGACTCCTGAGAGCTTTCAGCTTCCCATGGTCACTCACAAGCTAGCTCTTGACACATGTCCAAAGATCTGTTTATTGCTGCATCTAGGTTGTGAGATTATCTTTAACTTTTTAATTTTAAATTAACTCCGGAATCACAGGAAGTTGCAAAAATAATACATAGAGTCCATATGAAGGCTTTGAATTTTCCCCAGTAGTTATATTTTATGCAACTGAAGTACAATTTCAAAATTGGGAAATTGACATTGGTACAATATATGTGCACATCTTTTGTTGTTTTGACATATACGTAGTTGTGTGCAACTATCACCATCAACAACAATCAGTTTTATCCCTCTGCCACCCCCATCAACCCGAAATCCTGGTGATCACTGACTTGCTTTTCATTTCTATCATTTTGTCAGTTAGAGAACGTTCTGCATGTGGAATCATAGAGTATGTGAATTTTGGACATTGGCTCTTTTTAATGCGAAATCATGTCACTGAGCTCCATCCACGTTGTTGTATGTGTCCATAATCTGTTCCTCGTTGCTTTTGAGTCATATTCCGAGTGTAGATAGCCCACAGTTTGGTTAGCCATTTGCCTATGCAGGGAAACATGCTTGTTTCTAGTTTGGAGCTGCTGTGATGCAGAAGACTAGGTACACTGACTGATGATTAAAATGTTAGGACCAGGTCTGCCACTTCACTTTTGTTTCCTAGTATTTTTCCTATTGTTCATTTCTCTGCTTTCCTTTTCCTTCCTACCTACAAGATTTGTTAAAATTCCACTTTGATTTATCTAAAGTATTCTTAGTATATTTCTCTGTTTGAAATTTTTTAATTTTTCTGTAGAAATTTAGTTGCTTGATGTATTGCATTATACATAACATAACTTATAACAGGTGACTAGTATCAGGATTTTACCAGTTTAAGTGAAGTACAGAGACCATAACTCTTTTAAGCCTTAAAGTTTTATTTTACAATTTCAATTGTCTATAATTTATATCTACTATATTCTTAAATATTATCTCTATATACATTAAAAAAACAAATATTTTCTACAGTCATTTTTAACACAGAGATGATCTAAAGCAAAGAAAGGCAAAGTGAATTGAAGAATTAAGCCAATGGCTTGGCCAGCACTAGAGAGCTTAGCTTCTAGAATGTTCCCTTTGCCACTCACTTTCTTTCCTAACTGAAGACTCTTCTTCTTCAGAGTTGAGTATTTTTGTTAGCTGATCCGTCTTCAAGTTTTTGCCATAAGCTACTCTAGGAGATTCTGGGGGCTTTCCTGGGGATGGAGACACAAGAGGCCAAGTCAATGATTGCAGATCACAGAGGCAAAACACCAGAGCAGAGGTCACAAGGAGTCACCTAAGTCATGCCCGGCTTTCAGAGAGGATGATGCCTGGGTTAGAAGAATAGGATTTTCATTCTAGTTGAGGAAAGAAAAACCCCATGGTTTTCCTATCAAATATTTTTAGGCTTACTACAATTTCCAGGAACTAAAGATGACAGTGCTATTTTATAGCATGAAGGAACATCAACATCAAACCTTTTCTTTGACAGAAAAAGAAATAAAATGTAGAAAATGACTCCTGACTGATTTCCCTCTCCAGTCTTCGCTTTATCCTGCCACTAGGCCAGTGGTCGGCAAACTGCAGCTCTCGAGCCGCATGCGGCTCTTCGGCCCCTTGAGTGTGGCTCTTCCACAAAATACCACGTGTGGGCACGCACTTACAGTGCGATTGAAACTTTGTGGCCCATGCACAGAAGTCGGTTTTCGGCTCTCAAAAGAAATTTCAATCATTGTACTGTTGACATTTGGCTCTGTTGACTAATGAGTTTGCTGACCACTGCACTAGGCTTTCCTGGCTAATAATATGTCTAGTATGAATGTATCCTATGGCAATCCAGAGCCCTGTCCATTGGCACAGTGAAAACCTCTTCTGAAGACATGGCTGAGAACGAACACACAATGAAGCACCTAGAACAATGCTGGCGAGTAAACGTCACCTGCATGCCAACCACTCAATGGGCAGTGAACACAGGAGAGGTGCTTGGAGAGGACATGGAGGTGAAGGGCAGCAGGGACTGAGTGTGATGGGGCAGAGAGGTTGCAGAGGGGGCAAATCCATGCCTTCCCTAGAAGCCAAGGGCATCTTTTCTCTCGCCTCCTATTACTTGCTTATTGTTAGCTAAATGAGAAGGAACACTAATTCTAAGGAGAAGTTTCTCAAGGGGAGAAATGGCAATGGGATGGATTCCAACACCGAGCCAGCACTCTCTGCTTGCGTTCTCATACTCCTGCATGGATGCTGCCTTTCTTGGCAGGAAGCAGCTGGAACAGCAGGAAGGCTATCTTGAGTCATGGACCAGGCCCAACATGTTTGTGGTGGCTCCTGGAATGGTAGCTCATCACACACATCACAGACACACTACTCTTCCACAGCCAGTGCGGGGGAAACACAAAGGCCAGTCCTTGGCTGGCATAGCTCAGTAGTTGAGCTTCAACCTATGAACTAGGTCAGTGGTCAGCAAACTGCAGCTCCCAAGCCACATGTGATTCTTTGGCCCCTTGAGTGTGGCTCTTTCACAAAATACAACGGCCTAGGCATGTCTATTTTGAAGAAGTGGCATTAGAAGAAGTTTAAGTTGAAAAAATTTGGCTCTCAAAAAAGAAATTTCAATTGTTGTACTGTTGATATCTGGTTCTGTTGACTAATGAGTTTGCTGACCACTGAACTAGATCATGATTCCATTCCTGGTCAGGGCACCTGCCCAGTGGCAGGCTGGATCCCCAGTTGGGAGCAGTCAGGAAGCAGCTGGTCATTGATTCTCTCTCATCATTGATGCTTCTGTCTCTCCCTCTCCCTTCCTCTGAAATATATATATATATATATATATATATATATATATATATATATATATTATATGATGTTGTCATGACTAAGCATTACAAAAGAAATGGACAGTGAGGAATGAGGAAATGAAGTGTGGTGTCTGCTATGGTTTATAATGTGAACAAAGAAATATGCTCCTCCCTCTAAACCATGAACCTCTAGTGCTTCCAACAACTTCTTATAGTACTTGCTGCCAATACAGAGTAGCCTGATTAAAGTTTTTAAAAGCTTTGCTAAAGATGGTTTTCTTTTGTTTTAGGCATATGGAGGTATGAGTGGTAGAGGACTGGCTCCACTACTGTCATTTCTGCCTAAAGATCTGATACAAAAAGGGACACTGTCCAAAATGGGATTTCAGCTCTGAGATGCACCAAGCCCCGGGTCTTAGAGAACTGACTTCTATTGAATGCTTACCACATGTGCTATCCCCGTAGGTGCTCAGTGGCCCTTACGTTACAGATAAGGGAGCCAAAGCTAAGTAAGAAGCCCAGGGAAAAGATAGAGGAAGAGCTGATTTGAACCTAGCTCTGGCCAATTGCAGCTTTTGATTTTCTCTCTGCCAAGCCAGCCGTGCATACCACATGGTCTAAGAGCCTGCCTTCCTCTATCTTTCTTTTTTCAGTATGTCTTCTCTACAGGTGGCCAGGGTGAGCCATGCTTTGCCCTACAGATGCAATTCCTGCACCTAGCACAGGGCCTAGTAAGGTACTTATTTATTGACCACACCAACCCATACCTGCAGCCATTCTTTCCTTCCTCCCACCAGAGACTGGGAAAGAATTGGGCAGAGTAAGAGGGGAGTGGAGCCTTCTCATTCACTGCCCCAGGCTTGTAGGCTGAGTGGAGAGAAAATGCCTAGAGTAGATTATGCAAACAAAAAAGGGGGTGGGGGGGAGAGACTGCTCTAAACCCAAGATGTTATCTGCAGTTACTTAATGATAATATCTTCCCATCTCTGCTTTGTTCCCTTCCAAGGCTAAATGTTTCTCTGCCTCTTAGCCACCCCTGACCTTTGAAGCTCTGGCCCAAAGAAGCTCCACAAAACAAGCCCCACATTCGAAAGCTGGTGGTTATTCCTGAAGTTCACGATGATAAAGCTAAGAGTGTGGCTATCTCAGCTGCCGGGCCACAGGGCTGTGGCAGGAGGAGAGTTCTGGAGCAGAAGTGAGCTGTAAAGCCCTTTCCTTACTCCTATGCCTATATATGTGGGGGTGTAAATGCTGAGAGACAATGACAAAGAACTAAAAGCCCTTCAGTCAACAAAATCACAAGCAAGATGGTAGGGAAAATATTTTATGGACATAGCTGAAAGCACTATATTGCAGTCATGGGGTAATTTCTCAGTTTTCTGTGGAAGCAGCCCATTGCCATCTTTCCTCCCTCTTGTTCCCTTTCTGCCTTGGAGTCACCTCCAATCTTCCTGGGTCTCCTTGGCCGTGGAGTTGGGCGCGATGAAATTGCTAAAGACGGCCTTTTTTGGCGTTGCTGTAGCTGTGCTCTTGATTTTATTCAGCTTGTCTCTGTCCTGTTGGCATTTTTTCAGGCAAGGACCACACAGATCCTTTGCCTCCACCAGATATAAGTTATCCAGCCTCTTGATGGAATCTATGAATACATCTGTCTCCTCTGGCTGGAGAAAGGGGTTTCGCTTGGTGTTGAGCTTCTTCAGCTTGGGGAGCTTAGAGATGCTAGTGGGGATGGCGCTGAGCAGGTTGTCATGGAGCCCAACCTCATGGAGCTCTTTCAGAGCACCCAGTGTGGTAGGCACACTGTCCAGGTGGTTCAGGCCTAAATTCACAGTGCGGATGTTCTTAAGCTGGTTGAGCTCCACGGGCAGCCCGTTGGTGGTCAGCCTGTTGTTGCTGACATTGAGGTAGAGCAAAGATGTCATTTGGCCGATGGACTCAGGGAGCTTGTCGATGTAGTTGCTGTGCAGATCCAGCCACCGTAAATTCTGGAACTTGGAGATTGAATCAGGGATTCTCTTGAGCATATTCCGGCTAAGATCGAGCTCATCTATGTCATTGAGTTTCAGAATACACTTTGGGAAGGTGGTAATTCCCATCTTGCTCAAGTCGAGGCGTTTTCTCCCATCGAAGGTGATTTTGATACAATTCTTGGCCACATTGAGGGTGATCTTCTTGCCCTTGGGGCTCTTCCCACTCTTGGCCATGTTCCTTAGTAAAGAAATATGTTTGAAGTATCCTGTTCTGGTTGGTTGGTGGTTAGATTGAGGAAAAAGTCACTTGAAACTGCTAGAAGATATACTCTGATAAGAGAAAAATATCAAGTTGGAAGATGACATGAGAGTATTAGACTTCCCCCAAATCATAATACTTTACTCTCTAACAATAAAAGGAGAGAAAAAGAAAAATGAAGAGAAATTAGGGCAGAAGTCACCTAAACAAAGACCTTCAGTAAATTGCATGCCTTCCTCAGACCTCTGTTCCCAGATGTAAATAAGAGGGGCAGGTTCGGGCTGAAGGAGTCTCAGTATCCATCCAGATGTGTCATTTCCTGGCTTAATAATCTTTCATTGTCCTGGATTTCAAAATACACCCACCCTCTCCCCAGCCCAGGGGTTCATGTAATTGTGTATGTGTACCTACCACTTCCCAGACCCTCACATAAATCTAGTCTTTCTTTAGAGTTATCTTAAGGTTGCCACGGTGTGTCTGCTGACACACTCAGTGGGACCACAGAGTGGACATGAGGAGACAAATGCTTGTGGTGTATGGGTGGCCAGGTGCCTGCAGTTTCTCTGCTCCGTCATTCATGCTTTTTCTCAGGAACCAAGTTCATATAGCACATAAAGCGCCAGCAGTCAGGTTGTGTGCACCACCATCATGTTTTCCTCATCTGATAATCCTCAGTGTCAAAGGAAAGTGGGTGAAAACTGCCCTTCCCATGCTCACTATAAACTACCACGGCCACTCCTACAGAGAATCCCAACCTTCTAGGACCACAGCCTCTGGGGATAGATGGAGGTCCCCAGAGTAAGCCAGGGAGAGCATCTGTCAGCCCTAAGCATCGTTAATGTTCTTCTGAGCAGGCCTGGAGAGCAGAACCTCTACTTTAGAAAAAAGGACCCACCACTTTCAGGCATAATTACTGAAGACAGCCCCGTGGTCAAGCATTGGAGTCTCTATATCACATGCTCTGAGAAACTAGAGGGAGTAAAGCAGCTTGAAAACACAAGTCCGGCCCAGCAGGGTAGGAGTCAGTCTACTCTATCTAAGCCACCCCACGAATGCACCCACCTCCAGTCCTGCTTAGACAGCGTGGACCACACTCCCAGCGCTCTGGTCGCAGAGGCTGCGGGGCAGCAGGAGAAGTAACTCCAAAGTAGGAGCAGCTGTGCATCAGAGATGATGGAAATATTTTCATGAAGAGCCTCTTTCTCTGGCCCAGAAGAGCAACGGGGGCATGTCAGGTTCAGAGGGGTGCGGGAGGCCTGGCTTTGGCCCTCCTGCCTTGGCCCCAGGCAGGCCTGTATCACAGTCAGCCAGGAAGGCACCAAGAGCCAGACTGAGGCAGAGAGCCATTCTCTGCACACACTGGTCCCAGGAGGAGTTGCCTTTCTCTTTCCTACTGTCACTTGGCCCTGGAGGCATAGAGGGTGGCAGGAAGCTTACAGCAAATTTAGAAACAAAACGCCTGGATTTCTAACCAGAAGACCAAGGGCCAGGGCAGAGGCACTGTAGGGAGCTACTCAGTGTTGGGAGATTGCACAAAGGAGGGAGTTTAATAAAGTTGTACGTGAACTCCTAGATGCACCCTGAGCTGCTGGTGCATGCATGAAATCCTGAATAGGGTCTTCAGTACCTACCCCCATACCCAGAACCCCACAGCTTAGACTGGGCTGAGAGAGATTGCTGTGCAGGTTCCAGGCTGGTGCCTGGGTGGGAGAGAGGACCTGACCCCAATAGCACCACACAGTCTCTGAAAACTAGAGGGACGTTGTAACCATGATCACAGAAGGGCCAGAACTTGCACCTCTGGTACCTGATAAAAAAATACATCTTGATCTCCATAGTGACCTATAATTATATCCCTAGAGAAAGAAGAGATAAAGTTGTGGTACAGAAAAATATTTCAAGGAAAAATGGGTAAAACTTGCAAAGTTTGGTGAAAGACATAAAATTAACATGCAAGAAGCTCAATGAACTCCAAAGACGATAAGAGTTTAAAGAAATCCACACCCAGAAACATAATGAAACTGGTCACAATTAAACAAACTTAAAACTTGCTGGAGAAAAAGGACACATTGCCTTCAGGGAACAGCAGTAAACAGCCCCTGTAGTCACTAGAAACCATAGAGGCCAGAGATACTAGAAAATTATCTTTAAAATTGCTGCGGGGAAAAACAACTGTCAACAAAACAGTGAGTAAATGAACCCTCTATGAATGCCAGCAAAATGGATACATTCTCAGATTAATGAAAAATAAAAGGATTTGCCACTAGCTATAAAAGAAATGCTACAGAAAGTTCTTCAGATGAAAGGAACCCATACTAGAGAGAAACTGTGCTTTGGGCTAAACTTAAGAGCAATGGAAATGATAAATTTCTATTGAACATAATTGACTACTTTCTCCTCTTAAGGTCTCTAAAATATTTGTGATGGTTGAAAGCAAGAATTTTAATACTGTCTAATGGGGTTTTCAACACACAGAGATGGGCTATGACAAGCACAGTATAATGGGGAAAATGGACTGGAGTTGTATGGGAGGCAAGGCTTTGCATTGCTTTTGGAGTGGTAAAATAGTAACTCTAAGTAGACTATGGAAGGGTAGTGTGCTGTTTAAATCTCCAGAACAATCACTAAAGACAGTAAAAAACTAGGTGCATAAATTTGAAAATAGATTTTATGTATAATTATAAAAAGTATAATATTATGTATACCTACCTATATATAATTATAAATATACATCTAATAAAAATTCAATATATAAATTATATTTATATATCTAGGAAAAATCCAAATAATATAAAAGAAAGCAAGAGAGGGAAATGGAAGAAGCAAAATACAACTATTAAAATAGCAGACTTAAATCCAAGCATATCAACACTTTCATTTAATGAAAATGTCCCAAACACACTGATTAAAAACATAACTACCAGAATGGATGATAAAAGAACCAATTATATGCTATCTTTAAGAAGTCCACTTTAAATAAATGTAAGTTTTGAAAAATGGGAAAACATACTATGTAAACACTAAAGGAAAACTGAGTGACTTTATTAATATCAGTATGGACAAAGTATATCTCAGAGCATGAAAATTTACCCAAGATTAAGAAGAATACTACAAAATATAGTATTGATAAAGGGATACTTTATCAAGAAGATATAAAAATCCTAAATGTGTACATACTGAACAACAAAGCTTTGATATAAATGAAACAAAAGCTGATAAAATTGAAAGAATAAATGAAAAAAATTATAATTACAATAGGAAATGTCAATACTTGTTTCTCAATAATCAATGCAACAGCTAGAAAGAAATTGCACAATGAATAGGGTTGCTCAGTTTCAGCTCTATGGCCATTTGGGGCCAGATACCTTTGTTGTTGGTGGGGGAGGAGAGGGGAGAGGAGTGGCTGGGGGAGATTGATGGGGAAGGGGAGCCTGTTCTGTGATTGTATGTTTATCAACAGAATACCAGAAGGCGCTACCCACTAAATGCCAGTAGCTCTACACTACTTATAACAATCAATAATGTCTCTAAATATCACCAACTATGCACAGAGGGCAAAATTTCTCCCCTACTCCCACCATGAGAACCAATGATATAGAACTGAACATTACTGTAAACTGACTGGTAATAGTTGACATGTGAAAACACTCTACCCAGCAACAGGATACACACGCTTCTCAAGCACACACCCAGCATTCACAAACATAGACTACCTTCTTAGCCATGAAGCAAACCTTGTATTAACAAATATAAATGAATTAAATTAGCAATATCGGAACTATAACTGGAAAAATCTCCAAATAATTAATTTAAAAAACATTTATAAATACTTCATGGGTCAAAGAAATCTCAAGGGAAATTATAAAAATATTTTAACTGAACAAAAATGAAATAGAACATATCAAAAAACATGTATGCAACTAAAGCAGTGGTCTTACATGTTCATACTAAGAAAATTTTAAAAATCAATAATATAAATGTCCACCTCAGGAAACCAGTAAAGAATAACAAAATAAAGCTTTAACACGCACAAGGAGGAAATAATAAGGGCAAGAGCAGAAATCAAAAGGAGTAAAACCAAAAGGAGAAAGATAGTAGGAAAAATCAATAAAACTCAAAGCTGGTTTTTTGAAAATTAATAAAATAAATAAATCTCTAGCCAGACTGACAATGGAAAAAAGGGATGACAAAATTATTAATATAAGTAATTAAAAAGAGGATATGACTAAAATCCCACAGATATTAAAGAGATGATTAGGGAATAATACAAACAACTCTAGGATAAGCGTTAAAGTTGACCACAAACTAATCTCACTCATGAAGAAATACAAAACCCATAAAAATCTATATTTATTAAAGAGACTGAATTTATAGTTGAAAGCTTCCCGAAAAAACTCTAGGCCCAAATGATTTTATTGGCAAATTTTACCAAATATTTAAAGATGACAAAACAATTTTTACATGATCTTTTCAAGAAAATGGAAGAAGGAATACTAGTTCTTCCTAACTTATTTTCTGAGGCCAGCATTCGCCTGATACTAAAATCATACATCCTATCTAATAAAAGAGTAATATGCAAATTTGACCATACCTCCGCCCACCCACCAGCCGTGCCCACCAGCCAATCAGGAACAGATTATGCAAATAAACCTCAACCAAGATGGCTGCCACCACTGAGAGCAGGAGGAAGGCTTGGGTTCCCCGGCAATAGAGGAAGCCAAGCTTTCCGCCTGCTTTGTGAGCCTGCGCCTCCACTCAATGTTACAACATTTCAATTATAAAAGATACAGAAATGGCAGCAGCCACTGAGTTGGAGAGAACAGAGGCTTAGGTTTCCCTGGCAATGGAAGAAGCCAAGCTTTCAACCTGCTGTTGCTCGCCTAGGCCTCCACTCTAGGTTACAAAGTTTCAAATAGAAATGACTGCCGAGCAGAAGGCTTGACACTGCTCCAGGCTACAAAGTTTCAATTGTAGACATAGATTAATCCCAGATAACAGGACCTCTGCTTGGGTCACTGGGGGGCGTGGCCAGCCTGAAAACTACCATAGGCCCCTCACCCAGGCTGCCCCACACCCCAAGGGAACTCCCACCCTGATCTGGGACACTCTTCAGGGCAAACCAGCTGGCCTCCACCCATGCACCAGGTCTCTATCCTATCTAAATAAAAGAGTAATTTGCAGATTGACCATCACTCTAACACACAAGATGGCTGCCCCTATGTGGTCAAAGATCCTGCCCCCATGTGGACATAAGATGGCCACCACAAGATGGCTAACAGGGGAGGGCTGTTGGGAAGTTCCAGGCCTGCAAGGCAGGGCAGTTATGGGCGATCAGGCCAGCAGGGCAGGGCAGTTGGGAGAGACCAGGCCTGCAAGGGAGGGCAGTTGGGGGCAATCAAGCCTGCAGGGGAGAGTAGTTAGGGGTGACCAGGCCAGCAGAGGAGGGAAGTTGGGGGCAAACAGGCTGGCAGGGGAGCAGTTAGACATCAATTAGGCTGGCAGGGTAGTGGTTAGCAGGTGATTGGGCTGGCAGGCAGAAGCGGTTAGGGGCAATCAGGGAGAAAGGCAAGTGAACAGTTTGGAGCTAGCAGTCTATTGTGAGAAGGATGTCTGATTGCTCGTCTAGGCCCGATCCTACCAGGATCGGGCCTAGACGAGCAATCAGACATCCTACCAGGATCGGGCCTAAATAGGCAGTCAGACATCCCTTGAGTGGTTCCAGATTGGAGAGGGTGCAGGCTGGACTAAGGGACATCCCCCACCCCTGTGCATGAATTTCGTACACTGGGCCTCTAGTAGGCAATATATATATAAAAAAGGAAAACTACAAAGCAATATCCCTAATGAACAGATGCATAAAAGTCTTCAACAAAGTTAATAAATTGAATCTGGCAATATTTTTAAGAAGAATAATGCACAACAGCCAAGTGGGAATGCAAGTTGATTCATTATTCAGAAGTAGATGTAATACAGCATATTAACAGGTTCAAAAGAAAAAAGTACATGATCATATCAAGTGATGCTGAAAAAACATGATACAAAATTTGACATCTATTCATGACAAAAACTTTCAGCAAGCCACTAACATAAAGGCATTTTCATAGCCTGATTAAGAGTGTGCTCTCTCTTTCTCTCTCTCTGTCTCTCTCTGTCTCTCTGTCTCTCTCTCTCTCTCTCTCTCTCTCTCTCTCTCTCTCTCTCACACACACACACACACACACACACACACACACACACACTACAGCTAAATCAGGCTTGGTGATTAATTAAATGCTTTTCTCCCTAAGTTTGGAAACAAGGAAAGAAGGTACACTCTTGTTACTCCTACTCATCATTTTATTAGAATTCTAGCCAGTGCAACAATGCAAGAAAAATAAAAGGCATACAGATAAAAAAGAATGACATGTCCCAATTTACAGATGCCCTGATTTGTCTACACAGAAAATCTTATAGAATTTAATGAGTTTAACAAGGTTGTAGGATATACGGTTGACACACAAAAACCCCACTACATTTCTATATACTATTAATGAAAAATTTGGAAAAATAGTAATGCTTGAAATACACATTTGTGTATTTCACACAAGTAAAAAAAATGTGCAGGGTTTCTATGACCAAAATTACAAAACACTGATGAAAGAAAGCAAAGATCTAAATAAATGTAGAAACATACCATGACCAGGAGTTGGAAGACTCAGTATAGTTAAGATGTCAATTCTTCCCAAATTGGTCTGAAGATCAATGCAATTCCAATAAAAATCCCAACAGGGATATAACATACACACACACACACACACACACACACACACACACACACACACACTACTCTCTCTCTAGAGACCTGGTGTATGATAATTCATACACTTGGTGGGGGGTGGTGGGGAGACTTTAGCCCAACCTACTACCTCTGGCAGCCCAGGAGCCTTCAGGCAATGTCCACCTGCTAGTTTAGGCCTGCATCCTGTGGGGAGTGGGCCTAAGCTATCAGTCGGACATCCTTAATACTGCTGAGGAGGCGGGAGAAGCTCCCGCCACCCACCACTGCACTCGCAGCTGTCACCCCAGCTTGTGCTTGAGCGGAGTTCCCCCTGTGGGAGCCCACTCACCACCAGGGTACAGCTCCTGCATTGAGTGTCTTCCCCCCTGGTGGTCAGTGTGCATCATAGTGACTGGTCATTCCTGGTCATTCTGCTGTTAGGGTCAATTTGCATATTACTCTTTTATTTTATAGAATATATAGAGCGATCCTAAAATTTATATTGAAAGGAACTATGAATCCAAAACAATTGAAAAAATAAAATTGGAGGATTTGTGGTTCCCAATTTTAAAACTTATCACATAATTACAATATGTATTGGTGAAAAAACAGATATCAGTGAAGCAGACAGTAGAGTTTAGGAATAGGTCACATAACTTTGGTCAATATAATCAATTAATTTTTGACAAAAGTTCAAAGAAAATTCAATAGAGAAAAAATAAATGTTAGTAAATGGTGTTGGAGCAGTTGGTTACCCATATTCAAACAAAAGTGCATCCAGCCTAGTGAAATGACCTAAGATGAACTCAAAATTAATGATAACTATGAATATAAAATACAATACCATAAAACTTTAACAAGAAAACATAGGGGAAAATCCTTATGACTTTGAGTTAGGTAAAAGTATAATCCGTAAAGGAAATATTGACAAATTGAAATCAAGGTTAAAAGTAAGAAAGTAACGCAATTAAAAGTTTGCCCAAAAGGTTTAATAAAACATTTCACCATAGAAGTTATATGTTTGGCAGATCAGCCCACAGAGAGTTGCCCAGTGTCCTTAGTCACTAGAAAATGCAAGTTAAAATAACAGATACCACTGCAGTTATTAGAATTTATAAAAATACAAAAAATAAAAATAGTAGTACGAAGATTTGTCAAGGATGTGGAGCAACTAAGAGTGCTCAAATATTGCTGATAAGAATTCAAAATGGTTAGTCACTCTGATAACAGTAGCAATTTTTTATAAAATGAACCATATACTTATCATATGACCCAGCATTTCTGCAAGTAGTTGTTTAGCCTGGAAAAACAAGAACTATGTTCACACAAAAATTGGTTCGTGTATGCTTATAACTGCTCTGTCCATAACTGAAACACACACACACAGAGAGAAAAAACCTCCGGAAGGTGTTTCAGTGGGTGGATGGGAAAAGCCATTGTGGCCCATCCTGACAATGGCATACCATTAAGCATGAGAAGGACATGCAACAACTTGGTGAATCTCAAAAGCATTTTGCTGAGGCAAAGACACCAAGCTCAAAAGTGTGCATAAGGAATAGTTGTATTTATATGGCATCTGGAAAAGCCACAGTGAAAGGTTCAGAAGACAGATCAGTGTTTGCCAGGGAGGGGTAGGGAAGCTTTGTGGGCAAGGAGGCCGTGGCCGTGAGCTGCTGGAGAGCCTGCACTGCCTCATGCTGGCCATGGTGGTCAACTGAAATTGCATATATATTAGAACTCAGAGGGCTGTCTGCACAACAAAAAGCAATTTTATTGTAAGTAAATTTGAAATTTCTTTAAAAACACTTTAAAATATTTGGGACTCTTTATTCTACTTCTATCTCTTACCACAGTTGCTG
The DNA here is from genome assembly GCA_027563665.1 of Antrozous pallidus. Lineage (NCBI taxonomy): Eukaryota > Metazoa > Chordata > Mammalia > Chiroptera > Vespertilionidae > Antrozous > Antrozous pallidus. The sequence goes on from CM050510.1 coordinate 65,656,971, forward strand.
GCTTAGCCCAGCTTGGCAGTCTGTGACATTTTATGCCCATCCCACCCCCAGCCCTGTTGTGCCTTGTAGAGTTCATTCAAATGCATACATGCAGGCACTGCTGTGACACATGTCTGCCATGTGTGTGCACATGTGCACATGGTGGGGAACAGTTCTGTACAGATGGTGTGTCAGAAACTGTCCGCCTGCACTTGAGTTAAAATTTAATTTTAAAAGGATGGACCAATCAGGGTGCCTCTGTTCTGATCACATTGATCATTGACCTCCTGACTTAGCAAAGGAAAGGACAAGATGCCCAGGACATTTGCACTTGAGATGAACAAAGGATAGTTTTTTTGTATGCCTGTGTCCCAAACAGTGCAGAGCTCCCCTTTTATTGGCAACTCGATCCCATGGGCATGAACAAATAGTACAGTTTTCTTTGTCTGTGATCCTAATTACTCCTTTGGGACTCAAGCCAAGTCATTGCTTATTCCTGCATTCCTTGATTTGTTCACTCATTCAAAAGCCTATTGAGAGCCTCTACGCGTCAAGCCTGTTACACAGCTGAGCAGTGAACATGGCCAGTCCCCATATTCAAAGAGCTAAAACCTAGCTCTGGCCACCTAGCTCTGTTACTAATCTGGCCACCAGGTTCCCCTGGGCACCCCAAAGCTGGGCTCTCTTTTGTGTGTCAGATATAAGGTAAAGTTCAACTCACAGGGGCAAATACACCAAGGACGTGTTCCAGGGATGCTAGAAAGAGAGGGTACTTCCAGGAGATTGGAGATGCAGCCAGTTTGGTCCAGCTGAGCCTGCCGCCCTGCCCCCATAGGTAGAAGCCATCCCAGCTCTAATGAGTGATGGGGAGGAAGCATCCTGGAGCTGTCTACAGGCACTTCTCCATTAAGGAGCTTCTCTCCAGCAGGAACTTCTGCTCTGAGCCTGCCCATTAATCACCTGCAAGGCTGCGTGGGGGCTGGCAGAATGCACTTTACCTTCTCCCCAATGTGTCTGGATCCCAGAAAGCCCCACCCCCACCAAGCTTCCCTCAGGATCACATGACCTGTCTGGGCCTCTTGCTTTTGGTTGTGGAGGGCAGGGTGTGCTGTGTTGCTCAGAGTCCAGGCTGGGCCCTAAGCTACTGTGCCACTAGAGGCAGACCACTGACAGGAGCCTGCAAAGACCAAGGCCTCTCTTCTCTCACATAGTGGACACCTGCCTGCCTGCTCACTGAGTAGAAGGGTTAATATTGGTAAAGGAAGTGTGAAAGAAAAGATCTTTGGATACCACTAAAACAAATTAGTCTGTTATCCATTCCCAGAACCCTAAAGAACAAGACCAACCCACACAGAAGCTGGCAATTATAGATAGAAAGAAACATGAATAGATGGTTGGATGGCTGGGTGGACAGATCGATGGACAGTTGAATGAATAGACAAATAATAAATTATATGTCACAAGAGCAGCTCAGAAGGCCAAATCTGAAAAGTTTCTAAATGTACTACATCGCCTTGTCTGATACAGTTTGTTTTTGTACTTTGGAAAAACTGGACCAGTTGGTTTGACTTTAATTTCTAATTATTTTTTAATCTAGTCATTGTGAATCAAACAGCATGGTGGGACACCCCATGGATATCTAAATTAAAAATGTAATGGTAACCCATATTTTAATGGAAATATTTGCAAGCATTTCAGTTGTAAGATCATTATCATCACTGTGATAATAGAGTTTATCTGCTGCTTCATGCTCATGTATCTTAATATTTTTAAGTAAGACTCACTTTAGATATATCTTATATTTTTAAACATGTTGCTAACATGATCTCATAGTAATTATTTCATCCTTTTGACTGAAACAATGAGATGCAGGATAGACACTTTGTAAAACTAAAAGCCCCAAAGTCACCACTTTTTCACAGCCAGGATTTGGGACTAACTTCATAGCAAGGTTCATGCCAAATGGATGAGAAATATATTTTGCTTGCAGGCCATGTCTCAAGGGAAAATGATGCAAACTTTGCTCAAACTTTGCACATTCAAAAGTCATTATATTTATCCTCTCCCACAACTCTCACAAGACCCACTTACTGGGCATGTCACAGCCTGCCTCACCTCTGCTGAGACTCCCTTGTGACTGCAGTCACCCCTGTGCCTGCCACCGCCCTACCTGGAGTGAGCTGTACCTTCACACAGAAAGCCACATGGGCCACCAAGGGGTGCATCTGGAACCTTTAGAATAGGCATTTGACTCTGCAGTGTGTGCATGGGGGTGGGCAGGGTGGGGAATTGCATTCGCCAGCACCTGTGGGCTAGGAGCCGGGCTCTGCTACCTGCTGCACAGTGCTAGCTGGCTTTTGGAGACAGGCTCACTGGGAATATAAAAGTGGAGAGTACAATTGTAGGCAGATGGGACCACTTGTAGAAGGTTCCAGTGCTCAAGATGGCTTGTGGAAAGGGTTGCCTCCATATTTCTCAAAAGATGGCTGGGCTCAGAGCTCTCGGCTGTGAGAAGGACTAAAGTGAGCTCCACTAAAGGTGAGTCTGTATCCTCAGGGCACTTTCTTTAAAGGGGTGCCCATTTAGGGGGAAGCAGCAGCTCAGACACTAGTCTCTACCTGCTTGTGGAGCCATAAAATGCTCAGGGAGACTCAGACTTTGAAGGGAGAATTCCACGTGGCCCTGAATCCTGTGGACTCACACCTGGCCCTTCCAGGCCAGCCCACAGGGCCCCTGAGAACAACAGCTGCATGCTAGGCCCAGCCACTGCTCCCCCTCCCCGCTCCCACACACCTCCTAAATTATGAATTAGTGAGTTAGCTTGCCTCTGGGTTTGTAAGTGAAGCACAGAGAGAAACAGCGCTTCCAAAGTAGCTCCCTCAAAGGAGAGAATGCAGAGTTTGAAGCAGTTGCTGTTTGGCAAAGTCCATCTATAAATGCAGGCCACCGCCAGAGAGACTTACCTTGTCTCAGGTCTTCCTCCTCAGCTGTGAGACTCTGTCGCCTGGCAACAGGACTCTTCCCTGCAGTTAATTAGCATAATCCTGAAGCCAGCCTGTGAGGGAGAACAGTGGCTGAAAGGGTCTCCAGGCACCCAGCTTGGTACACAGGTCTCCCCAGTGGGGCACCCGCCCACACTTCAACAGTGGGAGGTTCACAGCACCAGGATGAAGCCACTGTCCATGGCAACGGTCACGTGGGCCTTGCCAGGGAAAAAGCCAGCTTTGCCTCTTGTACCACATTGAGTCCCATGAACTATCATTACACTTCCTTGTAATCTGTCCAGATAGTTTTTTCTGCTCTTTGGTTTTTGATAAGGCTGTTACCTGTTTATTTATTTGAATTTATTTATCTCTTGCAGTTTTCTCTTTGCACCCTTTTTATTTTTATTTTTTAACTAGAAGCCCAGTGCATGGAATTTGTGCACGGGAGCGGGGTGAGTCTCTCAGCTGAACCTGCACTGTCTCCAATCTGGGACCCCTCGAGAAATGTCCGACTTCTCATTTAGGCCTGATCCTAGGATGCAGCTGCTTCAAACTCTGCATTCTCTCCTAGGATCAGGCCTAAATGGGCCGTCTGACATCCCTCTCACAATCCAGGACTGTTGGTTCCCAACTGCTCACCTGCCTGCCTTCTTGATTGCTCCTAACCACTTCTGTCTGCCAGCCTGGTAATCCCCTAACTACTCTCCTGCCAGCCTGATTGATGGCTAACTGCTCCCCTGCTAGCCTGATTGCCTCTAACTATTCTCCCCTTCAGGCGTGTTCACCCCTAACTGCCCTCCCCTACAGGCCTGGTCCCTCCAAACTGTTCTTCCCTGCAAGCCTGGGTCCCCCCCCCCCCCCAATTGCCCTTCCCTGCAGGCCCAGTCACCCCCAACTTCCCTCCTTTGCCAGCCTGGTCACCCCTAACTGCCCTCTCCTATAGGCTTGATTACCCCCAACTGCCCTCCCTGTAGGCCTGGTCCCTCGCAACTGCCCTCCTTTGCTGGCCTGATTGCCCACAACTGCCCTCCCTTGCAGGCCTGGTCCCTGCCAACTGCACTCCCCTGGTGGCATCTTGTGGCAGCCATCTTGTGTGTTGGAGTGATGATCAACTTGCATATCACTCTTTTATTAGATAGAGGCCTGGTGCACAGGTAGGTGCCAGCTGGTTTGTCCTGGATCAGGGTGGGGGTTCCCTTGGGGCATGTGGCAGCCTAGGTGAGGGGCCTATGTTGGTTTTCAGGCTGAGCATGCCGCCCCCCTCCATGACCCAAGCAGAAGCCCTGGTATCTGGGATTTATTTATCTTCTATAATTGAAACTTTGTAGCCTTGAATGGAGGCCAGGGCTGCCGGAGCTGGCTTCCTCCATGGCTGGGAGCAACTCAAACCTCCAGCTCTCTCCAGCTTCATGGCTGCTGCCATTTTTATTGGGATTTATTTATATTCTATTATTGAAACTTTGTAGCCTTGAGTGGAGGTCAGGGCCGCAGGAGCTTGGCTTCCTTCATTGCTGGAGAAACCCAATCCTCCTGCTCACTTCATGGCCACAGCCATCTTGGTTGGGTTGATATGCATACTCTCTCCTGATTGGCTGGTGGGTGTGGCTTGTGGGTGTAGCGGAGGTACAGTCAATTTGCATATTACTCTTTTATTAGATAGGAACTCTTCACCCAAGGATATGTTTATTGATTTTTAGAGAGAAAGAGAGAGAGAGAGAGAGAGAGAGAGAGAGAGAGAGAGGTAGATTAGTTGCCTCCCATATTCACCCCAACCAGGACTCAACCTGAAACCTAGGTATGTGCCCTAACCCCCTGACAAGGAATCAAACCCACACTTTCTGATGTATGGGACAACACTCCAATCAATTGAACCAATGGCCTGAGCTTTTTATACACTTTTTACACCATTAAATCAGAGTGACTGTAAAGATCATGAAAGCATACAATTTTATGATCATCTGTTCTCATTGCCATGCCAGTATGTGGTTTCTGAAATCTACATTTTGAATGAATGCACTGGATCTGGTGGACATGGCTTTTCCTGCTGTTTCCAACTTGGTCCTACCCTGGATAAGGCCGCCATGAAAATATTTGTGCACTTATAGTCTTTTTGTTAAAATATGTTCTTTAAATTACATTTCAGGATATTGAGAAAATTGGTTAAAAAAGGATAACTATTCAAATTATTACACAAATAATAAAATAACATTGTAGAAAAATTAGCAAATGCATATGTACAAATGAAAAAGTAAAAATATTCTAAATTGTACAGTCAAGATAGAATCAGGAAATAAGTAAAATAATTATCAAATAAATAATTTGGAATGCAAAATTAATCTAAGCACTAAAATGTTTGGAAAGTACTAAAAAGCAAAATGAAATACTTTAAAGGAAAATATAATAAATCACTAAACTATAAATGTAGTTAATAAAATTTTAAATGCAAATATTAAATAGATTAAAAGTTTGTATACATTACCCCACCACTGTTCTGTTTAATGCAAAATTAAAATAAAATATAACCTTTAATTTAAACAATAAATGGATTTAAAATGATTAGCAAATTGCCCTGGCCAGTGTGGCTCAGTTGGTTGGGTGTTGTCCCATGTACCAAAAGGTTGCTGGTTCAATTACCAGTCAGGGCATGTGACCAGGTTGTGGACTCAATCTCTGGTAGAAGGTGTGCAGGATGTGACCAATCAATGTTTTGCTCTCCCTCTCTCTCTCTCTTGAAATTAATTAAATATTTTTTAAAAATAAAATAATTAGCAAATTAAGATAAGTAGATAATTTAATGACCTGAAATTGTACTACATAGTGTATTTCTAATTGGAATATTCATAAAAGTACAGATCTTAAATTAGAAAATAAATAATATAAAAATTATAAAACACATATCATAAAAAATAATTATGTTAAGGAAGAAAATTTTAAAATACACATATGTAAAACCTTATAAATATTAAAGCCACACACTGCTGCTTCCTGGCTGGCAAGCTGCCTGGAGAAAAAGCAAATAGCAATATTAAAATATTTACTCTAGATTAAGGAGAAACCAAGATGGTGGCATAGGTAAACACCTAAACTGCTGCCTCACACAACAATTTCAAAACTACAACTAAAAGACAAAACAAACATCATCCAGAATTACAGGAAGGCTGGCTGAGTGAAAATTCTGCAACTAGAAGGAAAGAGAAAAGCACACTGAGACTCAGAGGAATTGCCAGACACAGAGGTACTGAGATGCACACACATGGAGAGGACTGGCAACTGAGTGTATGGCTAGCTTAATCAAGCGGGAAGGAGACAAAAGCTCCTGACTGTGCTGAATTCCAGTTCTGGGCGAGACTCTGGGGACCCAGACTTATACAGGATGAAACTGGACTGTCAGTAAAGAAAAACACAGTGAGATTCAGAGGAACCATGGAAGGCAGAGGTACCAAGGCACACACGTGGAGAAGGGAGGCAATTGAGTATACAGCTGGCTTTCTCAAGTGAGAGGGAGACAAAAGCTCCTAACTTCACTGAACTCCAGTTCAGGGTGAGACTCTGGGGACCCAGACTCATTCGGGGAGAAACTCAACTGTCTGGCATCGGACAAAACTCAAGGGTGGCTTTCTCTCAAAGATACTTGCAGCAATTACCACAGGACACTGAGACACAGGAAACCAATGCTGTCTGCTCTGCCCTGAGACTCCATCCCATCCAAGCTGAGCACAGAGGCTTTTGTAGGTCTTGTCTCAAAAGAGTCTCTCCAGCACAGAAGTTCTTCCAGCATAGACACAGCTGATTCTCACAGCCAATTGGCCTGGAGGTCAATTCCTCCCAGTGATACCAACAACAATCAAGGCTTAACTATAACAAGATTGTGCACACAGCCCATAAAGGGGTTCACCAAGAGTGTCCACCTCAGGTAATTGGGGAGGCTGAGCCACTGGGCCCTACAGGACACCTAGCACACAAAGCCACTATATCAACTCAGGGAAGCAGCCAAAATGTGGAGACAAAGAAACAGATCACAAATGAAAGAAATGGAGGAAAGAAAATGACTGGATATAGAGTTCAAAAACAGGGTTATAAGGTTTTTCAAGAATTTCCTAGAAAAGGCTGGAAATCCACAATTTAGCAAGCCCCTCCAAGATATGAAAAAAGGGCCAACTATAAATTAAGTATACACTGACTGAAATAAAAAATATTATGCAGAGATCCAACAGTGGACTAGAGGATCACAAGAATCAAGTCAAAGATTTGAAAAACAAAGAAGCAAAAAACACTCAACCAAAAAAGCAAAAAGCAAAAAGAATCCAAAAGTATGAAGATAGTGTATGGAGCCTCTGGGACAACTTCAAGCATACCAACATCTGAATTATGTGGGTGCCAGAAGAAGAGAGAGAGCAAGATACTGAAAACCTATTTGAAGAACTAATGGCAAAAAACTCCCCCCACCTGGTGAAAGAAATAGACTTACAAGTCCAGGAAGCACACAGAACCCCAAACAAAAGGAATCCAAAGAGGACCTCATCAAGATACATCATAATTAAAATGCCAAAAAGCAAAAGACAAAGAAAGAATATTAAAGCAGCAAGAGAAAAACAGTTAGTTACCTATAAGGGAGCACTCATACAACTGTCAGTTGATTTCTCAATAGAAACTATGCAGGCCAGACAGGAGTGGGAAGAAATATTCAAAGTGATGAATAGCAAGAACCTACAACCAAGATCATTCTACTCAGCAAGGCTATCATTCAGAATTGAAGGTCAGATAAAGGGCTTCACAGATAAGAAAAAGCTAAGGGAGCTCATCACTACCAAACCAGTATTATATGAAATGCTGAAAGGTATTCTTTAAGAAGAGGAAGAAGAAGAAAAAGGTAAAGATAAAAATTATGAACAACAAATACATATCTATCAACAAGTGAATCTAAAAATTAAGTGAATAAAAAATCTGATGAACAGAATAAACTGGTGAATATAATAGAATCAGTGGCATAGAAAGGGAGTGGACTGACAATACTCAGGGGGGAAAGGGGTTGGGGGTATGGGAAGAGACTGGACAAAAATTGTACACCTGTGTATGAGGACAGTGAGAGGAGGGATAAAGGCAGAGGGTGGGGTGGGAACCGTGTGGAGGGGAGCTATGGGGGGGAAAAGGAGAAACAATTGTAATAATCTGAACAATAAAGATTTATTAAATTTAAAATTAAAGCCACACAATTTCATCATCTACAGGTAATGTGTTGTGTAACCTTCCATACTTTCAGGACTTGTACAACATTGTGTTTATGGCATAGGTATGCAATAATAATTTGGTGATTTTCTAATGCTCACTTAACTCTGAACATAGATCACTAGTTTTCAGGTGACTCTGGAACTAAGATGTTTGTGGTTGTCATCCTGTTTTCTCTTATTTTCTTTTCCTCTTCAGAGAATGGAGGTCGCCTCCAGAGCCCAGCCTTTGCTCAAGGTTGGGTTCTGCACAGGCTGTACTGGAGGTGACGGGCACCTGCTCTGTGCCAGGCCTTGGGTGGCTCCAGCCAACCTTCGCAAACTTCCCTGGTCTGTGTGTATCCCCCTTACCCTATGCTTCCATATTCTCTTCGGCATGGGTATTAGGCAAAAAGAGTTAGCAGTCTGTAAAGCTTTAGACAATTGTTGTTGTTATATTATCTGGAACTCTATGTATGATTTCTACATGTTAGAGAAATGAAGTCAGGAAGTTACCCGAGTGGAGGCGGGGGAATCTCTGGTTTGCAACAGCGTGTCTCTTTGTGGATTTCCATTAACCTACAGCCTAGATTTGAGAACTAGGCTAACCCAGTTCTCAAGAGGAAGAAAGTAGAGGGAATGTGTTTCTAGGACCTGTCTCTTGGCCCCTTATGGAGAACTTTGCTTATGCCACAGACTGCCCCCTAGGCATCTGTCAGCAAAAGCACCTCTTTCCCGGAGCTTCGAGCAGGTGAAGGTGGTCCACCCCTTCCAGCCCCCAGTTCCCTGTTGTTCCATGGTTTCCATCTTCTAGTGGGCAGGACTTGGACTTGGTTCTTTTACCCAACGCCTGTGTGCTTTGTGCTGCTGCCCAGACTGGGGCCTGAAGTGGGGTGGGGTTGGGGGTTGGGAAAGCAGAGAGCTATCTCTGGCACCAGTTCAATCTAAAACGCGCACTATATTGATAAAACAAAGCAGCTTATCAGCTGCTAAACTGCTAATTACCAGATAGTTACAACATTTGCATAGACCTTTTCAAGAGTGATCGCCTTCAGATTAATGTGATTTTTAAAAACATTTTTAAAAATAGAGCTCACCTTCAGTTAGGTGTCTTGGCACTTCTGGTAATGGCACCTTTTTTTGATGGCAACAAAATGAGGACTCTCTGTTGGAGCTCATAGCCGATGAAATGAGGAAGGGGCTGGTGAGCGCCTTTATCTCTGCACACATCCCACCAGAGGGCAATGTCATAAAAGACATAAGTAACATTCTAGAACCCTTTCACAAGGGCGATGGCAGAAATACACTCTCCTTTCTTGGGCCCCAGCAGGCACATTGTGCTTCTCTAGCCCCTCTTCACTCGCAGGCTTCTATGGCAAAGCAGGAAGACGAGCGTTTGGGACTTGCCATTCCAGCTCCATGAGCTGGTAGCTCAGTGCCACATCATCGGGAGGCTCAGCATACGTCCTTTCCAAGGAGTGGCCCACTGTCTCCAGCCCGGCTCCACCTCGCCATAGCCTTCAGAGGGCCTGCCATCAGGGTGGGGTGGGAGGCAGGCCCACAAGGGACAGGAGAACCCAATCTTCACATGAGCCTTTGCAAACTAAAGGAAAACTTTAGCATGTTTTCTCCCTGTTGTTCGCCTACACTAGATGGACTGAATAGATGATTTCTCAGTTCAGGAAGAGGTGAATCCCAGCCTGGGAGCTGCTTTCTGTGTATAGAGAACTCGTTACGGAAAGAATGGTGAGGAGGGACAGGGAGCCTGGGACAGGGGGCTGACGGCTGTCTGTGATGGAACGGAGGCGCTGCCTCACTTGGCACACTGGGCAGTCAGGCCTTGTCTAGGCAGAGCCTGCAGGAACCGGGCCCAGCCCGCCAGGTGGGACTTAGACTGCCTGTGAGTGGGGTCTGTGGCACCTGAACAGCTCTGAGGGCGAGGACATGGCTAGAAAGAAGCACAGTTGGGTTTGGTCTGGTGGAACATCTGAGCAAGGAGACGGGGGGAAAGAAAGATAAATGGGAAAGGAGTCCAAGGTACCAGCCTATCCGAGGGCAGGGCTCTGCCAACCCCTGCTGAACAGGAGGGCTGGCTTCACCGGAGAAGGGTACCTCCCACGCCCTCCACTGCCACCACCACTGCCACACAGGTCAAAGGCGGCATTGCCCGGGTTCAATTTGTATTTCTTATTTGTATTTGTAGAAACATAAATTGACACAACCTTTTAAGGGGACAATTTGGCAATATGTAGAAAACTTGAAAATGCTCAGACTTTTAGCCCAGTGATTCCCCTGCCAGAAATGTATCTCACAGAGATACAAAGAATCCAGAAGATGGTCATGGACACATGAGTTGTGAGGACAAAACCCAGCTCAGGGCAGTTGAATGCCTGGCTGGAAAAGGGACAGCTTCTCCTGGTATCAGCCCGCAAGGCAGGTGGGGCCTGCACGGAGGAGACAATCCCATTTATCACCCATTTAAAAACCAGGCAAGCATACAGAACACTCCTGGAAATTGGTAATGGTGGATAGTTGTAGAATGGAAGAGGTAGTTTGGAAACACTTATTTTATATTCATATTTTATACTCTTTGCTTTTTTGTTGTTGTTAATCCTTACTTGAGGATTTTTCTCTATTGCTTTATCAGAGAGAGTGGAAGGGAGGGAAGGAGGGAGAGAGTGAGAGAGATACAGCGACCGGTTGCCTCCCTTACGCACCCTGTCCAGAGGTGGGAAGCAAACCCACAACACTTGACAGGTCTGTGCCCTTGAGCCACACTGGCCAGGGCTATATTGTTTGCATTTTAAACCACATACATATATTGTGTTTACGTGTAAATACATTATATTCACAAGGACAAAGAAGAATGAGATGTGTCTGTGGGAAATCCATGTGAAATGTGAGGCCCCTAAACTCACTCTGCCCTTAGCTGTGGCTCTACATGAGCCGCACTTAAGGTGGCAGCATCTTCTAGTATAAGGGCCACATAAGTGTGACCGAGGCTGCCAGACTCTCACCATCAGTAGGCGGGTGGGCAAGAAGAGCTTGCTCTGTACCAGGCAGTTTGAGGCTTTCCTGGGTGTCCTGGGCCCACACAGCCCCAGCAGCCCCGCCTCACCCCCCACTCTAATGCCTGAGATGTTTGGTCACCAGAATTGTTTTCTGTCCCACAGGAGGTACCCCGGCTCCGACAGGACCATGCTGCAGAGGTGGCAGGTACAGTGACCCCCTCAGAGGACTCTGGGTTTGAGGAAACCCTTCAGGAAAGTAAATCAGAAAACAGCTCAGGCCTCAGTAATGGAGAGAGAAAGCAAGTGGATGAATCAGGAGGGATCTTTTATATTTAATTTACCAAAATGTCCCAAATAATTTTCTGAAAAGATCTCAGTGGTTGAAGGAGATGCTGGAGCCTTGGAGTCGCAGCTAGAGAGTGTGTATATGAGCGTGTGCACGTGCTCTGTGTGCACACAAACACTCTCTCCAGGAAGGTGTACATGCATGTCAATGGATTTCACTCAGGAGGACACAGCACCTGCCTCTTGTCTTGGGAAGACACCTGTGGCCCCCAGCTGGAAGATGCTGAGTTGAGCCAGGGTTCTGGGTGAAAGGAAGGGACCCCAAAGGGCCCTGCCCAGAGTCACAAGGTTACTCCTGGTAGTGGGGGAGCCTGCCAAGCCAAGGAGAGATCACGGCCTGCAGAGGGGGCCTCGGACTGACCCGGTGGCCTGCTCATTCGCCAGGTGGCCATCGGAACTTTCCCCAAATGCAGTCCCTGTCTCCATCGGTGACTGTCCGTCTGAGGCCATAAGAATGAGAGTTATCTTACAGGACAGGGAAGAGGGAATTCCTAAAGTCCCAGGGGACAGGCCAAGAGCCCGCTGCTCAGGCCTCTTTCTCTGTGACTGCAAAGTCCTCACAGCTTGTGTAAGTGTACGTGGTCTCCAGTCAGTTCTCCCACATGGCCTTTGTGTTTTAGCCAGTTTGGGCGATCACACCCAACCGTACACAGTGCTTCTTCCTGGATTCTGGACTGTGGAGCCGGACTGCCCCACCGGCTCTCTTCCAGCCTGCAATTGCTGCAGTTCCTGTGGGATATATCACCCCGAGCTGAGCGGGCTGGTGCACGGGGCCCTGAGAAGCCCAGCGGGGCATCCGCCTGCGCTCACCCCAGTGAGAAGCTCTGGCAGGGCTGAGAGCCATACCAGGACCAACCTTTCTGTCTCTTCTGGCAGAAAAGGGACATCAGCAACTTTGAGTACCTCATGCACCTCAACACACTGGCCGGGAGGACCCACAATGACTACATGCAGTATCCAGTGTTCCCCTGGGTGCTGGCAGACTACACCTCACAGGTAAGTGATCTCAGGGCACTGCAGGGTCCCGAGGCCTCGGATGCTGGACAATCAATGCTCCTAAGTCAGCTCACAAAGCCTCTGCTGCAAGGCTCAGCCCACCTGGGCCCAGGCTGCTCCACGCAGCCCCCTGCCCTGTGCAAGGCCTCTGAGTCCAGCTGCCTGGGTGCCTGTCCAGCCCCCTGTGGGAAGGTGACCTACCTGTGAGAGCTGCTGGACAAGGCCAGGACCAGGCTAACAGGCTCTGAGGGCGTTCTGGCTTAGGCTCTCTGGGAAGGACGATACTCATCTGCTGAGACAATGCCATGGACCACATTGCCCTTCCAGTGCGGCCACGGATCTGCCCCTGCGCTCTGCCTGTGTGTGTGCTGGGGGGGTCTAGGAGGGTGAAGGAGGGGGAGGAAGGAGAGAGCAAGAGAGAGGGATGAGCCATTCCACTGTAGCTCAGCTTCATTTGGAGGTGGTGGTGTGCACTGCACCCAGCATCTACACTGCCAGGTGGCGACCAAGGAGGCACAGGGCAAGACCTAGTGGCACCCATTCCTGCCTCTCTGCAGGCAGGGGAGAGGGAGAAGGAAGGCTGACAGTGGGCCATGGTGACACTACGGACGAGGAGCCGGCGTGGAGCAGTTGCTCCTTTGTCTGCAGGCCCTCAGGAGGCACGTGTGGAAGGGGCAGGAGGTTTCTGGGTCCTGGTACTGACCAGTCCAGCTGGTTCTGCTTGGCTGCATGGTGGCTGGCCTTCAGGATTTGGGGGGAGGCCTCGGTTTTTGGAACCTCCCATCCCCACTTAAGACATTTAGCATAGAACAGCTGTCCTCACCAGCCAAATGTTGCTTCTTATTGCCCTAACCATCAACTGAGGCTGAGGTATGTCAAACATGAAACTTACAAATTGCAGCTTTAGCTCACATTTTATAAAGTGCTGGATTACCAGCCCCTTTTTGTAGCCCCAAATTTTGATTCTTTACTACATTTAAAAACTGAGAGATTTCTCCTCCAAATCTGGATCTCTTAAGTATCTTTTGGAAAATCAGGAAATGTGGCAGCTGAGTGACAGTGTCCACTTATGGAACTTGGGGTCTCAGAAGAGCCTCTTCCCTCTGGCCAGCCTGGCTCTGCAGATGTGAAATGGACACAGGCCCTGCCTCCCTGGAGGAATGGCTAGTGACAAGGGGTTGGGGCATAAACACCTCCATACAGATATGCAAGCCTGGGAGGCACTGAGCTTCTCTGCTAAAATGAAACATGGAGGACACCTGGCCTGTACCCGCTCAAATACCACTGCTGTGTTTTCAAGGGCCAGGGAAGGCAATGTACCGGGCCTCGTGCCAGGAGGGACGTATCCTCCACAGAGATGAGGCTGTCCCTCCACTTTTCTCCCCAAACAGATGACTTCTCACTTCCTACTTGAAGCAAACTGCTCTGGAGGGCTGAGCCCAGTGCCTCATAGACAACAGGGTTTCTTATGAAAGTTTCTTCTTAGGAACTGGTGGTGGTGTTCTGATTTGGGTGAACCGGGAACAGGTTCAGTGTGAACTCAATCTTCCCTCCTCTCCTTTCTCATCTCCTTCCTTCTCCTCCTCTCATTCTCCATCTCTCTCCTTCCCCTCCTCTCCTTTTCCATCTCCCCCCTCTTCAACCTGTGGATCACTGGCTCCAGGGCCATAAATTCCCACTCCCCTGCTAATCACCAGAGAGGGTCAGATCAAAGGACACTCAACCAGTGAAGAGAACCATAAAACTAAAGAGCGTGTCTCCTGAAGTCTCACTGGGGGCACGCGAGGGTCTCGGGGAGTTAACTCCAGCTGCACATCTGCCTTTTAGACATTGAACTTGACAAACCCCAAGACATTTCGGGACCTTTCAAAGCCCATGGGAGCCCAGACAAAGGAAAGAAGGCTGAAGTTCATCCAGAGGTTTAAAGAAGTAGAGAAGACAGAAGGTGGGTAGATGCCAGCTCATTGTGTCTGCAATGCGCTTTATGTGGTTGCACTGAAGGGACCATGGACACCAGCCTTGGAATAGTTATACTGAGTAGAGCCCTTTCACTCCCTGGTCTCACCCTGGCTCTGTGCAAGAACCGCCAGGAGAGCTTCTAAAGCTACTGAGTCTGGCCACATCTCCAGAAATCCCTGACTGTACACCTGACTTCTCTAACCTGTGTTAGAGAAGTTGGGTATAGTCAGAATGAGAAGCACTGTGCTCAGAGCTCACACCCCATGCACCCTGCACCGTGCGCTGTGCGCTGTGCACTGTGCACCATGCACAGGGCAGGAAAGGCAGGAAAGGACCTTCTACTCAGCTTCCCTCTCAGGCCCAGGACAACCTGCATGCATGCAAACAGTGGCCCATCTTGAACGAGACCCTGACCCCCAGGGAGCTCGAGCGGCTCCTTCGAGATGATCACCTTGGCATGTCAGAGCCCATACGTGGTTCATCCTCTGGGCCCTGTACAATCCTGCTTGTTGCTTTGCCCCTGTGCCCTTATTGCCCTATGTTTTTCTTAGCCTGTTCACTTACTTAGTGCATACATTTTTAGGAGGAATTTATTTTTATCTTGCTTTGACTGGGGGGTGGTGCAGCTGAGGGGCTTGAATGGGCTTTTCACCCAGGACGGCTGTTGGTCAGGCTGTAATGGTACCTGTGCAGAGAGCCCGGGTGCCGGCCTGCAGGTTCTCTCAGATCAGGGCCCATTCTTGCTGCTTGTTCCCTAACACCATGTGGTCCATCTGCATCTGTCCAGCACAGGCAGGAATGCCACCAGTCCTGTCCTCTCTTTCAGGAGACATGACCGTCCAGTGCCACTACTGTACACACTACTCCTCGGCCATCATCGTTGCTTCCTACCTGGTGCGGATGCCGCCCTTTACCCAGGCCTTCTGCTCTCTGCAGGTGAGCTCCTGCCTCAACACACACACACACACACACACACACACACACACACACACGGCCATGTCTCACAGATTGGCCTGGCGGGCCAGTGACTAGCCGGTGCCCCAGCGAAGGCACAGTGGTGCTGCTGTTGTATTTAATCAGAAGCTGAAATAAAGTGCTGTGTTAATTAAGTCACAGCCGGTGTAAAGTCAGCTGCCACCAGCGGTGGGGAAGGGTTTTCGGAACCACCTGAGGGGAGGTGGTTGCTCTATATTTTTTCGCTTTGGACTTTCCTCATGAAAAGGCACTTTTAAACCTTAATTTCGCCCTGTGCCCCTTTCTTTTTCTTCCCTGTTTCTTTCTACCTCGTCTTCCTTTTTCCTCCTGCCTATCCTCAGGCAAGCCCTGGTGGCCTCCTACTGGAAGCCTCGGGCTTGTCAGCTACAGACTCCCACCAGCACGACAGCTCTTTCTGGGGGCTCTGGCCGAGCTCTTGTTTTGTAGGAGTGAGAAAGCCTATTAACTTTGAAACAAATGTATGCAAATACATTTATTAATATAGGAAATAAGAAAATCAGTTATTGCTTCCTTTATAAATAATACAGGCTTAAGTTTTAAAGATATTACTTTTGTTAAAATGCATTAGACAGCTGTGAAAAAATAAATTTTTTCTTTGTGGTAATATCTTTAACCAGATTTGTAGCACTAACAATATTTCCTATGTATATATTATTTTTATTTAATACAGATAATCTTTTTATTATCAAATCCTATTGCTTCTCAGGAGGTTACCATCAGTACTCATGAAAGCTGCACCAGGAGAGCGGGGCAGGAGGGGCCTCCATCTGCCGCGCCGAGGGCTGGAACTGCAGATCAAACACACAAATATGTTTGTGTGATACGTTTCAGGGAGCTGCACGAAGGTGCAGACTATTTAAAAACACTCTCCCCGTTTTGTTTCCATTTCTATTTGAGTCAAGTAGTGGTGCAGCCTCTAATTTCACCCGAGTGGCCTTGGAAGAAGGACCATCTGTGAGCTGCCATGTCCTGTGTCCTGCTTGTCAGAGCAGCAGGGGCAACAGAGGCTCTAGGTGTCACTGTCTTTGTGCAGAGTGACCCACTGATCCATGAGATCCTCACATCTGACTTGAAAAGTTGACCAGCAGCCTGATGCCCAGGTTGGCACCTTGGGAGTGTGTTCCAGGCCACAGGTTCTCCGATGAACCCAACGAGGCAGAGCAGGACCTTCGGCAGTGCAATCAGGGCTCTGACCCCATATGGACACCCACTGCTTTGTCAGGCACCACTGAGCCTGCTTTCTGTTCTGCAAGTGAAAGTGCCAGTTTCTTCTGGTGCCTGCAGCAGGACCGCGCAGCTGTGTGCAGTGCCTGACGCTGGCCTACTGGCCGAGACAAGGCCTGCCTCCTCGACCCTCATCTACGTGCAGCTGCTCCACTTCACTTAGGTATACAGGGTGGGACATATGGTTACAGTTGTTCATATGAAAAATAATGCAATCATTAATAAGTAATAATACAGGAATAAACTGTTCCATGAATTCACAACTGCAAATCTCCTTGGCCCATCCTGTATGCTGCCAGGAAAGTTTAGGCCACTGGAAAGCGAGGCAGTGAGGGGAGCAAGGGGGATCAACTGTGTGGCTCTTCACCCTTGTTCCTGGAGCCACAAGTGCACTCTGCAAAAGCTGAAGGAGGCCCGGTCTTCCTGCCAGGCATGAGTGCTTTCCTAGGGGGCCCTGAACTGAGGTAGACCCAGGTCCTAATCAGAAACCCTTTCCTGGAGCCCCTCTGCCCCCAGGGCCTCCATCCCTCCAACAGGGACCTCTCTGCCATCTCTGATCCCCAAGGCTGCGTGATGAATGAGAAGAACAGGGTATCAAAATCTGCCCTAAGCCTTACCTGGACCAGCAGAAGCTCTGAGCTTGGGTGTGCCTGGAGCCACCGGTGGAAACATCCCTGAAGCAAGGCCACCTTGGCTGGGCCAGTCTCTCTTCACACACTAGTGGCCATCCCTTAAAGTCCTCTGTGCCTTTATCCTTCACCCCCCAGACCTACTCTCCCTCTCAGGGCTGCGATGTTCCATGTCACCATGCTAGGCTGATGGCCCTGACCTAACCTGCTTCCCCCTCTGTTTCTTGTCCTATGGTTAGCCGTGTCCTCCATTCCTGGGCTTGTTGACTCCTCAGGGATCCACTTCATGAAACCAACCCTGACCTGCACATAGACTGTCTGAGCTGCTCTTGGTCCTGTATTGGTTCCTGTCTTTGCGCCTGATTCAAAGCCAGCCCTCAGCAAATGCAGGAAGTGGTCAGGCACATGGCCGTGGTTTCCTCTCTGGTCTGCCCCCTTTATTGCAGTTATCATTCATGCATCCTCTGTGGAAGCTCCCAGCACAACCAGAAAACAGTGAAGCGAGTAGAGGCATGAAGAGCCATCACATGCAGGCACGGACTAGGAATGAGCATTCGTGGGGGAATGAATGACAAGTCCCAATGGCAGGCCTACATCTCAGCCACAGATGGGCAGATGGAGACCCACACCAGGGGGCTGCACAGCTGGGTTTCTCACTACGGGCAGCTCTCCATGCCACTCCTTTCCTTGCAGGGTGGGAGCTTCGATGTGGCAGACAGAATGTTCCACAGTGTGAAGGGTGCATGGGAGTCGGCCTCCAGAGAGAACATGAGTGACGTGCGGGAGCTGACCCCAGAGTTCTTCTTCCTGCCCGAGTTCCTCACCAACTGCAATGCCGTGGAGTTCGGTAAGCAGAGGCCGGGGATGAGCAGGCTCTTCCCCACAGCTCAGGTCTATGTCATCATCTTTGCTGAGCAACACAGTCCACAGCCCCATCTGCATGGATCAGTATCCTGGACAGCACAGCATTACACCCTGGTTCCTAGTCCAGTTTGTGCTCCCATTTACCAAAGCCCTGTTGTGTCTCACCCACTCAGGTTGCATGCAGGACGGAACGGCACTGGGGGACGTGCAGCTCCCGCCCTGGGCGGATGGGGACCCTGGAAAATTCATCAGCCTACATAGACAGGTGAGTTGAGTAGGAACCCTGTGTAAAGTCCTCAGCATCCCCTCCATCTCCAAGGAGACTTTCTGGGAAATTGGGGGGCTTACCATGAGCACTTCTGAGGCCCTTTTGTTCAGAGAGCTCCTGCCCTGTTGGCAAGAGAATGCTTGGGTCTGCGCTCTTCTGAGAGCTCCACGAGGCTTTGTCCTTGTGCTGTTTTCCTCAGGGGTCACTGGGGAAGCAAATTCAGATTCCTGGATGCCCTAGAGGGCAAGTCAGTGTCTTCAGTCAGCGCTGCAGTAAGGGCCACACCGTGGGCCAAACTTCCCAGGAAAATTCAGAGAGGGACTAGAGACCCCCGAGTCCCCCACAGGCCAAAGGATTCAACAGGCCTGGGAGAACTTGGCTTTTTACCCAGAGAGGCTGATGGGGGAAGGGCAGAGGCCATTTATGCTGGGTTAGCATAAAAAAATGTTCAACATCAGTCGTTGGGGAAACATACATTAAAACTACAATGGGATGCCAACACACTCATAAGAATGGCTAAAAAGTAAAATGCAGATAACACCAAGAGTAGGCAAGAGCATGGAGCAACCAGAACCCATCATGCATTGCTGAAGGAAAAGCAAAGTAGTTCAGCCAGCTTGAAAAACACCCTGGCCATTTCTTAGAAAGATGAGATGCATTTGTTACAACAATTCTACTTGTGACTGTTTGCCCAAGAAAAATTGAAAATGTGTACACAGAAAGTATGTACATGAAACTTCATCTGTTTTATCCATACTAGTAAAAAACCGAGCCACACTAGTATTTATTAACTGGTAAAGGATCGACAAGTAGTAAACCCTGAAGGTGGTTCACTGAAAGACCCCCCTTTGGACCCTGCCTAGGGCTGCAGTCATTTTTTCAGTGGCACTTGTCAAAAACAACCAGAAACAATTAACACTGTGGCTGACAGTGGCAGTAGATACTAATCAGCAAACAATATTTTGGCTAACTATAAAGCTAAAATGGGGAATGAGCTATTTCTAGGAGGTCTTGAAAGACTTAGAAATATCCCTTGGAACCTAGAAGGATACACATTGCAGGGCTGTTTTCATGCACAAGGCTGTGCTCATGCTTAAGAAAGAACCAAAATGGCCCTATGCCCTCACTTCTGGCTGACATCCAGGCTCAGTGCAAGTGAAGGGAAAGGCAGACTTTGTCATTGACTGGCTGAACATTGAAACCACTCCCTAACATTCAAAGAGAATCCCTTGTCCTAGCTGGTTTGGCTTAGAGGCTAGAGTGTTAGCCCATGTTCCAGAGAGTCTCAGGTTTGATTCTGGTCAAGGGTGTGTACCTCAGTTGCAGGCTAAATCCCCCAACCCAGATTGGGTACCTGCAGGGAGCCACCAATCGCTGTGTCACTCTCACATTGATATCTCTCTGTGCATCATGTGTCTCTCTGCCTTCCTTTCACTTTCTCTAAAAATCAATGGGAAAATATCCCCATGTGTGGATTAACAAAGAGAAAGAGAGGCGGGGGGGAGATAGAGACTCTTGGCAGACTGAGACATGCTGGTTTTGAGTATTTAAAGAAATCTTCATCCATTTATTAACTGACATTAAGTTAACAGAGCAGAGGCTTCAGTGGCCACACACAACAAACAATACAGACATCATAGAACTCATTCAGAAAGGTCACTGAACTAACAACCATGATAACAGCACCAGCCACAACAAACCCCAGGAGAGGGGAGAGTCTGATTTCTAGAAGTACCACATTGTATTATTTAAAGTCTTAGTGTTCTATAAGGCATGCAAAGTAAAAGGAAGTATGGGCCACACAAAGGTGGGGGAAATCAGTCAACAGAACTATACTGAAGCAAGTCCAAACTTACTAAACAAAGACATTACATCAGCTATTGCAAATATGTTCCAAGAACTAAATAAAACCATGTCTCTAAATAAAACATATTTTCGATGTGTGAGAGGTAATGATAATTACGTCTTACCCATAGAGAATATCAATAAAAGTATAGAAAGGAGGCAAATAGAAATTGTGAAATTGAAAATGAACTAAAATGAAAATTTCAGTAGAGGAAATGAATAGTAGGTTCAAGCAGACATAAGACAGAATCATCAAACTTTAATTATAAATCAATTAAAAATATCAAGTCTCAGAAAAAAGAAAAATTAATAAAGAAAAATAAACAGAGCCTATAAACCTGTAAAATGCCTTCAAGTACATTAACATACACATAGAGAACTACCAACAAGAAAGGAAAGAGAAGGGCAGAAAGAATATTTGAAACAATAATGTCTAAAAATATCCCAAATTTATGCAATACATTAATTTATATATCCAAGATTCTCAAGAAACTCCAAGAAGGAGAAACTCAAAGAGATCCATACTCAGACACAATGCAAACTGCCCATGATATAAAGTCAAGAGAACCCAGGCTGGGGGTGGAGCAGGTGCAAGGTACACTCACCTCCTCCCAGGGCCACATTGAAATTGCAACTAAATTATAAAAGAATAAACCTGAATAGCCAACTAAAGACTAGAAGTCTTGTAACTGAAGACTTACAAAGGAAGTTACATCTAGACTGCTGGGTATAGTGGTGCTTTCCCAAGCTGACTGCCTCTAAATGGGAACTAAGTTTCACCCCTCTCAGGAGCAGCTCTCACTGGGAGCCAACACATCTGCCTGAACCACAGATGAAACCTGACAGGAAGCAGAAAGGATTTAGTGAGGGTGTCCAGGCATGCTCCATCCTTCCTTCATGGGTACAGCCCAGTGGACAGTGCTGGCTCAGAGGAAGGCACCCAGGTTGGCAGTATTTCTCAACAGTTGCCACACAAGAGCAAGAGAAAACGGGGGGGGGGGGGGCGGGCAGTGCTTGCATATCTCAGTGCACCCGAGCGGTGGCACCTGTGTCTGCTGAGCAGAGCCCAAGATCTGCCATCTCTCTTAATGACTTTAGCTCTCACCTCTCAGTTCCTTCAGCTTCACTCTCCATGACTTTTACCTCCATTCGACCTAAAGCCACCCATTCTCAGAGGCACACCTTAACCTAAATGTAACTCCTCTGTCTTCAAAATCACTCACTCAAACATCCTAGTTGGTGAAAGCCACATCCTCATCTCGCTCGTACTTAACTACTTCCTACGATTATTCTCCCCCCTGCCCACTGTGCAGATAGTCCCTATGCTAATCCTGTCTGCTTCCTGTCAGGTGTCACAGTGGTGGCAGGCAGATGTGCTGACAGCAGTGAGGTGTAGGTCCCAGGTGGAGGCTGCAAGCATTGATACAGGCTCCGTGGCTGAGTCTGGAGCATTTGTCCTCCTGCCTGGGGACAGAGAAAGAGCCTGTGAATGGACACAGTGTGCCTCAAGGTCTCACCTTAGCCCTGTAGGTACAAGGGTGAGCTGCTCTTGTTGCTTCATGCCCTGAGCTACACAGAGGCATGCCCATCAGGAGAGCTTACATTCCTGGGGGCTTTGCTGCACCACAGAGGCAGATTCCGGCATTTCCCTTCCAGGAATGACTTAGGAAGGGCCCAGACCATAGTCGGTAACTCCTAGTACTTGAGTGCAGTGAGGTCTGCTCAGCGAGGCTGGATACCACTGTGGAGTTCTGAGGTCTGAAGATTCAGGGCTGAGACAGTAGTTTTAAAAATTACGTATGAGGAGGCGGACCACGACATCTTGAACGAGAGGAGCCCGAAAACATACAGCTGCCGTTCGCGGTACCGCGGGACCTCTGGGGCTCCTGGAGCACCGGCGACCAGGTGGCGCGCAGAGCCCAGGGAGCTCTAAACTCCAGCAAGGAAAGGAGAGTGAGAACTACATAACCACATACACAGAGAAGAGAGACCATGGGAAGACAAAGAAATAGCCCACATATGAAAGAAAAGCAAGGCTCGCCAGAAAAGGAGGTAAACGAAATGGAAGTTAACAATCTGTCAGAGAAAGAATTCAGAGAAATGGTCATAAGGTGGCTGAAAAGAATGGAAGATAAATTTGATAATATGAGTAAGACCCAAGAGGAAATGAGGAAGACCCAGGAAGAAATGATGAAGAGCCATGAAGAAATAAAGAGAAGCCACGAAGAAATGAAGAGGAGCCAAGAAGAAATGAAAAATGACATTGCTGAAGTAAAGAACTCAATAGAAAGTATTAAGAGCAGACTAGAAGAAGCAGAGGATCGCATCAGTGAGCTAGAAGACCAGGTAGGAAAAAATAACCAAGTAGAGCACCTTCTAGAAAAAAAAATTAAAAAGCAGGAGGAGAGCCTAAGAGAACTATGGGACAACATGAAACAAAACAACATCCGTATAATTGGGCTCCCAGAAGGACAGGAAACTGAGCAAGGAATAGAAAACCTGTTGGAAGAAATAATGACAGAAAACTTTCCTGGTATAGGAAAGGAAAAACCCACACAAATCCAAGAAGCTCACAGAGTCCCAAGCAAAATAAACCCCAAAAGACCTACGCCAAGGCACATTATAATTAAATTGGCAAACACCAATGACAAAGTAAGAATCTTAAAAGCTGCCAGAGAGAGACAGAAAGTCACCTACAAAGGAACACCCATCAGACTAACAAGTGATCTCTCAACAGAAACCTATCAGGCCAGAAGGCAGTGGAATGAAATCTACAGAGTCATGCAAAGGAAGGGTCTGAATCCTAGAATACTGTACCCAGCAAGGCTCTCAATCAAAATTGAAGGTCAAATCAGGAGCTTCACAGATAAAAAAGGACTAAGGGAATTCGTCACCACCAAACCAGCAATGCAAGAAATGCTAAAGGATCTGCTGTAAAAAGAAATAGGAAGCGAAGAAGGAACACAGGGGCAAAGAACAAAAATGGCAACATATAAGCACCTATCAATAATAACTTTAAATGTAAACGGGTTAAATGCTCCAATCAAAAGACATAGGGTAATAGACTGGATAAGAAAACACAACCCATGTATCTGCTGTCTACAAGAAACCCACCTCCGAAAAAAAGACGCACACAGAATGAGGATGAAAGGTTGGAAAAAAGTTATTCAGGCGAATGGAAATGAAAAAAAAGCTGGGGTAGCCATACTTATATCTGACAAATTAGATCTCAAAGTGAAGGACATAACAAGAGATAAAGAAGGCCACTTCATAATACTAAAGGGAGCAATTCAACAAGAAGAAATAACTCTTGTAAACATATACGCACCCAATACAGGAGCACCCAAATATATACAAAAACTCCTAGAGGACATCAAGGGAGAGATAGACAGCAATACAATCATAGTAGGAGACTTTAATACTCCATTATCACCATTGGACAGATCCTCTAAACAAAAAATCAGTAAAGAAACATCAATTCTCAATGACTCACTGGACCAGATGGAATTAATTGACATCTTCAGATCATTTCACCCCAAAGCCACAGAATATACATTCTTTTCAAGTGCCCATGGGTCATTCTCAAAGATAGACCATGTGTTGGGTCATAGGCAAAGTCTCTCCAAATTCAAGAAGATAGAAATCATATCAAGTATATTCTCAGATCACAGTGGCATAAAGCTGGAAATCGACTACAATAGAAACAATCCAAAGAAATCGAACACATGGAGACTAAACAGCATGCTATTAAACTATGACTGGGTTACTAGAGAGATTAAGGAAGAGATAGAAAACATCATGGAAACAAATGACAATGACAGCACAACAATCCAAAATCTATGGGACACAGTGAAAGCAGTTCTGAGAGGGAAGTTCATAGCTCTACAATCCTACTGCAAAAAACTAGGAACAGCGGCAATAAATTATCTAACCCAACAACTCAAAGAGTTAGAAAGAAAGCAACAAGAAAAGCCCAGTGTAAGCAGAAGGAAGGAAATAGTAAAGATCAGAGCAGAAATAAATGACATAGAGACCAAAGAAACAATACAGAAAATCAATGAAACCAAGAGCTGGTTCTTTGAAAGGATAAACAAGATTGATGGACCTCTAGCTAGACTCACCAAGAAGCAAAGAGAGAGGACCCTAATAAATAAAATCAGAAATGAAAGAGGTGAAATAACAACAGACCCCATTGAAATACAAAGGATTGTTAAAAAATACTATGAACAACTCTACTCCAACAAACTGGACAACCTGGAGGAAATGGATATGTTTCTAGAAAAATATAACCTCCCAAAACTCAGTCAAGAAGAATCTAAACAACTCAATAGACCAATAACTGTGGAAGAAATTGAAGCAGTCATCATAAAGCTTCCAGCAAACAAAAGTCCAGGGCCAGACGGCTTCACAGGGGAGTTTTACCGAACATTCAAGGAAGAAATAAAACCTATACTCCTCAGACTATTCCAGAAAATTCAAGAGGATGGAAAACTTCCAAACTCCTTCTATGAAGCTAGCATCACCCTAATACCAAAACCAGATAAAGACGACACAATGAAAGAGAATTACAGGCCAATATCCCTCATGAATATAGATGCCAAAATCCTCAATAAAATTCTAGCAAATCGGATCCAGCAGTACATCAGAAAGATCATACACCACGACCAAGTAGGATTTATCCCAGGAATGCAAGGATGGTACAATATCCGCAAATCAATAAATGTGATACATCACATAAACAAATTGAGAGATAAAAATCACATAGTCATATCAATTGATGCAGAAAAAGCATTTGACAAAATCCAACATCCTTTCTTAATAAAAACTCTCAATAAGGTAGGAATAGAAGGATCATACCTCAACATAATAAAAGCCATATACGATAAACCCACAGCATACATCATACTCAATGGGCAAAAACTACAAACATTTCCCCTAAGAACAGGAACAAGACAGGGTTGCCCACTTTCACCACTCCTGTTCAACATAGTACTGGAAGTATTAGCCATTGCAATTAGACAAGAAGAAGAAATAAAAGGCATCCAAATTGGAAAAGAAGAAGTTAAGCTATCCTTATTTGCAGATGACATGATATTGTACATAAAAAACCCGAAAGACTCCATAAAAAAGTTAGTAGACTTAATAAATGAGTTCAGCAATGTAGCAGGCTACAAAATTAATGCCAAGAAATCTAAGGCATTTCTATACACTAATAGTGAACTTACAGAAAGAGAGACTAAAAAAGCAATCCCATTTACCATCACACCAAAAAAATTAAGATACCTAGGAATAAACTTAACTAAGGAGGTAAAAGATCTATTTGTGGAAAACTACAGGACACTGAAAAAAGAGATAGAGGAAGATGTAAACAGGTGGAAGAACATTCCATGTTCATGGATTGGGAGAATCAACATAATTAAAATGTCCATACTACCCAAAGCAATCTATAAATTTAATGCACTCCCCATTAAAATACCAATGGCATATTTCACAGACCTAGAAAGAACTCTCCAAAAATTCATCTGGAACAAAAAAAGGCCCCGAATAGCCACAGCAATCCTAAGAAAGAAGCACAAAGTCGGTGGGATTTCCATACCAGATTTCAAGCTGTATTACAAGGCTACTGTTCTTAAAACAGCCTGGTACTGGCACAAGAACAGACATATAGATCAATGGAATAGAATAGAGAATCCGGATATCAACCCAATCCACTATGCTCAATTAATATTTGACAAAGGAGGCAGGAACATAAAATGGAGTCAAGACAGTCTCTTCAACAAATGGTGTTGGGAAAATTGGACAGATACATGCAAAAAAATGAAACTGGAGCACCAACTTACACCATACACAAAAATAAACTCAAAATGGATACAGGACTTAAACGTAAGACAGGAAACCATAAAAATATTAGAGGAATCTACAGGAAGAAAAATCTCAGACATATGCCAAAAGAACTTCTTTGATGATACCGCTCCGAGGGCAATGGAAGCTAAAGAGAAAATAAACAAATGGGACTACATCAAAATCAAAAGCTTTTGCACAGCTAAAGAAACCATCAACAAAACAACAAGAAAACCCACTGTATGGGAGAACATATTTGCAAATGTTATCAGTGATAAAGGTTTAATCTCAAGCATCTACAGGCAACTCACCCAACTCAATAAAAGGAGGACAAATGATCCAATAAAAAAATGGGCAACAGACCTAAATAGAATCTTCACGAAAGAAGACAAAAGGAAGGCCCAGAGACACATGAAAACTTGCTCAAAGTCACTAATTATCCGAGAGATGCAAATCAAAACGACTATGCGGTACCATCTCACACCTATCAGAATGGCTTACATCAACAAATCAACAAACGACAAGTGCTGGCGAGGATGCGGAGAAAAAGGAACTCTTGTGCACTGCTGGTGGGATTGTAGACTAGTACAGCCACTGTGGAGAACAGTATGGAGATTCCTCAAAAAACTAAAAATGGAGCTCCCATTCGACCCAGTGATCCCACTTCTAGGAATATACCCCAAGAAATTAGAAAGGCGAATTAGAAAGGATATATGTACCCCTATGTTCATAGCAGCACAATTTACCATAGCTAAGATTTGGAAACAGCCGAAGTGCCCATCAGCAGATGAGTGGATCAAAAAACTATGGTACATTTACACAATGGAATACTACGCCGCGGAAAAAAAGAAGGAGCTCCTACCATTTGTAACAACATGGATGGATTTGGAGAGCATTATGCTAAGTGAAATTAGCCAGGCAGAGAAAGACAAATATCACATGATCTCACTCATTTGAGGAATACAATCAATGACATAGACTGATGAACAAGAATGGATCCAGAGACTGAGAAAAGTCCATCAGAATGTCAAACCTCAGGAGAACAACTCCAAGACCATGTGGGTTCCTGCGACGGTGAGGAACTGATGGATCTGTTCCAGTCATGAGGACGGTCCAGAGATGGGGGACACTGACGACACCTTGCCATACTAGCAGTCAGCAGCTGTGCATGTCTGCAGGCAGCCCAGGACCAAACCAGAGAGGATGGATCATGCATTGACACGATATGTCCACCATCTGGATACCATTGCTGACTTATACACAAAATGAATAATTTGACACTGAAACTGGGACTCAGAAAAGTTGGACATTGAAACCGAGACTGAAACACTTTTTGTTCTTATACATTTATTTCTAGTATGCAGAGGCAAGATATTTTTGAAGAAAAGAAACAGGGGAGAGTGATTGATATAGAGGCAGGATGGCCTTGAACAGGCTGTCAAGCTACAGGGGGAGGCTTGGGTGGATGGGAGGCAGATGCGGGGGGAGATCAACGGAAGGACTTGTATGCATGCATATGAACATAACCAATGAATGAAAGACACTGGGGCGGGGAGGGGGGAAGCTGGGGATATGTGCTGGGGGGTGGGGGAGGCTGGGGGGAGGATAAGGGGGAGGGGGAAAGGAAAACATGTACTACTATTATACTGCAAAATAAAAAAAAAATAAAATAAAAAAAAAAAAATAAAAAAAAAAAAAAATAAAAATTACGTATGAGCCTGCCCCAGAAGTGGGGTAAATCATTTCTGCCAGCGAAAGGGGCTGCTCATGGGCAGACAACACACTTAAAATCCAAGCTGTGCCTAGTACCTGGTGGGTGATCATGGCAGCTGATACCATGTGGAAATCACTGCGCACCAGGCAGGAGCACAATCTTGTCTGCACAGAAACCCACTGAGAAGGCATGAGCACTGTTCTGTTTCACAGATGAGGAAACTGAGGGACAGAGGTGTTAGGGAGCATGAGTAGCAATGCTGGCACCTATCCTCTCTGAGAGTGTTCTCTGCCCCGCAGGGCCTGGCCTCAGCTACCCGGCACTTGGTCAGGGTCAGAGCGCCCTTCCTCCTGGTCAGATCTGAGCAAGTCTCTCCCGTTGGCACAGAGATTCTGGTCCTCAGAGTTACTTTCCGGAGTAGATGAGTAGGTGGTGGGAACAGCCACCTCTTTTACACCTGCTGGAGGCAGGAATTGGTGGTTCGTGGGTGACCCACACATCTGCCCACTCAGAACTCACCAAGTGCAGGAAGGCATGCCTCATTTCCTGGGAGAGCCAGTGCCCTGCACCTAAGCCTTTGCTCTGTGTGGTAGGCACATGCACCTCGGAGGGGCCTGAGTTTTCATGATCATTGGGCTTTGCTTCCAGGCTTTGGAAAGTGACTTCGTCAGTGCCAACCTCCACCACTGGATTGACCTCATTTTCGGGTTCAAGCAGCAGGGACCGGCAGCGGTGGAGGCAGTGAACACCTTCCACCCCTACTTCTATGGAGACAAAGTGGACCTCAGCAGCATTGGGGACCCTCTGATCAGGAACACCATCTTGGGGTTTGTCAGCAACTTTGGACAGGTGCCCAAACAGGTACACCATGCCATGTCCTTTGTCTTCCTTTGTCAAATAAGTGTGCACAGCGTGAGCTTGGGGGAGAGAGTACATTTTCTCCTGGGATGGGAGTGACGAGAGGACAAAAGGACCGAACAGTCAGGCGGTCTCCGATCACCCTCCTGGGCCCTCAGTGTCAAGGCTGGCCCTCAGTGGTATCGATGATGAAGGTGATGACAGTGTGAATGCTAACATGGAGACTACATTCAGCTCTGATGCACCTGAGGGTACTGAGATAGACCCACAGGACTTAGTTCTTTAGTGCATCCACCCCTAGAGCTGCTGTGAAGATCCAATGAGGGAAGGCATCAAGGGCTCGGAAGTCCCTGGGATATCGTTAGCACTCAACAGGTGTTACTCATTAGTGTGGTGGCCTCACAGACTTCTTTCATAAGCTCTGTGTAAGGAATTATTCTTTCACAGATATGGACACCGAGGCTCAGAGGCTAAATAAGTTGCCTACAATTGCACCATGAGCAGGTGGCAGAGGGAGAGCTCTGGTCTCACCTGGCTTCTCCAGAACCCAGGTTGCATGGCCCTTCAGCTGGCCCTGGGCTCTGGTGAGACTGCAAGGTCTCACGTGAGCCTGTGCCCTGCTGGCCCTACCCTTCAGGATGGGCTATGCATCAGGTGGGCACCCGATGAATGGCGTACGAGAGAGTGAAATAGTAGTTTACTTGATGCTAGCTCTGTGGATCTCCACTCAGTTCAGTGTGGATAAATCTCATCCCAAGCACTGCCACCTAGGTGCAGAAGCCTGGCCCCTCAGCCACAGCCTGCCAGGCAGCCAGAGGCCAACCTGAGGACAGAATGCACAAGACCCGACAATTCCAGATTCCAGGACCACCCTGGGAGTGCCTGCCTCGCAGGAGAGCTGGATGGGCACCTCTCAGTTAACGCAAACAAATGGCCTCTCTGCTGCCTGGGCATGGGACAGGCTGTGTTCGCTCAGCTCCTGGCGGGGCATGTGGAAGACCCGAGGGTGCCTTGGACAGAGGAACAATGGCACACCCAAATGCGGGTTCTCAAGAAAGGCTTGTGAGAAGGAGGGCCTTTCAGGAGAGAAGCTTGGGTAGCCTGATTTTATTTATTTCATTTAAAAAATAGAATAATACAGATAAAGCAATGAAATAATTCAAAATAGCAGTCACCCCTAACTGTGTTCCGTTACTGATCACAAGGAAAAGTACTGACGCATGCCAGGGCCGTGCTTGGTGGCTCTGCTGGGCAGGGAGGAGTTCTGTAGTCAATGATCACATCAAATCACTCTGGTTTCTGTTTCTGTATCACCCACACATCCCTATGAGATGGTTCAGCATCTGAGGGAGGGCTTAGCGAAGCCGGAGCCAAGGCTGCTCCAAGGCCTAGTTGCCCACCAAGCCGAGCCTGTGCCCAGGTGCCTCTCTGAGGCCAGCCCCCACCTCAGCCTCGGCATCCTGTCACCCAGCATCCTGGCACCTGGCATCCTGGAATCCAAGAGGAACTCAGGCGTGGAGGGCCTGGTAGTGGGCTGGTGCTGGCCTCTGCTGCACCCCCAGCCCAGCAAGGATTTTACAGACAGTGAGCCCTCTCTCTCCTGCTTTGCCTGCTTATGCTAAAAGTTTGGCATTGGGGACAATTTGACAATAGAAGTCCAAGAAAAAAAATAAGAAAGGCCACTAGTGGGATCTG
The DNA here is from genome assembly GCA_027563665.1 of Antrozous pallidus. NCBI lineage: Eukaryota > Metazoa > Chordata > Mammalia > Chiroptera > Vespertilionidae > Antrozous > Antrozous pallidus. Next base: position 65,687,383 of record CM050510.1, read on the forward strand.
CCTGTGCTCTTTGAAATACTCAAACTCCTGATGCCAGGAAGTGTGCTGCACAGAATCTTGGGGGAGGAAACTCACAGGATTGCTCCAGCAGATGGGGAGGGCATGGTCTGGAGGGGGCCCGTCTGGTCCCTGGTCCAGAGGCAGCTCCGGGACAGGGCCCCCAGTGAGCTCTTCTTATCCCAGGTAGCATGGGGAGCAGACAACCCTGCAGACAGTGGAGCTGTGCCCGCCAGTCCTGCACTGTGGCCTTTAGAGGAACCGCTACTCGGACCGCAAGCCCCTCTTCTTAGCATCCCATGGTTCAGGCAGGGGCTTCTGATTATGCTGATGATGCCCCTGAGTGCAGGGCCAGGCCAGGCACACGGAGCAGAGGCACGGCTGCTACTTGACATGGCCAGCTTTTCCTCAGGTTTCGGCCCTAATGCTCTGTCCCTTTGTCTCTCCAGCTCTTCACCAAACCCCACCCAGCCCGGGTAGCGGCGGGGAAGCCATCACCTGGAAAGGATGTCATCACACCTTCTAGCCTGCTGAGCTACCCACAGCCCTTTTCCTACAGCCTGCAGTCCCTGCGGCCCTCCCAGGTCACAGTCAAAGGTGGATACTGGCCCTGCTTGGTTTGGTTCTGGTTCCACGGCTGTCCCTTCAGGACTAGCTCCTTCGGGGCTCGGCACACATGGGGGGCTCCATCTGACTGAGTCTGGGTCGAAACAGGAAACTGGGGCTTCTGCTCTGAGAGGAACTCTGTCCAAGATGAACTCCATCAGACCTGACGTCTAGGACTCACCTGTTTATCTGTCAGTGTGTATCTATCTGAGACACCCCTCTCTTTCATGTACACACACACACGCACACACACTCTCCTCTCTACTCTTTCATGTATACACACACACCCTCTCCTTTTCATATACACACACTCACACACAATCCCCTCTACTCTTTCATGTACACACATACACACACACACACACACTCTATCTCTCTCTTTCAAGTACACAAATACCCCTCTCTCTCTTTCATGCACACATACATGTACACACACACACTTCCCTCTTTCTCTTTCATGTACACACACACAGAGACACATATACACCTCTCTCTCTTTCATGTACACATACACACCCCTCTCTCTCTTTCATGCACATACATACACAAACACACACACCCCTTTCACTTTCGTGTACAAACACACATCCCTCTCTCTCTTTCAGGTAGACACACACCCCTCTCTCTTTCATTTACACACACACCCCTATCTGTTTCATGCACACACACATCCCTCTCTCTCTTTCATGCACACACACACACAAACACACAAACCCCTCTCTCTTTCATGTACACACACACACACAGACACACCCCTCTCTCTCTTTCATGTACACACACACCCCTCTCTCTCTCATGTACACACACACCCCTCTCTCTTTCATGTACACACATACCCCTCTCTCTTTCATGTACACACACGTACATACACACCCTGTCTTTATTTCATGTACACATACATACACACACACACACCCCTCTCTGTATTTCTTCCTTTCACACACACATACCCTCTTCACTTTCAGAGCTGAGTGGGGAGGCCCCAGATTTCCCAAGGGAGGGTTACCTGCAGTCACAGTTAACAGGAGGATATGCCCGGGACTGATGGCCTAGGTGTGGGTTCCACTCAACACTTCCTAGAAGGCTGATGTCTGTGCCCCCTAGGACATGCAATGATCTGGGAAATACCACTGCACGGAACATTCTGATCCCAGGGAGTGTGTGTGTGTGTGTGTGTGTGTGTGTGTGTGTTATATTTTTCCCATTTGAAGTCTGAGAACAGTATGCTTGCATTCCTAGCCCTGCTAGATCCGGTGCCTGGAAGGGCAAATAGGACAGATACCCAAGGCTCCTATGGCTTTGTGCCATCTGCCCCAGCCATCGACCATCCTCCCTTGCCATCATCTCTTCAGAGAATTCCCAGGTTTCCCAAGGGAGGGTTCTTGAAGAGACACTGACAAACTGCAGGGCCACCCACAGCCCTTTTCCTGCTGAGTAGATTGGCTCAGTCAGGGCAAAACCAGACCAGTGGACAGCCTGTGGGCCAGGGGACAGTCAGGGGCACACCCTTGAGGCCAGGGGACACTGTTGGGGCCAGGGGACACCCCTGGGGCCAGGAGATACCTCAGGCCAGGGGACAGCCTAAGGGCCAGGGAACACCCTTGGGGCCAGGGGATACCTTAGGCCAGGGGACACCCTCGGGGCCAGGGGATACCTCAGGCCAGGGTCCCTGGAGTGAGACTGGGAGAGAGGTGCCTCAGCCAGTGGTACCTGCATGGGCATGTGCTGTGCTGAGTCCAGTTGCCTGACCTGGATCCTTTGGGGTTCCAGCTAAAGGGGTGTGGTCCTTTAACATGTGTGCTCATGCATACTGATGGGGGGGCAGATATGTACCTTTTCTCTCTAGGCTCAGAGTCTCCCAAAGGCGCCATCGGCCACATTGTCCCCACTGAGAAGAGCATCCTGGCTGTGGAAAGGGGCAAGCTGCTGCTACCACCTGCCTGGAACAGGACCTTCTGCTGGGGCGCCGACGATCTCAGCTGCTGCCTGGGCAGCTACGGCTCCGACAAGGTAATGGCCAGGCTGGTTGCCTAGCGATGAGACAGAGGTGTCAGGTGGGTGAGCTGAATGGAAGCAAATCCTGTGCCCCTCTCCCTCATGTGGCTGTGCCCAAGCCTGAGTGAGAGGGGTCATGTGACTATGCCAGGACCCTTGTGGGTTGAGCCTCTGACCACATTCTGAACAGTGAACTCATGAATTAGTGCATAACCTGCTTGTCTCCCGCAGATCCTGACAACGTTTGAGAACCTGGCTGACTGGGGCCGCTGTCTGTGTGCTGTGTGCCCATCCCCCACGACAATCATCACCTCCGGGGACAGCACTGTGATCTGCATATGGGAGCTCAGTATAGGCAAAGGCCACCCCAGCAGCCTGCACCTCAAGCAGGTACATACCTCAGGCAGGAGTGGAACCTGGGCAGGTATAATGCCTAGGTGAGGTGTGGTCCCTAGGGCAGGTGTGGTCCCTAGGGCAGGTGTGGTCCCTAGGGCAGTTGTAATGCCTAAAGTAGAGTTTCCCTGGGTAGGTATATACCTTCATATGCCCTGACAGGGAGGTGTGAAGGTGGCATCAGCTCTCGATCATGGAGGGCACCATTTTTGCCCAAAGTGTATTTGACAATGAGAGGCACCAGGTGCACATCAGCACCAGTGCACCTGGTGTCCTTCCCTTGTGACATGTGTGAGCCTCTGCCCTGGCAAGGTCCTGTGGGCAGTTGCATGTTCTTCTTCACAGCCCTGTAGGTGTTGTTGTCCTCCGTGCACACGGGGTGGGGAGAGAGGAGCAAGGAGCTTGAATGACTCATCCAAAGTCATGACGCCAGGAAATGAGAGTAGGAGGGGCTGTGTTAGGGAGTGTGCAAAGCAGCCAGGGTGAGACTCCTGGTCCCACCTCACCAGGCACCACCACCTCAGTGAAGGGCAGGGCACCCACTGCTTCCAGAAGCCCTGCACCAGCATCTGATCTTGCAGAGCAGGTGTTGTCATTCTACTTTCAGAATGGAGCCCAGACAGGTTGGTCTGCATTCCAGGCCAGGTCTGTCCAACTGTGAACCCCGAGCTCTCTCCCTGTGCACTCTCGAACCTGCCCAAGAAGATCCCTGGGGGACACTGCCCTCTCTAAACTGCAATGCTGTCTGACATCTGTTGGTCACTGGCCATGTAGCCCTAACATAGCAAAACCAAAACTAATCATACACTGACTAGATTTCCTCAATGGGATACGTTTCACAGGACGTGATCCGAGTTTCTCTGGGTCTAGACCACCCTGGCGCCTGAGTGGTTTGTGGTGACCCTCGCTAGTCATGCAGAGGGTTGTGCTGGGACTGCACTGGGGCGGGTTTGTCCAGTGGAGGCAGTAGCACTCTCGAGGGGCAGCGGGCAGTGAGGCGTAGTAAGCAGTGTGGTGCTCCTGCCTGACCCTGGTGTATGTTGCGCCTTCATTCCCATCTGCTGCTGTGTCCCAGGGCTGCATTTTATTCCAGAGTGAGGTGAAACCTGCATTACCCTGTGGACTACCCCCACTCTCAAGCTGCCCCCGGGAATGGCAAGAGGTACAGCCTAACTCCAAACTGGCTGAGGGGAGCCAGGGAAGCAAGCCTCTCACCATGGCCCCAGGCCCCTCGGTAGTACAGATGCTCCGTGAAGCCCACTGACAGCATAGCATGGAATTCACCCTCCTCCCCCAGAACCAGTCAGGAGGAAAGGGTGTGGCAGTTCTTCTAAGCAAAATCAAACCCATACCAGGGCTTGGAACCCTTAGACTACCAGCTGCTGAGCAGTGGGATCTGTCCCCAACTGGTAAACAGAGGTCATCGTTAAATAGCACCATAGACAGACTTTGAAATTGTTTTTATTTTAAAAGAGATTACACCATTAAAGACAAATTTCAAATTCACTCCAAAACAGAATGATTCTCTGTAATCCCCATAGAAGTTGTCACTGGTCCTGCAACTACCCAGGCACACACATTCATGCCACCCTGATCAGTATGTGGATGTGCTTAATCCATGTCCCCCCAACCTATCAAGTAGTTTTTGCTCTTCTACAGTCTCTGTAATTCACATTTCATTTGTTCCTCAAAATTTCATTTCCATGGGATTACATTTCAGTTGGTTCATGGCCACCCACCACAGTCTTGTCAACCACTGTCTCCAAGTGCGGATGGATTGAACAGCGAGGCAGGCAATATCCTCCACAGGTCGCTGATTGCTTCTGATGAGTTGTTTCCTTGAGATACGTTTTACCTGGCGGAACTGTGGTGCAGTGACGCACTGCTTTCTATGGCAGTCCCGTTGCTTTGTTGTTCCTCCAACACTTAGCCACAGCATCCAGCAAGCAGAATCATTTTCAGAGGTCTTCATTTACTTAACTTTTGCGACTTCGCTTAGGTATAAGATGACATAATGAGGCTATTTTAACTGATCATGTAAAAAAGTGTTACTCTAAGGAACAAACGAACTGGTTGAGGACACATTGAAACTCTCTGGTTTCCTAGGCCTTTCCAGTTGGCTGGTGCTGGCTGCCTTTGTGAGCCGGGGTGCCTGTGTGTGCTCTCCCTAGAGAGCAGCAGCCCAGCCCCACTAATCTGCACGTGTGGGCTCAGTGCTTCTCTCTCAGAACCCCAGCCTCATTCCAGCCACTGGCTATCACTCTTTGGAGTCACTGTGTCCCCTATGGTCAGAACTGAGTCATCAGACTTAGCTCACCCTGAGAAGACAGCCAGAAAGCTCACATCAAACCTCCACTTTCCTCTATTCAGACGGTTTCCATGTTCCCTGATGACCCAGATCCTCCGTGGGCCACGCCCAGAACCTTGTGGTGCCACGTTAGTTCCAATGAGGACACACGGAAATCCGGGGCAGAACTTGTCATTGCTGTGACCAGGCAGGTGACAGCTTTGACCCAAATGAGCGCGGAGGTCTGTTCTGATGATGGAGGTTTACCACTAGGGGAGCGGTGACCACATCTCAGATGGCCACCTCTGCATGGAGGAGAGAGGCACTTGCGTGTGCAGCAGCTTCACATCACCCACCTGAGCCTCTGGTGGTTATAACCACGCCAGTGCCAGTAGCACTTCTCAGCTCCTGGGACGTGTCTCTAGGGAACAAGCCATCTGGTCAGATCTGGACACATAACCATCCACGAACCAGTCCTGACCCTGCACAGGCCAAGCTGAGGGGCTGAGCCCGGGCCAGAGTCAACCACTGCCTCGTGGCCAGACTCGCTTTGAACCTAGTTCCATCGGACTTGCAAAGTCACCTTCTGTTAACTTTGACCTATGCTCCCTGCTTTCTTCAGAGTCATGTGTGTTTCTTGAGACACTCAGTGTAGTGCCCAAACGTGAGTGTGTGTGAAAGTTCCCTGGAGGGTTTGTGAAGACCTGAGGGTGGGGCTCCCTGGAGTTTCTAACTCGTAGGTCTGGGGGAGAGCCCAAGGGTCTGCCTTTGCCACCAGCTCCTAGCGATGTGGATGCTAGGGTACACACATAAACAGTGCCCTTGCCGGTTAGCAGTAGCACCTGCTGCCCAGCGTGAGAGATACATATGGGGGACAGAGCATAGTGCAGCCACCTCTGATGGGTTATGACAAAGGGACACACTCCTCCCAACGGGGCCTCAACCTAGGGACAGATGGAACTGAGGCCAGCCATGTGTGCACACACAAACACACACACACACACACACACACACACACACACACACACACACACATACCCCACAGGCTCTGGAATCACTGAATCACTCCTCCTCTGCTTCCTCACCTGGGGCCAGACAGTGAAAGGAAGGGTGGAGCATCTCACCAAGTAGCTGGACTGCTGGCCCCTTCCCTAACCTGTAGTTTGGTCTCTTGTCCCAGGCATTGTACGGACATACCCAGGCTGTCACCTGCCTGGCAGCATCAGTCACCTTCAGCATCCTGGCGAGTGGCGCCCAGGACTGCACTTGCATCCTGTGGGACCTAGACTACCTCACTCACGTGGCCCGTCTGCCCACCCACCAGGAGGCCATATCTGCCGTGGCCATCAGTGACATCTCGGTGAGACCCCCTTACCACATCTCTCCTTCACATGACTGGGAGCCCAGCTATGTGCACGGTAGTTGGTGACCTCGAGAAACCCAGTTGCTGAGCACCCGGATGTTGAGAGTGTCCCAAATGTGTGGAGTATTCTCTACACAGGCTGAATGGAGCCATTAGCATGTGCAGCATGGGATCTAGATTTTATTTTGTGATTCCTTATCTTCTCCCTCGGGGCAGTGGGGGCAGTGGGAGGTCTCTGTTTTGCATGGGGACCGTGGACTGTGGCAAGAGGTTGCCTTGGGCTTAATTCAGCTTGTTGACTGCAAATCAGAGTTGACTCAGCAGGTGCCTCTGGTCTCCATGGCAGGAAGTGCTGCGTCATACCTCTCCACTCTGGCTGCATATGGGTAAAGTGTGTGTGCATGTGTGTGTGTGTGAGAGAGAGAGAGAGAGAGACAGAGAGAGAGAAAGAGAGAGAGTACTCAGTGTGGAGTTTCTTCCAAGCTAGAATCCCCATCATGGGGCATAGACTTCCCTGACTATGCTGAGGCCTACATCTGCTCACAGAAAACCCCAGGGCTTCAGGGCATAAGCACAGCAGGAAAGGGGAACATGGGAGGAGGAGTGATGATGGAGTGTCTTCCTAGTGCCAACTTGGGCTGAAAATGGTGCTCCGGGTGGACTTGAATTTAAAATGAATGTTATGTGGGCAGATGGAGGCTGGATAGATGAGTGGATCAATGGAGAATGATGGATAGGTGGGTGGATGGATGGATGGATGGATGGGCAGATTGAGGGATGCATGGGTAGATGGATGGCAGAGGGATAGTTAGATGGATACATATGTGTGTGGATAGCTGGATATTTGGGTGAACTAGTGGGTGGATGGTGAAAGAATGGAAGGATGCTGGGTGAACAGATGAATGAGTGGGTAAATCAAGAAGGCACCAAACCCTGATCTGCAAGAATGTAAAGCCTATAATGAATGATGTCCCCAGACCTCAGAGAAAACTTATACCAGGACAATAACTTATTGAACTCAACTTGTCCAGGAGCTAACTTAGTTTACTAAGTACCTGCTGGTCCCAGTGCTCACTGCTGGGCAGCCATGGTCTCTGGCCTCAGGCACACTATACCAAACAATGAGGCAGGGACATAGGGGATCCCAGCCCAGGAGGCAGGGGAGAACACAGAGTTCCTGACCTCCCTCCTGTTGGTAATGCAAGCTTCAAAGGCTTGGCGCTAGGCATCCCTGTGACAGTGGCCACTAATCCACTGGACACAAACTAGACAAGGACTTGAGAAGCAAATGCTCTGGGTATAAACATTTAGAAGATGCAGTGGGAAAATTTCTCCTAAAAATTCCCTCCAGAGGGAAGTTGTTCAACTTTATGAGCCACATGTAGCCATTTGAACCTCTGTACTCTGCCCTTTATCAGATAATGTCCAAAACTTCTTAGGTACATGGATGGCCACCCAGATAGGCTCTGTGTACACCCCTGCCACACTAGACCCTGCCAGTCAGTATACTGCCAGGGAGAGAGCTGTGACAAGTTCAAAGGGCAAGCCCAGCAGCTTGTGCAGGGAAAGCAGTATCCAAGCAAGCAGATGTTTAAAAAGTTGGGCAATCATAGCTGTGTGCGAACGCAGGGCAGACCCAAGTCAGCTGGTAAGAAGTGGGTGTCTCAGGAGGTCTTGGAGCACCTGGTTAGTCTTCAGAAGACGGCGGGTTGAGGGTGTTTGTTGCACAGACTGAGAAGCTGAGCAGGAGCCTGGAGGGCAGGCAGTGACCCCGCTTGGAGTGAAACCAGGTCTCCCTGTGCAGGGCACAATTGTCTCCTGTGCTGGAGCCCATCTGTCCCTGTGGAATGTCAACGGACAGCCCCTGGCCAGAATCACCACAGCCTGGGGCCCAGAAGGAGCCATAACCTGCTGCTGCATGGCAGAGGGGCCAGCATGGGATGTAAGCCACGTCATCATCACTGGAAGTCGAGATGGCATGGTCCGGGTAGGTGTGCTGGGTGAAATGAGGGCACTGTACAAGAATATTCATCTTTATTCTGCTCCCTTCCTCCAATGGTCTGAATCTGCAGGCTGTATGAGACCATTCCAGACCAGGTCCCTGTAGCAAGTGAGGGCAAAGACAAGGCTCTTTCCAGTATGCATGTATAATTTATACAGACATACTCTCACATAATGAAATACACATTCAATATAAGGTATGGAAGCTGAATGGCCAAATGCATAAGAACATACCCCAGGGCTAAAAATATATATATATTTGGACCATTCATTAATCTGTTCACACACTTGTCCATTCATCTACCCACCCAACTATTTATCTCTCTACCTACCCATCTATCTATTCATCCATCCGTTCACACATCTATCCATCCAATAAAAGATCCACCCATCTACCCAACTATTTATCTCTCTCCTTCCTCCATTCCTCCCTTCCTTCCTTCTTTTCTTCCTCCCTTTCTACCTTTGTTCTTTCTATCCATGTATCTGTCCTCCCATCTACCCTTCCATCCACACATCTATGAATCTATCTAGCCACCCAATGGTTTGTCCAACTACCCATCCAGCCAGCCAGCCAGCCAGCCATCGATCCATCCATCCATCAACAGTCATTGAACTCTGGCTCTGTGCCAATCACTTTATATAAGCCATAGGGCACACAGACAGTAATGATAAACAGGTCATTGTCCTCAGATACTCATATTCCAGAATAGGGGGCAAACAGAAAATATACTCATGTGGTTTGGCTATCATTAGGATCATTGAAATGTGCTATGGATCCTCTGAAGGAGGGGCACAGAGAGAAGAAGCAAAGAAGGGGAGGAGAGATAAACATTGAGGTGGAGCTGAAACCGGTTTGGTTAGTGGATAGTGTGTCAGCCTGAAGACTGAAAGGTCGCAGGTTTGATTCCAGTCAAGGGTATGTACCTTGGTTGTGGGCACATCCTCAGTAAAGGGTATGCAAGAGGCAGCTGATTGATGTTTCTCTCTCATCGATGTTTCTGACTCTCTATCCCTCTCCCTTCCTCTCTGTAAAAAATCAATAAAATATATTTTAAAAAAACAACAACATTGAGGTGGAAATGAATAGGTTGGGAAAAACAAAATACAGATGATTTTTCTGCGACTGACAGGAAGGAAGGATGAAGGAATGAGTAAAGATAAAAAGGCAAGAGGCTCACTCAAAAAACTGTCAATTGAATTCTACAGTTTATGAAAGGAAATATTAATTGAACTAGAGGCCCAGTACATGAAATTCGTGCAGAGGGGGTGGAGGGGAGAGGGAAGGGGGTGTCCCTCAGCCCAGCCTGCACCCTCTTTAATCTGGGACCCTTCGAGGAATGTCTGACTGCTGGACATCCTCTCACAATCCAGGACTGCTGGCTCCAAACTGCTCACCTGCCTGCCTCCCTGATTGCCCCTAACTGCCTCTGCCTGCCAGCCTGATCACCCACTAACTACTACCTTGCCAGCCTAATTGATGTCTAACTGCTACCCTGCCAGCCTGTTTGCCCCCAACTTTCCTCCTCTGCCAGCCTGGTCACTCCTAACTGCCCTCCCCTGCAGGCTTGATTACCCCCAAATGAACCTCTCTTGCAGGCCTGGTCCCTCCCAACTGCCCTCCACTGCTGGCCTGATGGCCCACAACTGCCCTCCCTTGCCAGCCTGGAAGCTCCCACTGTCCTCCCCTGCTGGCCATCTTGTGGTGGCCATCTTGTGTCCACATGGGGCAGGATCTTTGACCACATGGGGGTAGCCCTCTTGTGTGTTGGAGTGATCGTCAATTTGCGTATTACTCTTTTATTAGAATAGAGGCCTGGTGCATGGGTGGGGGACTGGCTGGTTTTCCCTGAAGGGTGTCCCGGATCAGGGTGGGGGTTCACTTGGGGTATGGGTGGCCTGGGCAAGGGGCCTATGGAGTTTTTCAGGCTGGCTATACCCCCCAGCTACCCAAGTGGAGACCCTGGGATCTGGGATTAATTTATGTTCTACAATTGAAACTTTGTAGCCTGAAGCGAAGCTAAGCCTTCTGCTCCCTCTGTGGCAACAGCCATTCCTGTTTGAAACTTTGTGGCCTAGAGTGGAGGCCTAGGCTAGGGCTGCAGAACTTTGGCTTCCTCCATTGCCCCAGCAACCCTAGCCTCTTCTCTTTCCAGCTCCGTGGCTGCCACCATTTCTGTTGGAATTATGTATCTTCTATAATTGAAACTTTGTAGGATTGAGTGGAGGTCTAGGCCAGCAAAGGCAGGTGGAAAGCTTGGCTTCCTCCATTGCCAGAGAAACCTAAGCCTCCTTTCTGCTCTCAGTGATGACAGCCATCTTGGCTGGGGTTTATTTGCATAATTTGCTCCTGATTGGCTGGTGGGCATGGCTGTAGGTGTAGCTTTAATCAGAGGTATGGTCAATTTGCATATTACTCTTTTATTAGATAGGATACTACAAGGTACTCAAGAAAAGGCCCATGGAATTCTATAGGCCTTTAGAAAGCTCACTTTTTTGGGTTTGCCCTCTGGAGGCCCCTACACTCAGTCTCAGAATCACCATGGAGATGACACTTCAGGAAGCAGAATGGCTAACATGATGGATATTCTGAGAGGAGAGTGCATTGATTTCCAACAGAGGAGATATCAGAGGAGGAGGCATTTCACCTGATTCCCCAGGATAAGGGGAAGTCAGAGAGTCTGGAGGAGGCCACACAATGGGGGCCAGTTGCACAGACATGAGAGACTAGGCTGAGGAGTCCCTTTACAGGTCCCATCTGTGGTGAGGGGCACGCAGTCTTTGCAGAGAGCAGGGTGTCCTGAGCTGACCGCAGGGCCAGGAGGCCACAGGTCTGCGCTCAGTGGTGCATGGTCCACATGGTCAGCCAGAAGAACAGGGCTGGCTGAGCATCAGGTGCATTTCTTCATGGGCTCCCCCATCAGTCAGCTTGGGAGCTGGGCTCCTGCATAGCTCAGAGCTCTGCAGAGGCTGCTGTGGATCTCACAGAAGCAGCTATGCATTTAAGTGGAGGCTGGTCCTTGTCCTTCAGTGACAGAACTCCAGACTCAGCAAGTACAAGCCCTATGTGGTCAGCCTGAGAGTATTGATAGCATGGCTCAGACTAGGGTCAGGATGGAGGCCCAGCTGCTAAGTGGTGAAAGGGGCCCCAGAGCGGTGGCAGAGATATGAGATGGCATTAGCTAAGTAACTTGGTTACAAACTGGCTGCTGAGCCTTGTCCTTGCAGGTTAGGGTGGAGAGAGATGTACTATGAACACACATGGGTGGACAGGGAGCCATCTGAGCTGAAGCTTGGCCAATGCTTTGCACAGGGAAGCTAGAACCTAAGCAACCTTTTCCCCAAGAATACATGGACACAGCGGTGACAAGGCACTCTGATTCCCCTCCCAGGAGGGTCCCACCTCTCCACTGTGATGGAATGGGATGGGCCCTGAGCCTGCAGAAGGACCATTTCCTCCGCCCATGGCATTTTCTCCTTTTGACAGATTTGGAAGACTGAGGACATGAAGAGGTCTATTCCTGGGCAGGTGGCATCGGAGGAGCCCTTGATTCCGCCCAGCAGCCCAAAAGGTAGATGCCCTGCCAGGGGTGCAGCGAGGCACCTTTGCTCGCTCAGCCTTCCCTCTCCTGCCCCCTCCTCAGCCTGAGGGCTGAAGATCTCCCCAGCCCACGGAGCCCAGGGAAGCCACTGAGTCTCTCCAACCTGCGGTGCTAGGGAAGCAGGAGCATGGTTTACTGCCGGAGTCTGTGGAGTGTGTAGCAGGTGGAGAAGCTCTGCCGAGTGGCAGCCTCGGCCTCAGCCTGCAGGGACCGTGAGCATGACTTGGCTGTGTGCAGTGGTGGTTGTCGGGGCCTCTTGAGCATCTGGAGGAGCCACACCTTGCAGCATTTGACTTACTCCCTCTACCTGCCTGGATGCCTCTGCAGTGTCCAACTCCCAAGCCAGGGCCGGGTACAGCTGGAGAGCCAAGCTCCAGGCAGGAGCAGGGAAGGGTCATGCCCTATCCCTAGGGAGAGGAAAGTCATAGGCCCAGCCTGCTTGGTTCATCCTGGTGCACCTCACCAGCTCCCCATAGCATGTTCCTCATACAGGTTCTGAGGGTCACTGCATCTGCATTGCCCAGGAGGTTATTGAAATGCATAGCAGGTCCTTTGCTTGGCCCAGCCCAGCCCCCAGGAAAGATTGGGGCTGTTAGGGTTTCTGCGTCTGTCAAGTGCCCGAGTGATTCTTGGCACACACCCCAGGACAAAGAACCACTGCTCGGAGCAGAGCCTCTTCAGGTTGGGGTAGAAAATGTGTCCTCCTGCTGCTGCTGTGTCCCCGGCACCATGCCACCTGGGTTTCATTGCCACACTTAGGGAGAGTGGACAGGAGCAGACATGCAGGGCACACCGTCGTGCATTCTCAGTCCTTGTGTCAGCCCTTGCAGTAGATGTCTCCATGACAGTGTGAGAAAGGAGGAAATGGAGGCACAAAGAGGTTTGGTAACTCACCTAAAGTTGCCCAGAAGCCCATGACCACTGTCCTTCACTCCTGCCACCAGGGCAGATGTGACCCTATCAGGTAACCTCCATCACAGCTTATGCCAGGGAACCATGGTCACCACCATCTCCTCTGCCAGGAGCTCAGCACCACCTTATCCTCCATGCTGAGCCCAGCTTAGAGTTAGCAGGTGCAGGTGCAGGCTCACAAGCCTCAGCCAGTCTTGTGCTCATAATATTGCTCAAAACTGATAGTCAAAAAGGGGCCAGGATCGGGCATGACAAGGGGATATGTGCATATGTGTCCCGTGTCCTCAGGTGCCATAGGGGCAGAAGGAATGCCTTGAACACATGAGGTGCTGTACCCATTTGCCTGTTCTCTAACTTCTGTCTGGGAGCTGTTTACTTGTCAATGGCAGCAGGACCTGCCAGTTGAGTACAATTTATCTGAGATTCAGACTCAGTCTGGAATATAAAAGTGCTTGGGGCCAGCTGGTTGCTCAGACTTGTCCGCAGCACACATGCACATGCATGTCCTGGTGTACAGGCTGCCTGCACACCCAAAAGCCACCTGGGGCCATGGGCCAGCTGCCTCATTCCCAACCAGATGCCAACTGAGTGGCTTCACAGGGACAAACGCAGCTGAGGTCTCTCCATCGTGCCTCCACACTGAAGGAATTACTGTCTGCCCCCAAATGTGGTCATTAAAATGAGTGAAGTAACAATCATTGAGTTATATTTTTTGAAAAAACATTCTCAGCATTTAATTATTGGTTGTGGTGTGAGAGGATTTAGATAAGTTGATAAAGCCAACTTTATGTAATTTATTTTTACTAGGCAATTAAAGGCTGCATTACATCCTGGCAGCAAGGTATTGTGGGGCATCTTATTAAGCATAAAGCCAGTAAACACTGATGAACAATTTTGCTGAACTAGGCATGCAATTTAGAAAGCAATAATACACAAATCCAATTTGGTCCACCATGAATACGCGGCACGTCAGCACATGTAACTATCACAGCCAGCAAATTAAATTGGGACGGCCCTTTTTGCAACAGCACAGGCCAAGATTAAATATATTTTCCCCTCAATTTAGCAAGTTGCTGACTACAAATATAAATATGTTGTGTGTGTGTATGTGCGTGTGGCCCTCATGTGGGTGCACATGTGCATGTGTGTGAAGCCACTTAGGCTGGCTAACTATGCTCTCACGGGCTTCCCACAGGTCACAGGAGCGAGAAGAATCTTGCCCTGTGCAGAGAGCTGGACATCAGTGTTGCTTTGACAGGGAAGTCCAGCAAGACCAGCCCCGCGGTGACAGCTCTGGCAGTGTCCAGGTAACCACAGCTTGGCTTCTGCAGGCCTCCAGCAGAGGGCGCAGGGGCCACCCCGGGGAAAGTCTGAGCCTGGCTCACTGTGGGACCCAGGAAGGCCCACCATGCAGAGGACTCAGGTCAGGTGGCCATGCGGGGTCCTCAGAAATGTACTTTAGCACATACATGTCTCTGCTCTCTCTCATCAAACACCCATGAATCCACAAAGAAATCCAAAAGGTAAAAGTAAATTGCCTTGTGATTTTATCCTAAAGAGGACCTTTTCCTGAGGCCCACTACCAATTGCAATGTTTATGTATTATGTATTATTATCCTATTAATTCCGGGAGGGCTCTGACCCAATGCAGAATAGCCACATATCAGAGGCCACACGGTCCCGGCTGCATCTCAGCACTGGAAGCACCTGGGGAAGCTGGGGAAAATGGCAGGGCCCAGGTAGAAGCAGGGGCAGGCTCGCGGTGGGGACTGCAACCTCCATGCTGGCTGCGGCTGAGATAAGCTTTCTCTAATACTCCTCTCTCTTCTTTCTCTTCCCAAGAAACCAGACCAAGCTCCTGGTAGGTGATGAGAAGGGGAGAATATTCTGCTGGTCGGCCGAGGGGTAGGAAGGAAGAGATGGCAGTGGCCCAGGCACAGCAGCCATGGAAGCTACAGGGAGGAAGCTGTGCCTGGAGGCCTCCCCTCTGCATGGCCCCTGAGGAAGGCTGGCTGCTCCAGAGCCCCCGGAGTGCCAGCCTCTCCAGGGCCTCCAGGATCTCGGCCTTACCCTGCACCATCGTGGGCTTTTACAGATGGGTAGGAGCTCGGGGCTCCTGCAAACAGCATGCTGGCAGCTGGAACCCTGACGCCACTTGCACACCACTCACATGGGATCGCCTTTCAAAGAGCTTATTGTACTGGAAAAAATGGGGTTGCTTACTGGAAACTAATGGGAAATGCTGTGTTGTCTTTATTTTATTAAAATGACTACTCTCCAAGTGTAAGCTCCTGAGTATAAAGTTGCCACCCTCTCCAGGCAGCCCTTGGTATCTTCCTTCTTAGGAAACCCAAAGCCCCAGGGAAGCCACCCTCCTCCTCCTTTGTCAGCCCCTCCAGTGGTCTTGCTGCCCTGCCGGGCCTCGTGAGAAGTGGAGGGCTTCACTTAAGAGGCTTCTGTGGCTGAGGCACAGGCCTCAGAAATGAGGCTGCCCAGTATAGGCACAGGGCATCTGCCTGCATGCCCAGCCACCAAGACCTGTCCGCTTAGCTCTGCACCCACAGCAGTGAAGGTCCCGGCAAGGCCCTGGTGTGGCAGGCTCTTCCCAGTGCCCATCTCTCGGTAGAGTCTGAGGGCCACAGTCCACATGGCGATTAGAGCTGGATGGAGCTGCTCCTGGGAAAACTTGGATGCCAGGTGACCCCTGCTCTCCATTGAGCACGGGCCCTCTGAGGAGTTCCAGTCCCTTTGTGCCGGGTCACTGTGGGCTCAGTCGTTGGGCATGGAAGGCCTACCCTCATGCGATTGTCTACTCCCAGCAGCCTTCAGAACTCCTGAAGGACACGCACCTGCCTCTCAAGGACACCCAGCTCAGGTGGTGCACAGGGACAAGGGCACTGAGCTCTTTAGCTCTGTTTCTCCTCCCTGGATTCTTCTCTAGGGAATCCGGGTCATTCTCATGTTCCTATAAGCCATGCACAGCCCCGAGACCATGCCAATCTACCTCAGGCCTGGGATGAAAAGAAAGGAGCCTGGTTTCTGGTGGCTCCAGGGGCAGTGAGTGAATTGAAAGATAACTGTGGAAGTAGGAGTGGTGTATAGCTATGTCCAGACAGTGATGAGAGTGGTTAGAAAACAGTGACCTGTCTGTAAATGTGGAAGTACCTGTAAAGAGAAGGTGGCAGAGCAGACACAGCTCCAAGTCAAGGCACTGCACCTCAGAGAAGAGAGCTGACCCAGCCGAAGATCGGCCGCCCTGCACTGTCTGCAGGCACTATTAGCTCACATGCCTTTCCTCCTCCTCATCTGTCTAGGCTGCACCAGATGGCCCCAAACTGAGGAGCAGAGAGCACGCACCCAAGGAAGGCCAAGAACCGGGGTCCATAAACCCAAGGCTGGCTGCTATCCTACTCCAAACAAGATGCACAATGGGGCGCAAGTGGAACTGTATGCTGTCCAATGTGAACAGTGACCTGGCCCATGTGAACGGTGCCCTGACCCATATGAACAGTGCCCTGACCCACGTGAATGGTGCCCTGACGCATAAGAACAGTGCCCTGACCCATGTGAACGGTGACCTGACCCATGTAAACGGTGCCCTGACCCATGTGAACAGTGCCCTGACCCACGTGAATGGTGCCCTGACCCATATGAACAGTGCCCTGACCCATGTGAACGGTGCCCTGACCCATGTGAACGGTGCCCTGACCCATATGAACAGTGCCCTGACCCATGTGAACGGTGCCCTGACCCATATGAACGGTGACCTGACCCATGTAAACGGTGCCCTGGCCCATGTGAACAGTGCACTGACCCATATGAACAGTGCCCTGACTCATGTGAACAGTGACCTGACCCATGTGAACTATGTCCTAGCCCATGTGAACAGTGCCCTGATCCATGTGAACGGTGCTCTGACCCATGTGAATGGTGCCCTGCCCACAGGGAAAAGTGCCCTGACCCATGTGAACGGTACCCGGACCCATGTGAACAGTGCTCTGACCCATGTGAACAGTGCCCTGACCCCTGTGAACAGTGCCCTGACTCATGTGAACAGTGCCCTGGCCCATGTGAACTGTGCCCTGGCCCATGTGAACGGTGCCCTGACCCATGTGAACAGTGCCCTGACCCATGTGAACGGTGCCCTGACCCATGTGAACGGTGCCCTGACCCATGTGAACGGTGACCTGACCCATGTGAACGGTGACCTGACCCATATGAACAGTGACCTGACCCATGTGAACGGTGTCCTGACCCATGTGAACGGTGCCCTGACCCATGTGAACAGTGCCCTGACCCATGTGAACGGTGCCCTGACCAATTTGAACGGTGACCTGACCCATGTGAACGGTGACCTGACTCATATGAACAGTGACCTGACCCACGTGAATGGTGCCCTGACCGATATGAACAGTGCGCTGACCCATGAGAACGGTGACCTGACCCATGTACACGGTACCCTGGCCCATGTGAACAGTGCCCTGACCCATGTGAACAGTGCCCTGACCCATGTGAACAGTGCCCTGACCCATGTGAACAGTGCCCTGACCCATGTGAACAGTGCCCTGACCCATGTGAACAGTGCCTTGACCCATGTGAACAGTGCCCTGGCCCATGTGAACAGTGCCCTGGCCAATGTGAACGGTGCCCTGACCCATGTGATCGTTGCCCTGGCCCATGTGAACAGTGCCCTGACCCATGTGAACAGTTGCTGGCCAATGTGAACGGTGCCCTGACCCATTTGAACGGTGCCCTGGCCCATGTGAAAAGTGCCCTGCCCACAGGGAACAGTGCCCTGACCCATGTGAACATTGCCATGGCCCATGTGAACAGTGCCATGTCCCATGTGAATGGTACCCTGCCCACAGGGAACAGTGCCCTGACCCATGTGAACAGTGCCCTAGCCCATGTGAACAGTGCCCTGACCCATGTGAACAGTGCCCTAGCCCATGTGAACAGTGCCCTGACCCATGTGAACGGTGCCCTGGCCCATGTGAACAGTGCCCTAGCCCATGTGAACAGTGCCCTGACCCATGTGAACAGTGCCCTGGCCCATGTGAACAGTGCCCTAGCCCATGTGAACAGTGCCCTGACCCATGTGAACAGTGCCCTAGCCCATGTGAACAGTGCCCTGACCCATGTGAACGGTGCCCTGGCCCATGTGAACAGTGCCCTGGCCCATGTGAACAGTGCCCTGACCCACGTGATCGGTGCCCTGACCCATGGGAACGGTGCCCTGGCCCATGTGAACAGTGCCCTGACCCATGTGAACAGTGCCCTGACCCACGTGATCGGTGCCCTGACCCATGGGAACGGTGCCCTGGCCCATGTGAACAGTGCCCTGGCCCATGTGAACAGTGCCCTGACCCATGTGAACAATGCCCTGACCCACGTGATCGGTGCCCTGACCCATGTGAACAGTGCCCTGACCCATGTGAACAGTGCCTTGGCCGATGTGAACAGTGACCTAACCCGTGTGAACAGTGCCCTGACCCATGTGAACAGTGCCCTGACCCATGTGAACAGTGCCCTGACCCATGTGAACGGTGCCCTGACCCATGTGAACTGTGCCCTGACCCATGTGAACAGTGCCCTGACCCATGTGAACGGTGCCCTGACCCATGTGAACAGTGCCCTGACCCATATGAACGGTGCCCTGGCCCATGTGAACGGTTCCGTGACCCATAGGAACGGTGCCCTGGCCCATGTGAACGGTGCCCTGACCCATGTGAACGGTGCCCTGACCCATGTGAACAGTGCCCTGACCCATGTGAACGGTGCCCTGACCCATGTGAACGGTTCCGTGACCCATAGGAACGGTGCCCTGGCCCATGTGAACGGTGCCCTGACCCATGTGAACGGTGCCGTGACCCATGTGAACGGTGCCCTGGCCCATGTGAACAGTGCCCTGACCCATGTGAACGGTGCCGTGACCCATGTGAACAGTGCCCTGACCCAGGTGAACAGTGCCCTGACCCATAGGAACGGTGCCCTGGCCCATGTGAACGGTGCCCTGACCCATGTGAACGGTGCCCTGACACATGTGAACAGTGCCCTGACCCATGTGAACGGTGCCCTGACCCATGTGAACGGTTACGTGACCCATAGGAACGGTGCCCTGGCCCATGTGAACGGTGCCCTGACCCATGTGAACAGTGCGGTGACCCATGTGAACGGTGCCCTGGCCCATGTGAACAGTGCCCTGACCCATGTGAACGGTGCCGTGACCCATGTGAACAGTGCCCTGACCCATGGGAACAGTGCCCTGACCCATGTGAACGGTGCCCTGACCCATGTGAACGGTGCCCTGACCCATGTGAATGGTGCCATGACCCATGGGAATGGTGCCCTGACCCATGTGAACGGTGCCCTGGCCCATGTGAACATTGCCCTGACCCATGTGAACGGTGCCCTGACCCATGGGAACAGTGCCCTGACCCATGTGAACATTGCCCTGACCCATGTGAACGGTGCCCTGACCCATGGGAACAGTGCCCTCACCCATGTGAACGGTGCCCTGACCCATGTGAACAGTGCCCTGGCCCATGTGAACGGTGCCCTGACTCATGTGAACAGTGCACTCACCCATGTGAACAGTGCCCTGACTCATGTGAACGGTGAGTGCCCTGACCCATGTGAACGGTGCCGTGACCCATGTGAAAAGGTGCCCTGACCCATGTGAACAGTGCCCTGACCCATAGGAACGGTGCCCTGGCCCATGTGAACGGTGCCCTGACCAATGTGAAGGGTGCCCTGACCCATGTGAACAGGGCACTGACCAATGTGAACAGTGACCTGACCCATGTGAACGGTTCCGTGACCCATGTGAACGGTGCCCTGACCCATGTGAACAGTGCCCTGGCCCATGTGAACAGTGCCCTGACCCATGTGAACGGTGCCGTGACCCATATGAACAGTGCCCTGACCCATGTGAACAGTGCCCTGACCCATGTGAACAGTGCCCTGACCCATGGGAACAGTGCCCTGACCCATGTGAACGGTGCCCTGACCCATGGGAACAGTGCCCTGACCCATGTGAACATTGCCCTTACCCATGTGAACAGTGCCCTGACCCATGTGAACAGTGCCCTGCCCACAGGGAACGGTGCCCTGGCCCATGTGAACAGTGTCCTGGCTCATGTGAACAGTGCCCTGGCCCATGTGAACAGTGTCCTGACCCATGTGAACAGTGTCCTGGCCCATGTGAACAGTGCCCTGACCCATGTGAACAGTGCCCTGGCCCATGTGAACAGTGTCCTGACCCATGTGAACAGTGCCCTGACCCATGTGAACAGTGCCCTGGCCCATGTGAACAGTGCCCTGCCCACAGGGAACAGTGCCCTGACCCATGTGAACAGTCCTCTCACCCATGTGAACAGTGCCCTGACCCATGTGAACAGTGCCCTGACCCATGTGAACAGTGCCCTGACCCATGTGAACAGTGTCCTGGCTCATGTGAACAGTGCCCTGACCCATGTGAACAGTGCCCTGACCCATGTGAACAGTGTCCTGGCTCATGTGAACAGTGCCCTGGCCCATGTGAACAGTGCCCTGACCCATGTGAACAGTGCCCTGGCCCATGTGAACAGTGCCCTGGCCCATGTGAACAGTGTCCTGGCTCATGTGAACAGTGCCCTGGCCCATGTGAACAGTGCCCTGACCCATGTGAACAGTGTCCTGGCTCATGTGAACAGTGCCCTGGCCCATGTGAACAGTGCCCTGACCCATGTGAACAGTGCCCTGGCCCATGTGAACAGTGCCCTGACCCATGTGAACAGTGCCCTGGCCCATGTGAACAGTGCCCTGGCCCATGTGAACAGTGTCCTGGCCCATGAGAACAGTGCCCTGACCCATGTGAACAGTGCCCTGACCCATGTGAACAGTGCCCTGACCCATGTTAACGGTGCCCTGACCCATGTGATCGGTGCCCTGACCCATGTGAACAATGCCCTGACCCATGTGAACAGTGCCCTGACCCATGTGAACAGTGCCCTGACCCATGTGAACAGTGCCGTGACCCATGTGAACAGTGCCCTGACCCATGTGAACAGTGCCCTGACCCATGTGAACATTGCCCTGACCCATGTGAACAGTGCCCTGACCCATGTGAACAGTGCCGTGACCCATGTGAACAGTGCCCTGACCCATGTGAACAGTGCCCTGACCCATGTGAACAGTGCCCTGACCCATGTGAACAGTGCCCTGGCCAATGTGAACAGTGCCCTGACCCATGTGAACAGTGCCCTGACCCATGTGAACAGTTGCTGGCCAATGTGAACAGTGCCCTGACCCATGTGAACAGTGCCCTGGCCCATGTGAACAGTGCCCTGGCCCATGTGAACAGTGCCCTGACCCATGTGAACAGTGCCCTGACCCATGTGAACGGTGCCCTGACCCATGGGAACAGTGCCCTGACCCATGTGAACAATGCCCTGACCCACGTGATCGGTGCCCTGACCCATGGGAACGGTGCCCTGGCCCATGTGAACAGTGCCCTGGCCCATGTGAACAGTGCCCTGACCCACGTGATCGGTGCCCTGACCCATGGGAACAGTGCCTTGGCCGATGTGAACAGTGCCCTGACCCATGTGAACAGTGCCCTGACCCATGTGAATGGTGCCCTGACCCATGTGAACAGTGCCCTGACCCATGTGAACAGTGCCCTGACCCATGTGATCGGTGCCCTGACCCACGTGAACGGTGCCCTGACCCATGGGAACAGTGCCTTGGCCGATGTGAACAGTGCCCTGACCCATGTGAACAATGCCCTGACCCACGTGATCGGTGCCCTGACCCATGTGAACAGTGCCTTGGCCGATGTGAACAGTGCCCTGACCCATGTGAACAGTGCCCTGACCCATGTGAACTGTGCCCTGACCCATGTAAAGTGTGCACTGGCCCATGTGAAAAGTGCCCTGCCCCATGTTAACAGTGCCCTCACCCATGTGAACAGTGCCCTGCCCACAGGGAACAGTGCCCAGACCCAGGTGAACTGTTCCCTGACCCATGTGAACAGTGCCTTGACCCATGTGATAGGTGCCCTGACCCATGTGAACTGTTCCCTGACTCATGTGAACAGTACCCTTGCCCTTGTGAACCGTGCCCTGACCCATGTGAACAGTGCCCTGACCCATGTGAACAGTGCCCTGACCCATGTGAACAGTGTCCTGACCCATGTGAACAGTGCCCTGACCCATGTGAACAGTGCCCTGGCCCATGTGAACAGTGCCCTGACACATGTGAACGGTGCCCTGACCCATGTGAACGGTGCCCTGACCCATGTGAACGGTGCCCTGACCCATGTGAACGGTGCCCTGACCCATGTGAACGGTGCCCTGACCCATGTGAACAGTGCCCTGGCCCATGTGAACAGTGCCCTGACCCATGTGAACAGTGCCCTGACCCATGTGAACGGTGCCCTGACCCATGTGAACAGTGCCCTGACCCATGTGAACAGTGTCCTGGCCCATGTGAACAGTGCCCTGACCCATGTGCACAGTGCCCTGACCCATGTGAACAGTGCCCTGACCCATGTGAACAGTGCCATGGCCCATGTGAACAGTGCCCTGACCCATGTGAACGGTGCCCTGACCCATGTGAACAGTGCCATGGCCCATGTGCACAGTGCCCTGACCCATGTGAACAGTGCCATGGCCCATGTGAACAGTGCCCTGACCCATGTGAACAGTGCCATGGCCCATGTGAACAGTGCCCTGACCCATGTGAACAGTGCCCTGACCCATGTGAACAGTGCCCTGGCCCATGTGAACAGTGCCCTGGCCCATGTGAACAGTGCCCTGGATCATGTGAATGGTGCCCTGCCCACAGGGAACAGTGCCCTGACCCATGTGAACAGTGCCCTGGCCCATGTGAACAGTGCCCTGACCCATGTGAACAGTGCCCTGACCCATGTGAAAAGTGCCCTGACCCATGTGAACAGTGCCCTGACCCATGTGAACAGTGCCCTGACCCATGTGAACAGTGCCCTGACCCATGTGATAGGTGCCCTGACCCATGTGATCGGTGCCCTGACCCATGTGAACAGTGCCCTGACCCATGTGAACAGTGCCCTGACCCATGTGAACAGTGCCCTGATCCATGTGATCGGTGCCCTGACCCATGTGAACAGTGCCCTGACCCATGTGAACAGTGCCCTGACCCATGTGAACAGTGCCCTGTCCCATGTGATCGGTGCCCTGACCCATGTGAACGGTGCCCTGACCCATGTGAACAGTGCCCAGACCCATGTGAATGGTGCCCTGCCCACAGGGAACAGTGCCCAGACCCATGTGAATGGTGCCCTGCCCACAGGGAACAGTGCCCTGACCCATGTGAACGGTGCCCTGACCCATGTGAACGGTGCCCTGACCCATGTGAACAGTGCCCTGACCCATGTGAACAGTGCCCTGGCCCATGTGAACAGTGCCCTGCCCACAGGGAACAGTGCCCTGACCCATGTGAACGGTGCCCTGACCCATGTGAACGGTGCCCTGGCCCATGTGAACAGTGCTCTGACCCATGTGAACAGTGCCCTGGCCCATGTGAACAGTGCCCTTACCCATGTGAACAGTGCCCTGACCCATGTGAACAGTGCCCTGGCCCATGTGAACAGTGCCCTGACCCATGTGAACAGTGCCCTGACCCATGTGAACAGTGCCCTGACCCATGTGAACAGTGCCCTGGCCAATGTGAAGGGTGCCCTGACCCATGTGAACAGTGCCCTGACCCATGTGAACAGTGCCCTGACCCATGTGAACAGTGCCCTGACCCATGTGATCGGTGCCCTGACCCATGTGAACAGTGCCCTGACCCATGTGAACAGTGCCCTGACCCATGTGATCGGTGCCCTGACCCATGTGAACAATGCCCTGACCCATGTGAACGGTGCCCTGACCCATGTGAACAGTGCCCTGACCCATGTGAACAGTGCCCTGACCCATGTGAACAGTGCGCTGACCCATGTGATCAGTGCCCTGACCCATGTGAACAGTGCCCTGACCCATGTGAACAGTGCCCTGACCCATGTGAACGTGCCCTGACCAATGTGAACAGTGCCGTGACCCATGTGAACAGTGCCCTGACCCATGTGAACAGTGCCCTGACCCATGTGAACAGTGCCCTGACCCATGTGAACAGTGCCCTGACCCATGTGAACAGTGCCCTGACCCATGTGAACAGTGCCCTGACCCATGTGATCGGTGCCCTGACCCATGTGAACAGTGCCCTGACCCATGTGAACAGTGCCCTGACCCATGTGAACAGTGCCCTGACCCATGTGAACGGTGCCCTGACCCATGTGAACAGTGCCGTGACCCATGTGAACAGTGCCCTGACCCATGTGAACAGTGCCCTGACCCATGTGATCGGTGCCCTGACCCATGTGAACAGTGCGTTGACCCATGTGAACAGTGCCCTGGCCCATGTGAACAGTGCCCTGACCGATGTGATCGGTGTCCTGACCCATGTGAACGGTGCCCTGGCCCATGTGAACAGTGCCCTGACCCATGTGAACAGTGCCCTGGCCCATGTGAACAGTGCCCTGGCCCATGTGAACAGTGCCCTGCCCACAGGGAACAGTGCCCTGACCCATGTGAACTGTTCCCTGACCCATGTGAACAGTGCCCTGGCCCATGTGAACAGTGCCCTGACCCATGTGAACAGTGCCCTGGCCCATGTGAACAGTGCCCTGACCCATGTGAACGGTACCCTGACCCATGTGAACAGTGCCCTGACCCATGTGAACAGTGCCCTGACCCATGGGAACAGTGCCCTGACCCATGGGAACAGTGCCCTGACCCATGGGAACAGTGCCCTGACCCATGTGAACAGTGCCCTGACCCATGTGAACAGTGCCCTGACCCATGTGAACAGTGCCCTGACCCATGTGAACAGTGCCCTGACCCATGTGAACAGTGCCCTGACCCATGTGAACAGTGCCCTGACCCATGTGAACAGTGCCCTGACCCATGTGAACAGTGCCCTGACCCATGTGAACAGTGCCCTGGCCCATGTGAACAGTGCCCTGACCCATGTGAACAGTGCCCTGGCCCATGTGAACAGTGCCCTGACCCATGTGAACAGTGCCCTGACCCATGTGAACAGTGCCCTGACCCATGTGAACAGTGCCCTGACCCATGTGAACAGTGCCCTGACCCATGTGAACAGTGCCCTGACCCATGTGAACAGTGCCCTGACCCATGTGAACAATGCCCTGACCCATGTGAACAGTGCCCTGACCCATGTGAACAGTGCCCTGACCCATGTGAACAGTGCCCTGACCCATGTGAACAGTGCCCTGACCCATGTGAACAGTGCCCTGACCCATGTGAACAGTGCCCTGACCCATGGGAACATTGCCCTGGCCCATGTGAACAGTGCCCTGACCCATGTGAACAGTGCCCTGACCCATGTGAACAGTGCCCTGACCCATGGGAACAATGCCCTGACCCATGTGAACAGTGCCCTGACCCATGTGAACAGTGCCCTGACCCATGTGAACAGTGCCCTGACCCATGTGAACAGTGCCCTGACCCATGTGAACGGTGCCCTGACCCATGTGAACAGTGCCCTGACCCATGTGAACGGTGCCCTGACCCATGTGAACAGTGCCCTGACCCATGGGAACAGTGCCCTGACCCATGTGAACAGTGCCCTGGCCCATGTGAACAGTGCCCTGACCCATGTGAACAGTGCCCTGACCCATGTGAACAGTGCCCTGGCCCATGTGAACAGTGCCCTGACCCATGTGAACGGTGCCCTGACCCATGTGAACAGTGCCCTGACCCATGTGATCGGTGCCCTGGCCCATGTGAACAGTGCCCTGACCCATGTTATCGGTGCCCTGACCCATGTGAACAGTGCCCTGACCCATGTGATCGGTGCCCTGGCCCATGTGAACAGTGCCCTGACCCATGTTATCGGTGCCCTGACCCATGTGAACAGTGCCCTGACCCATGTGAACAGTGACCTGCCCCATGTGAACAGTGCCCTGACCCATGTGAACATGCCCTGACCCATGTGAACGGTGCCCTGCCCACAGGGAACAGTGCCCTGGCCCATGTGAATGGTGCCCTGTCCACAGGGAACAGTGAACTGACCCATGTGAACGGTGCCCTGACCCATGTGAACAGTGCCCTGACCCATGTGAACAGTGCCCTGACCCATGTGAACAGTGCCCTGCCCACAGGGAACAGTGCCCTGCCCACAGGCAACAGTGCCCTGACCCATGTGAATGGTGCCCTTTCCACAGGGAACAGTGCCCTGACCCATGTGAACAGTGCCGTGGCCCATGTGAACAGTGCCCTGACCCATGTGAACAGTGCCCTGACACATGTGAACAGTGCCCTGACACATGTGAACAGTGCCCTGATCCATGTGAACAGTGCCCTGGCCCATGTGAACAGTGCCCTGGCCCATGTGAACAGTGCCCTGGCCCATGTGAACAGTGCCCTGACCCATGTGAACAGTGCCCTGACACATGTGAACAGTGCCCTGACCCATGTGAACAGTGCCCTGACCCATGTGAACAGTGCCCTGACCCATGTGAACAGTGCCCTGGCCCATGTGAACAGTGCCCTGGCCCATGTGAACAGTGCCCTGGCCCATGTGAACAGTGCCCTGACCCATGTGAACAGTGCCCTGGCCCATGTGAACAGTGCCCTGGCCCATGTGAACAGTGTCCTGGCCCATGTGAACAGTGCCCTGGCCCATGTGAACAGTGCCCTGGCCCATGTGAACAGTGCCCTGACCCATGTGAACGGTGCCCTGGCCCATGTGAACAGTGCCATGGCCCATGTGAACAGTGCCCTGACCCATGTGAACAGTGCCCTGACCCATGTGAACAGTGCCCTGGCCCATGTGAACAGTGCCCTGACCCATGTGAACAGTGCCCTGACCCATGTGAACAGTGCCCTGACCCATGTGAACAGTGCCCTGACCCATGTGAAGGGTGCCCTGACCCATGTGAACAGTGCCCTGACCCATGTGAACAGTGCCCTGACCCATGTGAACAGTGCCCTGACCCATGTGATCGGTGCCCTGACCCATGTGAACAGTGCCCTGACCCATGTGAACAATGCCCTGACCCATGTGATCGGTGCCCTGACCCATGTGAACAGTGCCCTGACCCATGTGATCGGTGCCCTGACCCATGTGAACAGTGCCCTGACCCATGTGAACAGTGCCCTGACCCATGTGATCGGTGCCCTGACCCATGTGAACAGTGCCCTGACCCATGTGATCGGTGCCCTGACCCATGTGAACAGTGCCCTGACCCATGTAAACAGTGCCCTGACCCATGTGAACAGTGCGCTGACCCATGTGAACGGTGCCCTGACCCATGTGAACAGTGCCCTGACCCATGTGAACAATGCCCTGACCCATGTGATCGGTGCCCTGACCCATGTGAACAGTGCGTTGACCCATGTGAACAGTGCCCTGACCCATGTGAACAGTGCCCTGACCCATGTGAACAGTGCCCTGACCCATGTGAACAGTGCCCTGACCCATGTGATCGGTGCCCTGACCCATGTGAACAGTGCGTTGACCCATGTGAACAGTGCCCTGACCCATGTGAACAGTGCCCTGACCCATGTGATCGGTGCCCTGACCCATGTGAACAGTGCGTTGACCCATGTGAACAGTGCCCTGACCCATGTGAACAGTGCCCTGACCCATGTGATCGGTGCCCTGACCCATGTGAACAGTGCCCTGACCCATGTGAACAGTGCCCTGACCCATGTGAACAGTGCCCTGACCCATGTGATCGGTGCCCTGACCCATGTGAACAGTGCGTTGACCCATGTGAACAGTGCCCTGGCCCATGTGAACAGTGCCCTGACCCATGTGATCGGTGCCCTGACCCATGTGAACGGTGCACTGGCCCATGTGAACAGTGCCCTGACCCATGTGAACAGTGCCCTGGCCCATGTGAACAGTGCCCTGGCCCATGTGAACAGTGCCCTGCCCACAGGGAACAGTGCCCTGACCCATGTGAACTGTTCCCTGACCCATGTGAACAGTGCCCTGGCCCATGTGAACAGTGCCCTGACCCATGTGAACAGTGCCCTGGCCCATGTGAACAGTGCCCTGACCCATGTGAACAGTGCCCTGGCCCATGTGAACAGTGCCCTGACCCATGTGAACGGTACCCTGACCCATGTGAACAGTGCCCTGACCCATGTGAACAGTGCCCTGACCCATGGGAACAGTGCCCTGACCCATGGGAACAGTGCCCTGACCCATGGGAACAGTGCCCTGACCCATGTGAACAGTGCCCTGACCCATGGGAACAGTGCCCTGACCCATGGGAACAGTGCCCTGACCCATGTGAACAGTGCCCTGACCCATGTGAACAGTGCCCTGACCCATGTGAACAGTGCCCTGACCCATGTGAACAGTGCCCTGACCCATGTGAACAGTGCCCTGACCCATGTGAACAGTGCCCTGACCCATGTGAACAGTGCCCTGACCCATGTGAACAGTGCCCTGACCCATGTGAACAGTGCCCTGGCCCATGTGAACAGTGCCCTGACCCATGTGAACAGTGCCCTGACCCATGTGAACAGTGCCCTGACCCATGTGAACAGTGCCCTGACCCATGTGAACAGTGCCCTGACCCATGTGAACAGTGCCCTGACCCATGTGAACAGTGCCCTGACCCATGTGAACAGTGCCCTGACCCATGGGAACAGTGCCCTGGCCCATGTGAACAGTGCCCTGACCCATGTGAACAGTGCCCTGACCCATGTGAACAGTGCCCTGACCCATGTGAACAGTGCCCTGACCCATGTGAACAGTGCCCTGACCCATGTGAACAGTGCCCTGACCCATGTGAACAGTGCCCTGACCCATGTGAACAGTGCCCTGACCCATGTGAACAGTGCCCTGGCCCATGTGAACAGTGCCCTGACCCATGTGAACGGTGCCCTGACCCATGTGAACGGTGCCCTGACCCATGTGATCGGTGCCCTGGCCCATGTGAACAGTGCCCTGACCCATGTTATCGGTGCCCTGACCCATGTGAACAGTGCCCTGACCCATGTGATCGGTGCCCTGGCCCATGTGAACAGTGCCCTGACCCATGTTATCGGTGCCCTGACCCATGTGAACAGTGCCCTGACCCATGTGAACAGTGACCTGCCCCATGTGAACAGTGCCCTGACCCATGTGAACATGCCCTGACCCATGTGAACGGTGCCCTGCCCACAGGGAACAGTGCCCTGGCCCATGTGAATGGTGCCCTGTCCACAGGGAACAGTGAACTGACCCATGTGAACGGTGCCCTGACCCATGTGAACAGTGCCCTGACCCATGTGAACAGTGCCCTGACCCATGTGAACAGTGCCCTGCCCACAGGGAACAGTGCCCTGCCCACAGGCAACAGTGCCCTGACCCATGTGAACTGGTGCCCTTTCCACAGGGAACAGTGCCCTGACCCATGTGAACAGTGCCCTGGCCCATGTGAACAGTGCCCTGACCCATGTGAACAGTGCCCTGACACATGTGAACAGTGCCCTGACACATGTGAACAGTGCCCTGATCCATGTGAACAGTGCCCTGGCCCATGTGAACAGTGCCCTGGCCCATGTTAACAGTGCCCGGCCCATGTGAACAGTGCCCTGACCCATGTGAACAGTGCCCTGACACATGTGAACAGTGCCCTGACGCATGTGAACAGTGCCCTGATCCATGTGAACAGTGCCCTGGCCCATGTGAACAGTGCCCTGGCCCATGTGAACAGTGCCCTGACCCATGTGAACAGTGCCCTGACCCATGTGAACAGTGCCCTGGCCCATGTGAACAGTGCCCTGGCCCATGTGAACAGTGCCCTGGCCCATGTGAACAGTGCCCTGGCCCATGTGAACAGTGCCCTGGCCCATGTGAACAGTGCCCTGACCCATGTGAACAGTGCCCTGGCCCATGTGAACAGTGCCCTGGCCCATGTGAACAGTGCCCTGGCCCATGTGAACAGTGCCCTGGCCAATGTGAACAGTGCCCTGACCCATGTGAACAGTGCCCTGGCCCATGTGAACAGTGCCCTGACCCATGTGAACAGTGCCCTGACCCATGTGAACAGTGCCCTGATCCATGTGAACAGTGCCCTGACCCATGTGAACAGTGCCCTGACCCATGTGAACAGTGCCCTGGCCCATGTGAACAGTGCCCTGGCCCATGTGAACAGTGCCCTGACCCATGTGAACAGTGCCCTGACCCATGTGAACAGTGCCCTGACCCATGTGAACAGTGCCCTGACCCATGTGAACAGTGCCCTGACCCATGTGAACAGTGCCCTGACCCATGTGAACAGTGCCCTGGCCCATGTGAACAGTGCCCTGACCCATGTGAACAGTGCCCTGACCCATGTGAACAGTGCCCTGACCCATGTGAACAGTGCCCTGACCCATGTGAACAGTGCCCTGACCCATGTGAACAGTGCCCTGACCCATGTGAACAGTGCCCTGGCCCATGTGAACAGTGCCCTGGCCCATGTGAACAGTGCCCTGACCCATGTGAACAGTGCCCTGACCCATGTGAACAGTGCCCTGTCCCATGTGAACAGTGCCCTGGCCCATGTGAACAGTGCCCTGACCCATGTGAACAGTGCCCTGACCCATGTGAACAGTGCCCTGACCCATGTGAACAGTGCCCTGGCCCATGTGAACAGTGCCCTGACCCATGTGAACAGTGCCCTGACCCATGTGAACAGTGCCCTGACCCATGTGAACGGTGCCCTGACCCATGTGAACGGTGCCCTGACCCATGTGAACAGTGCCCTGACCCATGTGAACAGTGCCCTGACCCATGTGAACAGTGCCCTGACCCATGTGAACGGTGCCCTGACCCATGTGAACGGTGCCCTGACCCATGTGAACGGTGCCCTGTCCACAGGGAACAGTGCCCTGACCCATGTGAACAGTGCCCTGACCCATGTGAACAGTGCCCTGACCCATGTGAACAGTGCCCTGACCCATGTGAACAGTGCCCTGACCCATGTGAACAGTGCCCTGGCCCATGTGAACAGTGCCCTGGCCCATGTGAACAGTGCCCTGACCCATGTGAACAGTGCCCTGACCCATGTGAACAGTGCCCTGACCCATGTGAACAGTGCCCTGACACATGTGAACAGTGCCCTGATCCATGTGAACAGTGCCCTGGCCCATGTGAACAGTGCCCTGACCCATGTGAACAGTGCCCTGACCCATGTGAACAGTGCCCTGGCCCATGTGAACAGTGCCCTGGCCCATGTGAACAGTGCCCTGGCCCATGTGAACAGTGCCCTGACCCATGTGAACAGTGCCCTGACCCATGTGAACAGTGCCCTGGCCCATGTGAACAGTGCCCTGACCCATGTGAACAGTGCCCTGGCCCATGTGAACAGTGCCCTGACCCATGTGAACAGTGCCCTGACCCATGTGAACAGTGCCCTGACCCATGTGAACAGTGCCCTGGCCCATGTGAACAGTGCCCTGACCCATGTGAACAGTGCCCTGACCCATGTGAACAGTGCCCTGACCCATGTGAACAGTGCCCTGACCCATGTGAACAGTGCCCTGACCCATGTGAACGGTGCCCTGACCCATGTGAACAGTGCCCTGACCCATGTGAACAGTGCCCTGACCCATGTGAACAGTGCCCTGACCCATGTGAACAGTGCCCTGGCCCATGTGAACAGTGCCCTGGCCCATGTGAACAGTGCCCTGACCCATGTGAACAGTGCCCTGACCCATGTGAACAGTGCCCTGACCCATGTGAACAGTGCCCTGGCCCATGTGAACAGTGCCCTGACCCATGTGAACAGTGCCCTGACCCATGTGAACAGTGCCCTGACCCATGTGAACAGTGCCCTGACCCATGTGAACAGTGCCCTGACCCATGTGAACAGTGCCCTGACCCATGTGAACAGTGCCCTGACCCATGTGAACAGTGCCCTGACCCATGTGAACAGTGCCCTGACCCATGTGAACAGTGCCCTGGCCCATGTGAACAGTGCCCTGGCCAATGTGAACAGTGCCCTGACCCATGTGAACAGTGCCCTGACCCATGTGAACAGTGCCCTGACCCATGTGAACAGTGCCCTGTCCCATGTGAACAGTGCCCTGACCCATGTGAACAGTGCCCTGACCCATGTGAACAGTGCCCTGACCCATGTGAACAGTGCCCTGACCCATGTGAACAGTGCCCTGACCCATGTGAACAGTG
Organism: Antrozous pallidus; assembly: GCA_027563665.1. Lineage (NCBI taxonomy): Eukaryota > Metazoa > Chordata > Mammalia > Chiroptera > Vespertilionidae > Antrozous > Antrozous pallidus. The sequence goes on from CM050510.1 coordinate 65,719,739, forward strand.
CCCTGACCCATGTGAACAGTGCCCTGACCCATGTGAACAGTGCCCTGACCCATGTGAACAGTGCCCTGACCCATGTGAACAGTGCCCTGACCCATGTGAACAGTGCCCTGACCCATGTGAACAGTGCCCTGACCCATGTGAACAGTGCCCTGGCCCATGTGAACAGTGCCCTGACCCATGTGAACAGTGCCCTGACCCATGTGAACAGTGCCCTGACCCATGTGAACAGTGCCCTGACCCATGTGAACAGTGCCCTGACCCATGTGAACAGTGCCCTGACCCATGTGAACAGTGCCCTGGCCCATGTGAACAGTGCCCTGACCCATGTGAACAGTGCCCTGACCCATGTGAACAGTGCCCTGACCCATGTGAACAGTGCCCTGGCCCATGTGAACAGTGCCCTGGCCCATGTGAACAGTGCCCTGACCCATGTGAACAGTGCCCTGACCCATGTGAACAGTGCCCTGGCCCATGTGAACAGTGCCCTGACCCATGTGAACAGTGCCCTGGCCCATGTGAACAGTGCCCTGACCCATGTGAACAGTGCCCTGGCCCATGTGAACAGTGCCCTGACCCATGTGAACAGTGCCCTGACCCATGTGAACAGTGCCCTGACCCATGTGAACAGTGCCCTGACCCATGTGAACAGTGCCCTGGCCCATGTGAACAGTGCCCTGGCCCATGTGAACAGTGCCCTGACACATGTGAACAGTGCCCTGACCCATGTGAACAGTGCCCTGACCCATGTGAACAGTGCCCTGGCCCATGTGAACAGTGCCCTGGCCCATGTGAACAGTGCCCTGGCCCATGTGAACAGTGCCCTGACCCATGTGAACAGTGCCCTGGCCCATGTGAACAGTGCCCTGGCCCATGTGAACAGTGCCCTGACCCATGTGAACAGTGCCCTGACCCATGTGAACAGTGCCCTGGCCCATGTGAACAGTGCCCTGACCCATGTGAACAGTGCCCTGACCCATGTGAACAGTGCCCTGACCCATGTGAACAGTGCCCTGGCCCATGTGAACAGTGCCCTGACCCATGTGAACAGTGCCCTGGCCCATGTGAACAGTGCCCTGACCCATGTGAACAGTGCCCTGACCCATGTGAACAGTGCCCTGGCCCATGTGAACAGTGCCCTGGCCCATGTGAACAGTGCCCTGACCCATGTGAACAGTGCCCTGACCCATGTGAACAGTGCCCTGACCCATGTGAACAGTGCCCTGACCCATGTGAACAGTGCCCTGACCCATGTGAACAGTGCCCTGACCCATGTGAACAGTGCCCTGACCCATGTGAACAGTGCCCTGACCCATGTGAACAGTGCCCTGACCCATGTGAACAGTGCCCTGACCCATGTGAACAGTGCCCTGACCCATGTGAACAGTGCCCTGGCCCATGTGAACAGTGCCCTGACCCATGTGAACAGTGCCCTGACCCATGTGAACAGTGCCCTGACCCATGTGAACAGTGCCCTGTCCCATGTGAACAGTGCCCTGCCCATGTGAACAGTGCCCTGACCCATGTGAACAGTGCCCTGACCCATGTGAACAGTGCCCTGTCCCATGTGAACAGTGCCCTGACCCATGTGAACAGTGCCCTGGCCCATGTGAACAGTGCCCTGACCCATGTGAACAGTGCCCTGACCCATGTGAACAGTGCCCTGACCATGTGAACAGTGCCCTGGCCCATGTGAACAGTGCCCTGGCCCATGTGAACAGTGCCCTGGCCCATGTGAACAGTGCCCTGACCCATGTGAACAGTGCCCTGACCCATGTGAACAGTGCCCTGACCCATGTGAACAGTGCCCTGGCCCATGTGAACAGTGCCCTGGCCCATGTGAACAGTGCCCTGGCCCATGTGAACAGTGCCCTGACCCATGTGAACAGTGCCCTGACCCATGTGAACAGTGCCCTGGCCCATGTGAACAGTGCCCTGACCCATGTGAACAGTGCCCTGACCCATGTGAACAGTGCCCTGACCCATGTGAACAGTGCCCTGGCCCATGTGAACAGTGCCCTGGCCCATGTGAACAGTGCCTGGCCCATGTGAACAGTGCCCTGACCCATGTGAACAGTGCCTGGCCCATGTGAACAGTGCCCTGGCCCATGTGAACAGTGCCCTGCCCATGTGAACAGTGCCCTGACCCATGTGAACAGTGCCCTGACCCATGTGAACAGTGCCCTGATCCATGTGAACAGTGCCCTGACCCATGTGAACAGTGCCCTGACCCATGTGAACAGTGCCCTGACCCATGTGAACAGTGCCCTGACCCATGTGAACAGTGCCCTGACCCATGTGAACAGTGCCCTGACCCATGTGAACAGTGCCCTGACCCATGTGAACAGTGCCCTGACCCATGTGAACAGTGCCCTGACCCATGTGAACAGTGCCCTGACCCATGTGAACAGTGCCCTGACCCATGTGAACAGTGCCCTGGCCCATGTGAACAGTGCCCTGACCCATGTGAACAGTGCCCTGACCCATGTGAACAGTGCCCTGACCCATGTGAACAGTGCCCTGACCCATGTGAACAGTGCCCTGGCCCATGTGAACAGTGCCCTGACCCATGTGAACAGTGCCCTGACCCATGTGAACAGTGCCCTGGCCCATGTGAACAGTGCCCTGACCCATGTGAACAGTGCCCTGACCCATGTGAACAGTGCCCTGACCCATGTGAACAGTGCCCTGGCCCATGTGAACAGTGCCCTGGCCCATGTGAACAGTGCCCTGACCCATGTGAACAGTGCCCTGACCCATGTGAACAGTGCCCTGACCCATGTGAACAGTGCCCTGGCCCATGTGAACAGTGCCCTGACCCATGTGAACAGTGCCCTGACCCATGTGAACAGTGCCCTGACCCATGTGAACAGTGCCCTGACCCATGTGAACAGTGCCCTGACCCATGTGAACAGTGCCCTGACCCATGTGAACAGTGCCCTGGCCCATGTGAACAGTGCCCTGGCCCATGTGAACAGTGCCCTGGCCCATGTGAACAGTGCCCTGACCCATGTGAACAGTGCCCTGACCCATGTGAACAGTGCCCTGACCCATGTGAACAGTGCCCTGGCCCATGTGAACAGTGCCCTGACCCATGTGAACAGTGCCCTGACCCATGTGAACAGTGTCCTGGCCCATGTGAACAGTGCCCTGGCCCATGTGAACAGTGGCCTGACACATGTGAACAGTGCCCTGACCCATGTGAACAGTGCCCTGCCCACAGGGAACAGTGCCCTGACCCATGTGAACAGTGCCCTGGCCCACAGGCAACAGTGCCCTGACCCATGTGAACAGTGCCCTGGCCCACAGGAACAGTGCCCTGACACATGTGAACAGTGCCCTGACCCATGTGAACAGTGCCCTGACCCATGTGAACAGTGCCCTGACCCATGTGAACGGTGTCCTGGCCCATGTGAACAGTGCCCTGGCCCATGTGAACAGTGCCCTGACACATGTGAACAGTGCCCTGACCCATGTGAACAGTGCCCTGGCCCATGTGAACAGTGCCCTGACACATGTGAACAGTGCCCTGACCCATGTGAACAGTGCCCTGACCCATGTGAACAGTGCCCTGACCCATGTGAACAGTGCCCTGACCCATGGGAACAGTGCCCTGACCCATGTGAACGGTGCCCTGACCCATGTGAACAGTGCCCTGACCCATGTGAACGGTGCCCTGACCCATGTGAACAGTGCCCTGACCCATGTGAACAGTGCCCTGACCCATGTGAACGGTGCCCTGACCCATGTGAACAGTGCCCTGACCCATGTGATCGGTGCCCTGGCCCATGTGAACAGTGCCCTGACCCATGTTATCGGTGCCCTGACCCATGTGAACAGTGCCCTGACCCATGTGAACAGTGCCCTGACCCATGTGAACAGTGACCTGCCCCATGTGAACAGTGCCCTGACCCATGTGAACATGCCCTGACCCATGTGAACGGTGCTCTGCCCACAGGGAACAGTGCCCTGGCCCATGTGAATGGTGCCCTGTCCACAGGGAACAGTGAACTGACCCATGTGAACAGTGCCCTGGCCCATGTGAACAGTGCCCTGACCCATGTGAACATGCCCTGACCCATGTGAACAGTGTCCTGCCCACAGGGAACAGTGCCCTGACCCATGTGAATGGTGCCCTGTCCACAGGGAACAGTGCCCTGACCCATGTGAACAGTGCCCTGGCCCATGTGAACAGTGCCCTGGCCCATGTGAACAGTGCCCTGACCCATGTGAACAGTGCCCTGACCCATGTGAACAGTGCCCTGGCCCATGTGAACAGTGCCCTGGCCCATGTGAACAGTGCCCTGGCCCATGTGAACAGTGCCCTGACCCATGGGAACAGTGCCCTGACCCATGTGAACGGTGCCCTGACCCATGTGAACGGTGCCCTGACCCATGTGAACGGTGCCCTGACCCATGTGAACGGTGCCCTGACCCATGTGAACAGTGCCCTGACCCATGTGAACGGTGCCCTGACCCATGTGAACGGTGCCCTGACCCATGTGAACGGTGCCCTGGCCCATGTGAACGGTGCCCTGACCCATGTGAACAGTGCCCTGACCCATGTGAACAGTGCCCTGACCCATGTGAACAGTGCCCTGACCCATGTGAACAGTGCCCTGGCCCATGTGAACAGTGCCCTGGCCCATGTGAACAGTGCCCTGGCCCATGGGAACAGTGCCCTGACCCATGTGAACAGTGCCCTGACACATGTGAACAGTGCCCTGACACATGTGAACAGTGCCCTGACACATGTGAACAGTGCCCTGATCCATGTGAACAGTGCCCTGGCCCATGTGAACAGTGCCCTGACCCATGTGAACAGTGCCCTGACCCATGTGAACAGTGCCCTGGCCCATGTGAACAGTGCCCTGGCCCATGTGAACAGTGCCCTGGCCCATGTGAACAGTGCCCTGACACATGTGAACAGTGCCCTGGCCCATGTGAACAGTGCCCTGGCCCATGTGAACAGTGTCCTGGCCCATGTGAACAGTGCCCTGGCCCATGTGAACAGTGCCCTGACCCATGTGAACAGTGCCCTGGCCCATGTGAACAGTGCCCTGGCCCATGTGAACAGTGCCCTGGCCCATGTGAACAGTGCCCTGGCCCATGTGAACAGTGCCCTGGCCCATGTGAACAGTGCCCTGGCCCATGTGAACAGTGCCCTGACCCATGTGAACAGTGCCCTGGCCCATGTGAACAGTGCCCTGGCCCATGTGAACAGTGCCCTGACCCATGTGAACAGTGCCCTGATCCATGTGAACAGTGCCCTGACCCATGTGAACAGTGCCCTGGCCCATGTGAACAGTGCCCTGGCCCATGTGAACAGTGCCTGACACATGTGAACAGTGCCCTGACCCATGTGAACAGTGCCCTGGCCCATGTGAACAGTGCCCTGGCCCATGTGAACAGTGCCCTGGCCCATGTGAACAGTGCCCTGGACCCATGTGAACAGTGCCCTGACCCATGTGAACAGTGCCCTGGCCCATGTGAACAGTGCCCTGGCCCATGTGAACAGTGCCCTGACCCATGTGAACAGTGCCCTGACCCATGTGAACAGTGCCCTGCCCACAGTGAACAGTGCCCTGACCCATGTGAACAGTGCCCTGGCCCATGTGAACAGTGCCCTGGCCCATGTGAACAGTGCCCTGACCCATGTGAACAGTGCCCTGACCCATGTGAACAGTGCCCTGACCCATGTGAACAGTGCCCTGACCCATGTGAACGGTGCCCTGACCCATGTGAACAGTGCCCTGACCCATGTGAACGGTGCCCTGACCCATGTGAACAGTGCCCTGACCCATGTGAACAGTGCCCTGACCCATGTGAACGGTGCCCTGACCCATGTGAACAGTGCCCTGACCCATGTGAACGGTGCCCTGGCCCCATGTGAACAGTGCCCTGACCCATGTGAACAGTGCCCTGGCCCATGTGAACAGTGCCCTGACCCATGTGAACAGTGCCCTGACCCATGTGAACAGTGCCCTGGCCCATGTGAACAGTGCCCTGGCCCATGTGAACAGTGCCCTGGCCCATGTGAACAGTGCCCTGACCCATGTGAACAGTGCCCTGACCCATGTGAACAGTGCCCTGACCCATGTGAACAGTGCCCTGACCCATGTGAACAGTGCCCTGGCCCATGTGAACAGTGCCCTGGCCCATGTGAACAGTGCCCTGACCCATGTGAACAGTGCCCTGACCCATGTGAACAGTGCCCTGGCCCATGTGAACAGTGCCCTGGCCCATGTGAACAGTGCCCTGGCCCATGTGAACAGTGCCCTGACCCATGTGAACAGTGCCCTGGCCCATGTGAACAGTGCCCTGGCCCATGTGAACAGTGCCCTGGCCCATGTGAACAGTGCCCTGGCCCATGTGAACAGTGCCCTGACCCATGTGAACAGTGCCCTGACCCATGTGAACAGTGCCCTGGCCCATGTGAACAGTGCCCTGGCCCATGTGAACAGTGCCCTGACCCATGTGAACAGTGCCCTGGCCCATGTGAACAGTGCCCTGGCCCATGTGAACAGTGCCCTGACCCATGTGAACAGTGCCCTGGCCCATGTGAACAGTGCCCTGGCCCATGTGAACAGTGCCCTGACACATGTGAACAGTGCCCTGATCCATGTGAACAGTGCCCTGACCCATGTGAACAGTGCCCTGGCCCATGTGAACAGTGCCCTGGCCCATGTGAACAGTGCCCTGGCCCATGTGAACAGTGCCCTGACCCATGTGAACAGTGGCCTGGCCCATGTGAACAGTGCCCTGGCCCATGTGAACAGTGCCCTGGCCCATGTGAACAGTGCCCTGGCCCATGTGAACAGTGCCCTGACCCATGTGAACAGTGCCCTGATCCATGTGAACAGTGCCCTGGCCCATGTGAACAGTGCCCTGACCCATGTGAACAGTGCCCTGACCCATGTGAACAGTGCCCTGACACATGTGAACAGTGCCCTGATCCATGTGAACAGTGCCCTGGCCCATGTGAACAGTGCCCTGACCCATGTGAACAGTGCCCTGACCCATGTGAACAGTGCCCTGACTCATGTGAACAGTGCCCTGGCCCATGTGAACAGTGTCCTGGCCCATGTGAACAGTGCCCTGGCCCATGTGAACAGTGCCCTGACCCATGTGAACAGTGCCCTGACCCATGTGAACAGTGCCCTGACCCATGTGAACAGTGCCCTGGCCCATGTGAACAGTGCCCTGGCCCATGTGAACAGTGCCCTGGCCCATGTGAACAGTGCCCTGACCCATGTGAACAGTGCCCTGGCCCATGTGAACAGTGCCCTGACCCATGTGAACAGTGCCCTGACCCATGTGAACAGTGCCCTGACCCATGTGAACAGTGCCCTGACCCATGTGAACAGTGCCCTGACCCATGTGAACAGTGCCCTGGCCCATGTGAACAGTGCCCTGGCCCATGTGAACAGTGCCCTGACCCATGTGAACAGTGCCCTGGCCCATGTGAACAGTGCCCTGACCCATGTGAACAGTGCCCTGACCCATGTGAACAGTGCCCTGGCCCATGTGAACAGTGCCCTGACCCATGTGAACAGTGCCCTGACCCATGTGAACAGTGCCCTGGCCCATGTGAACAGTGCCCTGACCCATGTGAACAGTGCCCTGACCCATGTGAACAGTGCCCTGACCCATGTGAACAGTGCCCTGACCCATGTGAACAGTGCCCTGACCCATGTGAACAGTGCCCTGACCCATGTGAACAGTGCCCTGACCCATGTGAACAGTGCCCTGACCCATGTGAACAGTGCCCTGACCCATGTGAACAGTGCCCTGACCCATGTGAACAGTGCCCTGTCCCATGTGAACTGTGCCCTGACCCATGTGAACAGTGCCCTGACCCATGTGAACAGTGCCCTGACCCATGTGAACAGTGCCCTGACCCATGTGAACAGTGCCCTGACCCATGTGAACAGTGCCCTGACCCATGTGAACAGTGCCCTGACCCATGTGAACAGTGCCCTGACCCATGTGAACAGTGCCCTGACCCATGTGAACAGTGCCCTGACCCATGTGAACAGTGCCCTGACCCATGTGAACAGTGCCCTGACCCATGTGAACAGTGCCCTGGCCCATGTGAACAGTGCCCTGACCCATGTGAACAGTGCCCTGACCCATGTGAACAGTGCCCTGACCCATGTGAACAGTGCCCTGGCCCATGTGAACAGTGCCCTGACCCATGTGAACAGTGCCCTGACCCATGTGAACAGTGCCCTGACCCATGTGAACAGTGCCCTGACCCATGTGAACAGTGCCCTGGCCCATGTGAACAGTGCCCTGACCCATGTGAACAGTGCCCTGACCCATGTGAACAGTGCCCTGACCCATGTGAACAGTGCCCTGACCCATGTGAACAGTGCCCTGACCCATGTGAACAGTGCCCTGACCCATGTGAACAGTGCCCTGACCCATGTGAACAGTGCCCTGACCCATGTGAACAGTGCCCTGACCCATGTGAACAGTGCCCTGACCCATGTGAACAGTGCCCTGACCCATGTGAACAGTGCCCTGGCCCATGTGAACAGTGCCCTGACCCATGTGAACAGTGCCCTGACCCATGTGAACAGTGCCCTGACCCATGTGAACAGTGCCCTGACACATGTGAACAGTGCCCTGACCCATGTGAACAGTGCCCTGACCCATGTGAACAGTGCCCTGACCCATGTGAACAGTGCCCTGACCCATGTGAACAGTGCCCTGACCCATGTGAACAGTGCCCTGACCCATGTGAACAGTGCCCTGACCCATGTGAACAGTGCCCTGACCCATGTGAACAGTGCCCTGACCCATGTGAACAGTGCCCTGACCCATGTGAACAGTGCCCTGACCCATGTGAACAGTGCCCTGACCCATGTGAACAGTGCCCTGACCCATGTGAACAGTGCCCTGACCCATGTGAACAGTGCCCTGACCCATGTGAACAGTGCCCTGACCCATGTGAACAGTGCCCTGACCCATGTGAACAGTGCCCTGACCCATGTGAACAGTGCCCTGACCCATGTGAACAGTGCCCTGACCCATGTGAACAGTGCCCTGACCCATGTGAACAGTGCCCTGACCCATGTGAACAGTGCCCTGACCCATGTGAACAGTGCCCTGACCCATGTGAACAGTGCCCTGACCCATGTGAACAGTGCCCTGCCCATGTGAACAGTGCCCTGCCCATGTGAACAGTGCCCTGACCCATGTGAACAGTGCCCTGACCCATGTGAACAGTGCCCTGACCCATGTGAACAGTGCCCTGACCCATGTGAACAGTGCCCTGACCCATGTGAACAGTGCCCTGACCCATGTGAACAGTGCCCTGACCCATGTGAACAGTGCCCTGACCCATGTGAACAGTGCCCTGACCCATGTGAACAGTGCCCTGACCCATGTGAACAGTGCCCTGACCCATGTGAACAGTGCCCTGTCCCATGTGAACAGTGCCCTGACCCATGTGAACAGTGCCCTGGCCCATGTGAACAGTGCCCTGACCCATGTGAACAGTGCCCTGACCCATGTGAACAGTGCCCTGGCCCATGTGAACAGTGCCCTGACCCATGTGAACAGTGCCCTGACCCATGTGAACAGTGCCCTGACCCATGTGAACAGTGCCCTGACCCATGTGAACGGTGCCCTGACCCATGTGAACGGTGCCCTGACCCATGTGAACGATGTCCTGGCCCTTGTGAACAGTGCCCTGACCCATGTGAACGGTGCCCTGACCCATGTGAACGGTGCCCTGACCCATGTGAACGGTGCCCTGACCCATGTGAACGGTGCCCTGGCCCATGTGAACGGTGCCCTGACCCATGTGAACGGTGCCCTGACCCATGTGAACAGTGCCCTGGCCCATGTGAACGGTGCCCTGACCCATGTGAACGGTGCCCTGACCCATGTGAACAGTGCCCTGGCCCATGTGAACTGTGCCCTGACCCATGTGAACGGTGCCCTGACCCATGTGAACGGTGCCCTGACCCATGTGAACAATGCCCTGTCCCTTGTGAACAGTGCCCTGACCCATGTGAACAGTGCCCTGACCCATGTGAACAGTGCCCTGACCCATGTGAACAGTGCCCTGACCCATGTGAACGGTGCCCTGACCCATGTGAACGGTGCCCTGACCCATGTGAACGGTGCCCTGGCCCATGTGAACGGTGCCCTGACCCATGTGAACAGTGCCCTGACCCATGTGAACAGTGCCCTGACCCATGTGAACAGTGCCCTGGCCCATGTAACAGTGCCCTGACCCATGTGAACAGTGCCCTGACCCATGTGAACAGTGCCCTGACCCATGTGAACAGTGCCCTGACCCATGTGAACAGTGCCCTGACCCATGTGAACAGTGCCCTGACCCATGTGAACAGTGCCCTGACCCATGTGAACAGTGCCCTGACCCATGTGAACAGTGCCCTGACCCATGTGAACAGTGCCCTGACCCATGTGAACAGTGCCCTGGCCCATGTGAACAGTGCCCTGACCCATGTGAACAGTGCCCTGACCCATGTGAACAGTGCCCTGACCCATGTGAACGGTGCCCTGACCCATGTGAACAGTGCCCTGACCCATGTGAACAGTGCCCTGAGCCCATGTGAACAGTGCCCTGACCCATGTGAACAGTGCCCTGACCCATGTGAACAGTGCCCTGACCCATGTGAACAGTGCCCTGACCCATGTGAACAGTGCCCTGACCCATGTGAACAGTGCCCTGACCCATGTGAACAGTGCCCTGGCCCATGTGAACAGTGCCCTGGCCCATGTGAACAGTGCCCTGACCCATGTGAACAGTGCCCTGACCCATGTGAACGGTGCCCTGGCCCATGTGAACAGTGCCCTGGCCCATGTGAACAGTGCCCTGGCCCATGTGAACAGTGCCCTGACCCATGTGAACAGTGCCCTGACCCATGTGAACAGTGCCCTGACCCATGTGAACAGTGCCCTGGCCCATGTGAACAGTGCCCTGACCCATGTGAACAGTGCCCTGACCCATGTGAACAGTGCCCTGACCCATGTGAACAGTGCCCTGGCCCATGGGAACAGTGCCCTGGCCCATGTGAACAGTGCCCTGACCCATGTGAACAGTGCCCTGACCCATGTGAACAGTGCCCTGGCCCATGTGAACAGTGCCCTGACCCATGTGAACAGTGCCCTGACCCATGTGAACAGTGCCCTGACCCATGTGAACAGTGCCCTGACCCATGTGAACAGTGCCCTGACCCATGTGAACAGTGCCCTGACCCATGTGAACAGTGCCCTGACCCATGTGAACAGTGCCCTGACCCATGTGAACAGTGCCCTGACCCATGTGAACAGTGCCCTGACCCATGTGAACAGTGCCCTGGCCCATGTGAACTGTTCCCTGACCCATGTGAACAGTGCCCTGACCCATGTGAACAGTGCCCTGACCCATGTGAACAGTGCCCTGACCCATGTGAACTGTTCCCTGACCCATGTGAACAGTGCCCTGACCCATGTGAACTGTTCCCTGACCCATGTGAACAGTGCCCTGACCCATGTGAACAGTGCCCTGACCCATGTGAACAGTGCCCTGGCCCATGTGAACTGTTCCCTGACCCATGTGAACAGTGCCCTGACCCATGTGAACAGTGCCCTGACCCATGAGAACAGTGCCCTGGCCCATGTGAACTGTGCCCTGACCCATGTGAACAGTGCCCTGACCCATGTGAACAGTGCCCTGACCCATGTGAACAGTGCCGTGACCCATGTGAACAGTGCCCTGGCCCATGTGAACAGTGCCCTGGCCAATGTGAACAGTGCCCTGACCCATGTGAACAGTGCCCTGACCCATGTGAACTGTTCCCTGACCCATGTGAACAGTGCCCTGGCCCATGTGAACAGTGCCCTGACCCATGTGAACTGTTCCCTGACCCATGTGAACAGTGCCCTGGCCCATGTGATCGGTGCCCTGACCCATGTGAACAGTGCCCTGACCCATGTGAACAGTGCCCTGACCCATGTGAACAGTGCCCTGGCCCATGTGAACAGTGCCCTGACCCATGTGAACAGTGCCCTGGCCAATGTGAACAGTGCCGTGACCCATGTGAACAGTGCCCTGGCCCATGTGAACAGTGCCCTGGCCCATGTGAACAGTGCCGTGACCCATGTGAACAGTGCCCTGGCCCATGTGAACAGTGCCCTGGCCCATGTGAACAGTGCCCTAGCCTATGTGAACAGTGCCCTGACCCATGTGAACAGTGCCCTGGCCCATGTGAACAGTGCCCTGGCCCATGTGAATGGTGCCCTGCCCACAGGGAACAGTGCCCTGACCCATGTGAACAGTGCCCTAGCCCATGTGAACAGTGCCCTGACCCATGTGAACAGTGCCCTGACCCACGTGATCGGTGCCCTGACCCATGTGAACGGTGCCCTGGCCCATGTGAACAGTGCCCTGACCCATGTGAACAGTGCCCTGACCCATGTGAACAGTGCCCTGACCCACGTGATCGGTGCCCTGACCCATGTGAACAGTGCCCTGACCCATGTGAACAGTGCCCTGACCCATGTGAACAGTGCCCTGACCCACGTGATCGGTGCCCTGACCCATGTGAACAGTGCCCTGGCCCATGTGAACAGTGCCCTGACCCATGTGAACAGTGCCTTGGCCGATGTGAACAGTGCCCTGACCCATGTGAACAGTGCCCTAACCCGTGTGAACAGTGCCCTGGCCCATGTGAACAGTGCCCTAACCCGTGTGAACAGTGCCGTGGCCCATGTGAACAGTGCCCTGACCCATGTGAACAGTACCCTGCCACATGTGAATAGTGCCCTGCCCACAGGGAACAGTGCCCTGACCCATGTGAATGGTGCCCTGCACACAGGGAACAGTGAACTGACCCATGTGAACTGTGCCCTGACCCATGTGAACAGTGCCCTGGCCCATGTGAACAGTGCCCTACCCATGTGAACAGTGCCCTACCCATGTGAACAGTGCCCTCACCCATGTGAACAGTGCCCTGGCCCATGTGAACGGTGCCCTGACCCATGTGAACAGTGCCCTGACCCATGTGAACGATGTCCTGGCCCTTGTGAACAGTGCCCTGACCCATGTGAACGATGTCCTGGCCCTTGTGAACAGTGCCCTGACCCATGTGAACGGTGCCCTGACCCATGTGAACAGTGCCCTGGCCCATGTGAACGGTACCCTGACCCATGTGAAAGGTGCCCTGACCCATGTGAACAGTGCCCTGGCCCATGTGAACGGTGCCCTGACCCATGTGAACGGTGCCCTGACCCATGTGAACGGTGCCCTGACCCATGTGAACGATGTCCTGGCCCTTGTGAACAGTGCCCTGACCCATGTGAACGGTGCCCTGACCCATGTGAACGGTGCCCTGACCCATGTGAACGGTGCCCTGACCCATGTGAACGGTGCCCTGGCCCATGTGAACGGTGCCCTGACCCATGTGAACGGTGCCCTGACCCATGTGAACGGTGCCCTGGCCCATGTGAACGGTGCCCTGACCCATGTGAACGGTGCCCTGACCCATGTGAACAGTCCCCTGGCCCATGTGAACGGTGCCCTGACCCATGTGAACGGTGCCCTGACCCATGTGAACGGTGCCCTGACCCATGTGAACGATGTCCTGGCCCTTGTGAACAGTGCCCTGACCCATGTGAACAGTGCCCTGACCCATGTGAACGGTGCCCTGACCCATGTGAACAGTGCCCTGACCCATGTGAACGGTGCCCTGACCCATGTGAACGGTGCCCTGACCCATGTGAACGGTGCCCTGGCCCATGTGAACGGTGCCCTGACCCATGTGAACGGTGCCCTGACCCATGTGAACTGTGCCCTGACCCATGTGAACGGTGCCCTGACCCATGTGAACGGTGCCCTGACCCATGTGAACAGTCCCCTGGCCCATGTGAACGGTGCCCTGACCCATGTGAACGGTGCCCTGACCCATGTGAACGGTGCCCTGACCCATGTGAACGATGTCCTGGCCCTTGTGAACAGTGCCCTGACCCATGTGAACGGTGCCCTGACCCATGTGAACAGTGCCCTGGCCCATGTGAACGGTGCCCTGGCCCATGTGAACAGTGCCCTGACCCATGTGAACAGTGCCCTGGCCCATGTGAACAGTGCCCTGGCCCATGTGAACGGTGCCCTGACCCATGTGAACAGTGCCCTGGCCCATGTGAACGGTGCCCTGGCCCATGTGAACGGTGCCCTGACCCATGTGAACAGTGCCCTGACCCATGTGAACGATGTCCTGGCCCTTGTGAACAGTGCCCTGACCCATGTGAACGGTGCCCTGACCCATGTGAACAGTGCCCTGACCTATGTGAACGGTGCCCTGGCCCATGTGAACGGTGCCCTGACCCATGTGAACAGTGCCCTGACCCATGTGAACGATGTCCTGGCCCTTGTGACCAGTGCCCTGACCCATGTGAACGGTGCCCTGACCGATGTGAACAGTGCCCTGGCCCATGTGAACGGTGCCCTGACCCATGTGAACGGTGCCCTGACCCATGTGAACGGTGCCCTGACCCATGTGAACAGTGCCCTGGCCCATGTGAACGGTACCCTGACCCATGTGAACGGTGCCCTGACCCATGTGAACGGTGCCCTGACCCATGTGAACAGTGCCCTGACCCATGTGAACGGTGCCCTGACCCATGTGAACGATGTCCTGGCCCTTGTGAACAGTGCCCTGACCCATGTGAACAGTGCCCTGACCCATGTGAACAGTGCCCTGACCCATGTGAACAGTGCCCTGACCCATGTGAACAGGGCCCTGACCCATGTGAACAGTGCCCTGACCCATGTGAACAGTGCCCTGGCCCATGTGAACAGTGCCCTGGCCCATGTGAACGGTGCCCTGACCCATGTGAACGGTGCCCTGACCCATGTGAACGGTGCCCTGACCCATGTGAACGGTGCCCTGACCCATGTGAACAGTGCCCTGACCCATGGGAACGGTGCCCTGACCCATGTGAACAGTGCCCTGGCCCATGTGAACAGTGCCCTGACCCATGGGAACTGTGCCCTGACCCATGTGAACAGTGCCCTGGCCAATGTGAACGGTGCCCTGACCCATGTGAACAGTGCCCTGACCCATGTGAACAGTGCCCTGACCCATGTGAACAGTGCCCTGACCCATGTGAACAGTGCCCTGACCCATGTGAACAGAGCCCTGACCCATGTGAACAGTGCCCTGACCCATGTGAACAGTGCCCTGACCCATGTGAACAGTGCCCTGACCCATGTGAACAGTGCCCTGACCCATGTGAACAGGGCCCTGACCCATGTGAACAGAGCCCTGACCCATGTGAACAGTGCCCTGACCCATGTGAACAGTGCCCTGACCCATGGGAACAGTGCCCTGACCCATGTGAACAGTGCCCTGACCCATGTGAACAGTGCCCTGACCCATGGGAACAGTGCCCTGACCCATGTGAACAGTGCCCTGACCCATGTGAACAGTGCCCTGGCCAATGTGAACGGTGCCCTGACCCATGTGATCGGTGCCCTGGCCCATGAGAACGGTGCACTGGCCAATGTGAACGGTGCCCTGACCCATGTGAACGGTGCCCTGACCCATGTGAACAGTGCCCTGACCCATGAGAACGGTGCACTGGCCAATGTGAACGGTGCCCTGACCCATGTGAACAGTGCCCTGACCCACGTGATCGGTGCCCTGACCCATGTGAACGGTGCCCTGGCCCATGTGAACAGTGCCCTGACCCATGTGAACAGTGCCTTGGCCGATGTGAACAGTGCCCTGACCCATGTGAACAGTGCCCTGGCCCATGTGAACAGTGCCCTAACCCGTGTGAACAGTGCCCTGGCCCATGTGAACAGTGCCTTAACCCGTGTGAACAGTGCCCTGACCCATGTGATAGGTGCCCTGACCCATGTGAACAGTGCCCTGACCCATGTGAATGGTGCCCTGCACACAGGGAACAGTGAACTGACCCATGTGAACTGTGCCCTGACCCATGTGAACAGTGCCCTGGCCCATGTGAACAGTGCCCTACCGATGTGAACAGTGCCCTGACCCATGTGAACAGTGCCCTGGCCCATGTGAACAGTGCCCTGACCTATGTGAACAGTGCCCTGACCCATGTGAACGATGTCCTGGCCCATGTGAACGGTGCCCTGACCCATGTGAACAGTGCCCTGACCCATGTGAACGATGTCCTGGTCCATGTGAACAGTGCCCTGACCTATGTGAACGGTGCCCTGACCCATGTGAACGGTGCCCAGACCCATGTGAACAGTGCCCTGGCCCATGTGAACGGTGCCCTGACCCATGTGAACGGTGCCCTGACCCATGTGAACAGTGCCCTGGCCCATGTGAACGGTGCCCTGACCCATGTGAACGGTGCCCTGACCCATGTGAACGGTGCCCTGACCCATGTGAACGATGTCCTGGCCCTTGTGAACAGTGCCCTGACCCATGTGAACGGTGCCCTGACCCATTTGAACGGTGCCCTGACCCATGTGAACGATGTCCTGGCCCTTGTGAACAGTGCCCTGACCCATGTGAACGGTGCCCTGACCCATGTGAACGATGTCCTGGCCCTTGTGAACAGTGCCCTGACCCATGTGAACGGTGCCCTGACCCATGTGAACGGTGCCCTGACCCATGTGAACGATGTCCTGGCCATTGTGAACAGTGCCCTGACCCATGTGAACAGTGCCCTGACCCATGTGAACAGTGCCCTGTCCCATGTGAACGGTGCCCTGACCCATGTGAACAGTGCCCTGACCCATGTGAACGGTGCCCTGACCCATGTGAACAGTGCCCTGGCCCATGTGAACGGTGCCCTGGCCCATGTGAACGGTGCCCTGACCCATGTGAACAGTGCCCTGACCCATGTGAACGATGTCCTGGCCCTTGTGAACAGTGCCCTGACCCATGTGAACGGTGCCCTGACCCATGTGAACAGTGCCCTGACCTATGTGAACGGTGCCCTGGCCCATGTGAACGGTGCCCTGACCCATGTGAACAGTGCCCTGACCCATGTGAACGATGTCCTGGCCCTTGTGAACAGTGCCCTGACCCATGTGAACGGTGCCCTGACCGATGTGAACAGTGCCCTGGCCCATGTGAACGGTGCCCTGACCCATGTGAACGGTGCCCTGACCCATGTGAACGGTGCCCTGACCCATGTGAACGGTGCCCTGGCCCATGTGAACGGTGCCCTGACCCATGTGAACGGTGCCCTGACCCATGAGAACGGTGCACTGGCCAATGTGAACGGTGCCCTGACCCATGTGAACGGTGCCCTGACCCATGTGAACAGTGCCCTGACCCATGTGAACAGTGCCCTGACCCATGTGAACGGTGCCCTGACCCATGTGAACAGTGCCCTGACCCATGTGAACAGTGCCCTGACCCATGTGAACGGTGCCCTGACCCATGTGAACGGTGCCCTGACCCATGTGAACAGTGCCCTGACCCATGTGAACAGTGCCCTGACCCATGTGAACAGTGCCCTGACCCATGTGAACGGTGCCCTGACCCATGTGAACAGTGCCCTGGCCCATGTGAACGGTGCCCTGACCCATGTGAACAGTGCCCTGACCCATGTGAACAGTGCCCTGACCCATGTGAACAGTGCCCTGGCCAATGTGAACGGTGCCCTGACCCATGTGAACAGTGCCCTGACCCATGAGAACGGTGCCCTGGCCCATGTGAACAGTGCCCTGACCCATGTGAACGGTGCCCTGACCCATGTGAACGGTGCCCTGACCCATGTGAACGATGTCCTGGCCCTTGTGAACAGTGCCCTGACCCATGTGAACGGTGCCCTGACCCATGTGAACAGTGCCCTGGCCCATGTGAACGGTGCCCTGACCCATGTGAACGGTGCCCTGACCCATGTGAACGGTGCCCTGACCCATGTGAACGATGTCCTGGCCCTTGTGAACAGTGCCCTGACCCATGTGAACAGTGCCCTGACCCATGTGAACAGTGCCCTGGCCCATGTGAACGGTGCCCTGACCCATGTGAACGGTGCCCTGACCCATGTGAACGGTGCCCTGACCCATGTGAACGGTGCCCTGACCCATGTGAACAGTGCCCTGACCCATGTGAACGGTGCCCTGACCCATGTGAACAGTGCCCTGGCCCATGTGAACAGTGCCCTGACCCATGTGAACGGTGCCCTGACCCATGTGAACGGTGCCCTGACCCATGTGAACGATGTCCTGGCCCTTGTGAACAGTGCCCTGACCCATGTGAACAGTGCCCAGGCCCATGTGAACAGTGCCCTGACCCATGGGAACAGTGCCCTGACCCATGTGAACAGTGCCCAGGCCCATGTGAACAGTGCCCTGACCCATGGGAACAGTGCCCTGACCCATGTGAACAGTGCCCTGACCCATGAGAACGGTGCCCTGGCCAATGTGAACGGTGCCCTGACCCCTGTGATCGGTGCCCTGGCCCATGTGAACAGTGCCCTGACCCATGAGAACGGTGCACTGGCCAATGTGAACGGTGCCCTGACCCATGTGAACAGTGCCCTGACCCATGTGATAGGTGCCCTGGCCCATGTGAACAGTGCCCTGACCCATGAGAACGGTGCACTGGCCAATGTGAACGGTGCCCTGACCCATGTGAACAGTGCCCTGACCCATGTGATAGGTGCCCTGGCCCATGTGAACAGTGCCCTGGCCCATGTGAACAGTGCCCTGACCCATGTGAACAGTGCCCTGACCCATGAGAACGGTGCACTGGCCAATGTGAACGGTGCCCTGACCCATGTGAACGGTGCCCTGACCCATGTGAACGGTGCCCTGGCCCATGTGAACAGTGCCCTGACCCATGTGAACAGTGCCCTGACCCATGTGAACAGTGCCCTGGCCCATGTGAACGGTGCCCTGACCCATGTGAACGGTGCCCTGACCCATGTGAACGGTGCCCTGACCCATGTGAATGGTGCCCTGACCCATGTGAACAGTGCCCTGACCCATGTGAACGGTGCCCTGACCCATGTGAACAGTGCCCTGACCCATGTGAACGGTGCCCTGACCCATGTGAACGGTGCCCTGACCCATGTGAACGGTGCCCTGACCCATGTGAACGATGTCCTGGCCCTTGTGAACAGTGCCCTGACCCATGTGAACAGTGCCCAGGCCCATGTGAACAGTGCCCTGACCCATGGGAACAGTGCCCTGGCCCATGTGAACAGTGCCCTGGCCCATGTGAACAGTGCCCTGGCCCATGTGAACAGTGCCCTGGCCCATGTGAACAGTGCCCTGACCCATGTGAACAGTGCCCTGGCCCATGTGAACAGTGCCCTGACCCATGTGAACAGTGCCCTGACCCATGTGAACAGTGCCCTGACCCATGTGAACAGTGCCCTGACCCATGAGAACGGTGCACTGGCCAATGTGAACGGTGCCCTGACCCATGTGAACGGTGCCCTGACCCATGTGAACAGTGCCCTGGCCCATGTGAACAGTGCCCTGACCCATGTGAACAGTGCCCTGACCCATGAGAACGGTGCACTGGCCAATGTGAACGGTGCCCTGACCCATGTGAACGGTGCCCTGACCCATGTGAACGGTGCCCTGACCCATGTGAACGGTGCCCTGACCCATGTGAACGGTGCCCTGACCCATGTGAACGGTGCCCTGACCCATGTGAACAGTGCCCTGACCCATGTGAACGGTGCCCTGACCCATGTGAACAGTGCCCTGGCCCATGTGAACGGTGCCCTGACCCATGTGAACGGTGCCCTGACCCATGTGAACGGTGCCCTGACCCATGTGAACGATGTCCTGGCCCTTGTGAACAGTGCCCTGACCCATGTGAACAGTGCCCAGGCCCATGTGAACAGTGCCCTGACCCATGGGAACAGTGCCCTGGCCCATGTGAACAGTGCCCTGACCCATGTGAACAGTGCCCTGACCCATGAGAACGGTGCCCTGGCCAATGTGAACGGTGCCCTGACCCCTGTGATCGGTGCCCTGACCCATGTGATAGGTGCCCTGGCCCATGTGAACAGTGCCCTGGCCAATGTGAACGGTGCCCTGACCCATGTGAACAGTGCCCTGGCCCATGTGAACAGTGCCCTGGCCCATGTGAACAGTGCCCTGACCCATGTGAACAGTGCCCTGACCCATGTGAACAGTGCCCTGACCCATGAGAACGGTGCACTGGCCAATGTGAACGGTGCCCTGACCCATGTGAACGGTGCCCTGACCCATGTGAACAGTGCCCTGGCCCATGTGAACAGTGCCCTGACCCATGTGAACAGTGCCCTGACCCATGTGAACAGTGCCCTGGCCCATGTGAACAGTGCCCTGACCCATGTGAACAGTGCCCTGGCCCATGTGAACAGTGCCCTGACCCATGTGAACAGTGCCCTGACCCATGTGAACAGTGCCCTGGCCCATGTGAACAGTGCCCTGACCCATGAGAACGGTGCACTGGCCAATGTGAACGGTGCCCTGACCCATGTGAACGGTGCCCTGACTCATGTGATCGGTGCCCTGGCCCATGTGAACAGAGCCCTGACCCATGGGAACAGTGCCCTAACCCGTGTGAACAGTGCCCTGGCCCATGTGAACAGTGCCCTGACCCATGTGAATGGTGCCCTGCACACAGGGAACAGTGAACTGACCCATGTGAACTGTGCCCTGACCCATGTGAACAGTGCCCTGGCCCATGTGAACAGTGCCCTACCCATGTGAACAGTGCCCTGACCCATGTGAACAGTGCCCTGGCCCATGTGAACAGTGCCCTGACCCATGTGAACGATGTCCTGGTCCATGTGAACAGTGCCCTGACCTATGTGAACGGTGCCCTGGCCCATGTGAACGGTGCCCTGACCCATGTGAACAGTGCCCTGACCCATGTGAACGATGTCCTGGCCCTTGTGAACAGTGTCCTGACCCATGTGAACGGTGCCCAGACCCATGTGAACAGTGCCCTGGCCCATGTGAACGGTGCCCTGACCCATGTGAACGGTGCCCTGACCCATGTGAACAGTGCCCTGGCCCATGTGAACGGTGCCCTGACCCATGTGAACTGTGCCCTGACCCATGTGAACGGTGCCCTGACCCATGTGAACGATGTCCTGGCCCTTGTGAACAGTGCCCTGACCCATGTGAACGGTGCCCTGACCCATGTGAACGGTGCCCTGACCCATGTGAACGATGTCCTGGCCCTTGTGAACAGTGCCCTGACCCATGTGAACGGTGCCCTGACCCATGTGAACGATGTCCTGGCCCTTGTGAACAGTGCCCTGACCCATGTGAACGGTGCCCTGACCCATGTGAACGGTGCCCTGACCCATGTGAACGATGTCCTGGCCATTGTGAACAGTGCCCTGACCCATGTGAACAGTGCCCTGGCCCATGTGAACAGTGCCCTGGCCCATGTGAACGGTGCCCTGACCCATGTGAACGGTGCCCTGACCCATGTGAACGGTGCCCTGACCCATGTGAACAGTGCCCTGGCCCATGTGAACGGTGCCCTGGCCCATGTGAACGGTGCCCTGACCCATGTGAACAGTGCCCTGACCCATGTGAACGATGTCCTGGCCCTTGTGAACAGTGCCCTGACCCATGTGAACGGTGCCCTGACCCATGTGAACAGTGCCCTCACCCATGTGAACGGTGCCCTGGCCCATGTGAACGGTGCCCTGACCCATGTGAACAGTGCCCTGACCCATGTGAACGATGTCCTGGCCCATGTGAACAGTGCCCTGACCCATGTGAACGGTGCCCTGACCGATGTGAACAGTGCCCTGGCCCATGTGAACGGTGCCCTGACCCATGTGAACGGTGCCCTGACCCATGTGAACGGTGCCCTGACCCATGTGAACAGTGCCCTGGCCCATGTGAACGGTGCCCTGACCCATGTGAACGGTGCCCTGACCCATGAGAACGGTGCACTGGCCAATGTGAACGGTGCCCTGACCCATGTGAACGGTGCCCTGACCCATGTGAACAGTGCCCTGACCCATGTGAACAGTGCCCTGACCCATGTGAACGGTGCCCTGGCCCATGTGAACAGTGCCCTGACCCATGTGAACAGTGCCCTGACCCATGTGAACGGTGCCCTGGCCCATGTGAACAGTGCCCTGACCCATGTGAACAGTGCCCTGACCCATGTGAACAGTGCCCTGACCCATGTGAACAGTGCCCTGACCCATGTGAACGGTGCCCTGACCCATGTGAACAGTGCCCTGGCCCATGTGAACAGTGCCCTGACCCATGTGATCGGTGCCCTGACTCATGTGAACGGTGCCCTGCCCCATGTGAACAGTGCCCTGACCCATGTGAACAGTGCCCTGGCCCATGTGAACAGTGCCATGACCCATGTGAACGGTGCCCTGGCCCATGTGAACAGTGCCCTGACCCATGTGAACAGTGCCCTGACCCATGTGAACAGTGCCCTGACCCATGTGAACAGTGCCCTGGCCCATGTGAACAGTGCCATGACCCATGTGAACAGTGCCCTGGCCCATGTGAACAGTGCCCTGACCCATGTTATCGGTGCCCTGACCCATGTGAACAGTGCCCTGGCCCATGTGAACAGTGCCCTGACCCATGTGAACAGTGCCCTGGCCCATGTGAACAGTGCCCTGACCCATGTTATCGGTGCCCTGACCCATGAGAACAGTGCCATGACCCATGTGAACAGTGCCCTGGCCCATGTGAACAGTGCCCTGACCCATGTTATCGGTGCCCTGACCCATGTGAACAGTGCCCTGACCCATGTGAACTGTTCCCTGACCCATGTTATCGGTGCCCTGACCCATGTGAACAGTGCCCTGGCCCATGTGAACAGTGCCCTGGCCCATGTGAACGGTGCCCTGGCCCATGTGATCGGTGCCCTGACCCATGTGAACAGTGCCCTGACCCATGTGAACAGTGCCCTGACCCATGTGAACAGTGCCCTGACCCATGTGATCGGTGCCCTGACCCATGTGAACAGTGCCCTGACCCATGTGAACAGTGCCCTGACCCATGTGATCGGTGCCCTGACCCATGTGAACAGTGCCCTGACCCATGTGAACAGTGCCCTGACCCATGTGATCGGTGCCCTGACCCATGTGAACAGTGCCCTGACCCATGTGAACAGTGCCCTGACCCATGTGAACAGTGCCCTGACCCATGTGATCGGTGCCCTGACCCATGTGAACAGTGCCCTGACCCATGTGAACAGTGCCCTGGCCCATGTGAACAGTGCCCTGACCCATGTGAACAGTGCCTTGGCCGATGTGAACAGTGCCCTGACCCATGTGAAAAGTGCCCTGGCCCATGTGAACAGTGCCCTGACCCATGTGATAGGTGCCCTGACCCATGTGAACAGTACCCTGCCACATGTGAATAGTGCCCTGCCCACAGGGAACAGTGCCCTGACCCATGTGAATGGTGCCCTGCACACAGGGAACAGTGAACTGACCCATGTGAACTGTGCCCTGACCCATGTGAACAGTGCCCTGGCCCATGTGAACAGTGCCCTACCCATGTGAACAGTGCCCTGACCCATGTGAACAGTGCCCTGGCCCATGTGAACAGTGCCCTGACCTATGTGAACAGTGCCCTGACCCATGTGAACAGTGCCCTGACCTATGTGAACGGTGCCCTGGCCCATGTGAACGGTGCCCTGACCCATGTGAACAGTGCCCTGGCCCATGTGAACGATGTCCTGGCCCTTGTGAACAGTGCCCTGACCCATGTGAACGGTGCCCTGACCCATGTGAACAGTGCCCTGGCCCATGTGAACGGTGCCCTGACCCATGTGAACGGTGCCCTGACCCATGTGAACAGTGCCCTGGCCCATGTGAACGGTGCCCTGACCCATGTGAACGGTGCCCTGACCCATGTGAACGGTGCCCTGACCCATGTGAACGATGACCTGGCCCTTGTGAACAGTGCCCTGACCCATGTGAACGGTGCCCTGACCCATGTGAACGGTGCCCTGACCCATGTGAACGATGTCCTGGCCCTTGTGAACAGTGCCCTGACCCATGTGAATGGTGCCCTGACCCATGTGAACGATGTCCTGGCCCTTGTGAACAGTGCCCTGACCCATGTGAACGGTGCCCTGACCCATGTGAACGGTGCCCTGACCCATGTGAACGATGTCCTGGCCCTTGTGAACAGTGCCCTGGCCCATGTGAACGGTGCCCTGACCCATGTGAACAGTGCCCTGACCCATGTGAACAGTGCCCTGGCCCATGTGAACAGTGCCCTGGCCCATGTGAACAGTGCCCTGACCCATGTGAACAGTGCCCTGACCCATGTGAACGGTGCCCTGACCCATGTGAACAGTGCCCTGACCCATGTGAACGGTGCCCTGACCCATGTGAACGGTGCCCTGACCCATGTGAACAGTGCCCTGACCCATGTGAACGGTGCCCTGACCCATGTGAACGGTGCCCTGACCCATGTGAACGATGTCCTGGCCCTTGTGAACAGTGCCCTGACCCATGTGAACGGTGCCCTGACCCATGTGAACGATGTCCTGGCCCTTGTGAACAGTGCCCTGACCCATGTGAACAGTGCCCTGACCCATGTGAACAGTGCCCTGGCCCATGTGAACAGTGCCCTGGCCCATGTGAACGGTGCCCTGACCCATGTGAACAGTGCCCTGACCCATGTGAACGGTGCCCTGACTCATGTGAACAGTGCCCTGGCCCATGTGAACGGTGCCCTGGCCCATGTGAACGGTGCCCTGACCCATGTGAACAGTGCCCTGACCCATGTGAACGATGTCCTGGCCCTTGTGAACAGTGCCCTGACCCATGTGAACGGTGCCCTGACCCATGTGAACAGTGCCCTGACCAATGTGAACGGTGCCCTGGCCCATGTGAACGGTGCCCTGACCCATGTGAACAGTGCCCTGACCCATGTGAACGGTGCCCTGACCGATGTGAACAGTGCCCTGGCCCATGTGAACGGTGCCCTGAC
This sequence comes from Antrozous pallidus, assembly GCA_027563665.1. Lineage (NCBI taxonomy): Eukaryota > Metazoa > Chordata > Mammalia > Chiroptera > Vespertilionidae > Antrozous > Antrozous pallidus. The sequence goes on from CM050510.1 coordinate 65,744,640, forward strand.
CCATGTGAACGGTGCCCTGACCCATGTGAACGGTGCCCTGACCCATGTGAACAGTGCCCTGGCCCATGTGAACAGTGCCCTGACCCATGTGAACGGTGCCCTGACCCATGTGAACGGTGCCCTGACCCATGTGAACGATGTCCTGGCCCTTGTGAACAGTGCCCTGACCCATGTGAACGGTGCCCTGACCCATGTGAACAGTGCCCTGGCCCATGTGAACAGTGCCTTGGCCCATGTGAACAGTGCCCTGACCCATGTGAACAGTGCCCTGGCCCATGTGAACAGTGCCCTGACCCATGGGAACAGTGCCCTGGCCAATGTGAACGGTGCCCTGACCCATGTGAACAGTGCCCTGGCCCATGTGAACAGTGCCCTGACCCATGCGAACAGTGCCCTGGCCCATGTGAACAGTGCCCTGACCCATGTGAACAGTGCCCTGACCCATGTGATCGGTGCCCTGACTCATGTGAACAGTGCCCTGGCCCATGTGAACAGTGCCCTGACCCATGTGAACAGTGCCCTGACCCATGTGAACAGTGCCCTGACCAATGTGAACGGTGACCTGGCCCATGTGAACAGTGCCCTGACCCATGTGAACAGTGCCCTGACCCATGTGAACAGTGCCCTGACCCATGTGAACAGTGCCCTGGCCCATGTGAACAGTGCCCTGACCCATGTGAACAGTGCCCTGACCCATGTGAACAGTGCCCTGACCCATGTGATCGGTGCCCTGACTCATGTGAACAGTGCCCTGGCCCATGTGAACAGTGCCATGACCCATGTGAACAGTGCCCTGACCCATGTGAACAGTGCCCTGACCCATGTGAACAGTGCCCTGACCCATGTGAACAGTGCCCTGACCCATGTGAACGGTGCCCTGGCCCATGTGAACAGTGCCCTGACCCATGTGAACAGTGCCCTGACACATGTGAACAGTGCCCTGGCCCATGTGAACAGTGCCCTGACCCATGTGAACAGTGCCCTGACCCATGTGAACGGTGCCCTGGCCCATGTGAACAGTGCCCTGACCCATGTGAACAGTGCCCTGTCCCTTGTGAACAGTGCCCTGACCCATGTGAACAGTGCCCTGACCCATGTGAACAGTGCCCTGACCCATTTGAACAGTGCCCTGACCCTTGTGAACAGTGCCATGACCCATGTGAACAGTGCCCTGACCCATGTGAACAGTGCCCTGACCCATGTGAACAGTGCCCTGACCCATGTGAACAGTGCCCTGACCCATGTGAACAGTGCCATGACCCATGTGAACAGTGCCCTGACCCATGTGAACAGTGCCATGACCCATGTGAACAGTGCCCTGACCCATGTGAACAGTGCCCTGACCCATGTGAACAGTGCCCTGACCCATGTGAACGGTGCCCTGGCCCATGTGAACAGTGCCCTGACCCATGTGAACAGTGCCCTGACCCATGTGAACAGTGCCCTGGCCCATGTGAACAGTGCCCTGACCCATGTGAACAGTGCCCTGACCCATGTGAACGGTGCCCTGACCCATGTGAACGGTGCCCTGACCCATGTGAACGGTGCCCTGACCCATGTGAACGGTGCCCTGACCCATGTGAACGGTGCCCTGACCCATGTGAACGGTGCCCTGACCCATGTGAACGATGTCCTGGCCCTTGTGAACAGTGCCCTGACCCATGTGAACGGTGCCCTGACCCATGTGAACGGTGCCCTGACCCATGTGAACGATGTCCTGGCCCTTGTGAACGGTGCCCTGACCCATGTGAACGGTGCCCTGACCCATGTGAACAGTGCCCTGACCCATGTGAACGGTGCCCTGGCCCATGTGAACGGTGCCCTGACCCATGTGAACGGTGCCCTGACCCATGTGAACAGTGCCCTGGCCCATGTGAACGGTGCCCTGACCCATGTGAACAGTGCCCTGACCCATGTGAACAGTGCCCTGGCCCATGTGAACGGTGCCCTGACCCATGTGAACGATGTCCTGGCCCTTGTGAACAGTGCCCTGACCCATGTGAACGGTGCCCTGACCCATGTGAACAGTGCCCTGGCCCATGTGAACGGTGCCCTGACCCATGTTAACGGTGCCCTGACCCATGTGAACGGTGCCCTGACCCATGTGAACAGTGCCCTGGCCCATGTGAACGGTGCCCTGACCCATGTGAACGATGTCCTGGCCCTTGTGAACGGTGCCCTGACCCATGTGAACGGTGCCCTGACCCATGTGAACGGTGCCCTGACCCATGTGAACGATGTCCTGGCCCTTGTGAACAGTGCCCTGACCCATGTGAACGGTGCCCTGACCCATGTGAACAGTGCCCTGACCCATGTGAACGGTGGCCTGCCCACAGGGAACAGTTCCCCGGCCCTTGTGAACAGTACCCTGGCCCATGTGAACAGTGCCCTGACCCATGTGAACAGTGTCCTGACCCATGTGAACGGTGCTTTGCCCACAGGGAACAGTGCCCTGGCCCATGTGAACGGTGCCCTGACCCATGTGAACAGTTCCCTGTCCCATGTGAACGGTGCCCTGCCCACAGGGAACAGTGCCCTGGCCCATGTGAACGGTGCCCTGACTCATGTGAACAGTGCCCTGGCCCATGTGAACAGTGCCCTGGCCCATGTGAAAAGTGCCCTGACCCATGTGAACAGTGCCCTGACCCATGTGAACGGTGGCCTGCCCACAGGGAACAGTTCCCCGGCCCTTGTGAACAGTGCCCTGACCCATGTGAACGGTGGCCTGCCCACAGGAACAGTGCCCCGGCCCTTGTGAACAGTGCCCTGACCCATGTGAACGGTGCCCTGCCCACAGGAAACGGTGTGCTCGCCCATAGCACATTCACTCAACAAGCCTTTCTGAGCACCGGCCTTGGCTTCCCAACATCATGGCGGGGAAGAAGTAGCAGTGTCGGGCCTTCCTGCATAAAAGGGTGAGTTGAGGGGAAGATCTGTAGGGGAGACATTCATGCCCTGGGGAAGGCGTGGGTGGCATCCGGCACCTGCAGCGAAGTGCTTCTGGCTGGGAGATGACACCATCTCTCATCACAATGGAGGCCAAATGTGGAGGTGAAGGTGTCACAGGGTTTTCCCTCCTTGGCTTGTAGATGGCAGTCTTTCCCCTGCATCCTCATGTGGCCTTTCTTTTGTAACTGTCTATATCCACATGTATCCTTTTGTAAGGACACCAGTCAGATTGGACTGGGTCCTGCCATAATGATGTCAATTTAACTTACCTCCTGACAGATGCCATCTCCAAATAGGGTCAAATCTGTGATACTGATGATCAGGAGCTCAAAATGTGAACTCCAGAGGGACAATTCAGTGGACAACTTGGTCTATACACTGGCTGTAAGAGGTGGCCCTAGAGCAAGAGCTGGGTAGGCAAGCCGGGCTTGGCCTCACTGAGATGGGAAGCAGGGAATTATAGGAAGAAGGGCAGCACTGGTAGAGATCCAGGGCCCATGCTGGAGGCAGGATGATCCAATGGGCAAAGGCAAGGGGCAAGTTGCCGGCGGTTGCTCTAGGCTGAGGGCTGAAGGCCAGTGATGGGCAAAATGAGGTGAGTGAGGGGTAGAGCTACACCGTCCACGCTGTAGCTTCATCCCAGTGTGCGGCTCACAGGAGATGCTCCAGAGTGCTGCTTAGTCTCTGAGCATGCGTAAATGAGCCGCAGCAGCAGACATGCAGAGGTGGTGCTTCTGGGGGAAGGAAGAACTCCCAAGTGGTGGCAGGTCTGGGCAGCGGCCCTTCCACAGGTGGGAGTGAGGAAGGTGGGAAGAGATTTGAGGAAACTGTTGGGATGTCCTGGTGGGTCCAGGCTGCAGTTGAGGATGATGCCAGTAGCCTGGGGGTAAACTGGTCATTGCCATTCATGGAGCCGGGAGTCTGGAGGAGTGAAACTGCTTGGGACATAGGTCCCAAGGGGCGGGCACCCAGGGCCGTCACTGCATACCTGGTCACCCAGGGCTCCGCAGGGTTAGAAAAGTCTGTGGGCAGACCTTTGGGGGGCCTGGGCTGGGGCACGGAGAAGCTCCCGTGTAAGTCCAGAGTCTAAAGGTTTGCAGCAGCTGAGGGCGAGTGGCTCCCACTGGTGTCAGTATTCAGGAGCTGGGTAGCTGTGACTGGCCACTGATGGCTGTCAGAGATGGAGAGAAGCCCAGGGCAGTGGCCTGAGGGCTGGGCAGGGGAAGGAGAGCAAGCTCATAGCAGCACAGCCAGGCAGAGGCCAGGAGCTCCAGCTCCCCGGGCTGAGATCCGGGGCCCCGTGGATCCAGGCTGCCGAAATACCACGTCCATTGAGGACAAGGAGACCCAGAGCAGCCCGGCACCCAGAGAGAGCATGTGAGGACAGGAGGTGCAGTGAGGGTCATGGGCATGAGCAGTGCCAGATCAGGCAACCTGAGCCCCATTCCGAGCATCCCCACTGCCTGCCAACAATAGCCCCAGTTTCTGTTTCTGTAAAACCGGATCCCAGTATCTTGCCTGCTGGCGTGTCAGACTGAAATCACTTCTGGTTATTTATGGGGGTGTGTGTGGGGGAAGCAGTGACAAACTGCCCACTCGGACATGGTGCAATCTTTCACTATACCACCTATCTATTTCCTGGCTGATCCAGGACCTGGAGCAGACCCTGGGACCAAGAAAGACACTGCTGGTGCCCAGGAATCTTCCTGCCTGGGCTCAGAGATGAGATTGCTTCAGAAACATCCAGAATACAAGTTTAGGTCAGACCCCTGGTCCCAGGGAATCTGGTACCTGTGCTAGGTCGGAAGTTACAGTCTACACGCTGAAGGTCTCCCAGGTGACGCCACTCCCCACTCCAGGGCCCCCCTTGGAGATACTCTGGGTAGAGAGTGACAGGAGCCCACTGCTGCCACCCTACAGTCTCAGGGCAGCTGACTTGTGAGGGGCCAGGGACCCCTCATTCCACTCACTTTCACGAGCTCAGCCTGAGATGCAGCAGGCCCAGCTCTCTCCTGGCCGAGCTCCCCCCTCATAACTTCTGAGTAACTGGGGGTTGCTGTGATGGCTGACCCACCGCTGCCACCAGCCATGCCATAGACAGTGCTCCCACCGGGGACAGCTCAGCTCTCCTGTTTAGACCTGTGCTTCCTTCCACCCACACTTCCTGCAATGCTCACCTGACCTCTCTCTGTGCTCTGTGCTCTGAGCTCAGGGGACAGAAGCCCAGGCCCCAGAAGCCACTCAGGACAGCAACTGCCTCCCCCATGCTCGGCCAGCAGCCAGGTGCAGAGAATTCAAGATTGGATGTGACCACATTAGCATGCAGCCAAGTAGGGTGCATTTGGGGAGAAATGGACTCTTCATATGAAAATCCTGATGAAATTTGTTTTACATAAAATCAAATCTCTCTAAACCCAAATCAGTTTTGCTTTAGTAAGTTCTGGGTACACATGACAGGCTGAGATAGGGGGGAGGGGGGATGTTCACAAGTGTGGGGTTTCCATTTCACTCCATGGCTGCTGCAGTGCCTTCACAGTGTTTCCCGAATTGTCTCTTCTCCTTGCTCTCTGAAAGCAGAGAACACTGCATCCTGGTCCTGCCCTGAAATCTCTTTCTGCCCCAAACTAGTTGACTCAGACATTCCTGTCCAACACCCTTCACTGCCAGTGGCCGGAAATGCATCATCATAAAGAAACAGCTCTGCAAAGACAGAGTGGCCAGTGCCCCAGCACTGCCAGTCCCGGCAGCCCTACTGTTGTCACCTGGTAGCGGGCACTGAGGGTTCTCATGGACACCAGGGTGACGACCTTTGTTAACTACCCATCCATGCAACTGTTCCCTGGTTAACTACCCATCCACACAGCTCTTCCCTGGTTAACTACCATCCACGGAGCTGTTCACTGATTAACTATCCACACATGCAGCTGTTCCCTGATTAACTGTTCATCCACATAGCTGTCCCCTGGTTAACTACCCATCCACAACAGCTGTTCACTGGTTAACTACACATCCATGAAGCTGTTTGCTGGTTAACTTTCCACCCACACAATTGTTCACTGGTTTGCTCACTCACTCACTCACTCACTCATTTACTCACTGACTCACTCACCAACATTGCCCGGGACCCTGAGCATCCCAAATCAGGCTGGGCCCAAAGGAGAGAGGTTATGCCTGGCACAAACCCTGAAACTTAACTCTGAGGGTCAAGGCCATGGACCCTGGGACTCTGCTCTTCACAGAGGGGGCAGGAAAGGGGCTCGTCCAAGTTCAATGGCAGAGACTAGTCAGGGCTCTCCAGAACAGGATCTCCTGTTCTTGGGGCGCCCCAGGCAGATTGCAGTCTAAACTGCCTCTCATGGGCCGTGGGGCCCGGCGCTGTCCTGTTGGCCATGATGGGTTTCAAAGAGTAGTTGCACTGCCCACATCACAAAAAAATGCAAAGGAGGCTTTGGAGGACTAAAAAGAGTTACCTACCCACCCATGCAGCTTCATGTGGAGAGACTAGTTTACATGCCTCCTGTGACAAGAACCTCACTCTCAGAAGCCATCCTCCCTCCTGAGTATAAGCTGCAGCCACTCTAGGAGCCTCTGGTGCAGAGGTCGTGAAATCTGCACTCAGAATCCCGTTCTGCACCTGTGGCCCTAGCAGTTCTAGCTTCTTGCCGTTGTTTTGTAAAAGTGGAGTAATAGTTACTAACCTCACAGATTGTTGTGAAGATTAAATGAGATAATGTGTGCATAGTTCCTAGGACAGAGCAGGGTTCCAGAAAACTAATCATTTATTATCATTACTAAAAGCCTGATGCAGGAAGATTTGTGCAAGAATAGGCCTTCCTTCTCCTGGTTGCTGGCACCTGAGACCCAGGCCTTCATTCTGGCCGAGAGCCGCGTTCTGCTTTTGCACGCTTCCCAGAGGCTTGAAGTGGCCATGGCAATGACACAAGCATCCCAGCCTGGGCATCACCATCTTTGTCACATCAATTTGCATATTTCCTCCTTATTGCCTGTGGGCGCTGCCATCTTTGTTGCAAAGTGATGGCCAATTTTCATATTCTATTTTTATTAGATAGGATTATTATTATTTTTTATTTACAATATAATTTATATTTAATAGTAGTACATATGTTTTCCTCCCCCCCCCAATATCCTCCCCCCAGCCTCCCCTACCCCCCAGCACATGTCCCCACCTGCCTCCCTCCCCACCCCAGAGTCTTTCATTCATTGGTTATGCTCATATGTATGCATACAAGTCCTTCAGTTGATCTCCCCCAGCATCTGCCTCCCCTCCACTCCAGCCTTCCCCCTGTAGCTTGACAGCCTGTTCGAGGCCACCCTGCCTCTATATCAATCACTCTCCCCTGTTTCTTTGCTTCAAAAATATCTTGCCTCTGAATACTGAAAACAAACGTATAAGAGCAAAAAAAGTTTGAGTGTCAGTTTCAATGTCCAACTGTTCTGAGTCCCAGTTTCAATATCAAATAGTTCTTCATGTGTACATGTCAGCAATGGTATCCAGATGGTGGACACATCGTGGCAATGCAAGATCCATCCTCTCTGGTATGTTCCTGGGCCGCCTGCAGCCACACACAGCTGCCGACTGCTAGCATGGCAAGGTGTCGTCAGCGTCCGCCATCTCTGGACCGTCCTCGTGGATGGAACAGGCCCGTCAGTTCCTCACTGTCGCAGGAACCCACATGGTCTTGGAGTTGTTCTCTGTAAACACACAAACACATTCTCGACCAAAGGTTAACAAAGGGATCCTCTCTGCAAAATAGACTTGGGATTCTTTTTATTTTTGCCTAAATGATTTTCCTTTGGCTTATTTTGACACCATGTGTGTTGTTTTTTATGGGTGTCCTGCAGCTGGTTTTACAAATGGAATTTTCTTTTCTGGAGTAAGAATTTTCTACATGTATTTTACTTATAGGATATTTTTCCTTACATGATATTACCTCACTGTCCCCCACCCCCCTTTTTTTGGTTAATAGGGGCTTTTGGAAATTTTATCTTGCAGTCTTGGTAATTTTAAATTTTAATTTTTGCATACAAATATTACTACTTTAGGTTCTTTGGATGTTAGGCAATTTTGCAGTGAGATGAACTACTAATAGATAATTTAGTTAATGTTTTAGGAAAAGCTTTTTGTCCAGTACAGTTAGATTTTCTTGAGTATTCACTTATTTCACTTGGCCAATTTAAATTAATCTGAAAACGTGATTACTATTTTACTGTCAATTTTAATACTCAAGCAGAAATCTTAGTTTACCCAGTAAATACTTGTGTAAAGGAATATTTGCATTTTTTAGTAGGTCCTCAGAATTCCTTGTAATAAATTAAATTTAGATATAGGGCAGCTATTGCTGGCCGAGTCTCTGTCTACCACCTGGGTCCCGGTGTGAGTTGTGCGTGGGAGGCGTAGCAGCCGTGGGGGTAGGAGACCTTCCTCAGGAGGGGTGAGAATTCAAGCCCCTGCAAGGTTTGTGGGTGAGGGTCTGTGCCCCACCTCTGTTGATCTTTTAGTTCTCTCCTGTTGGCCCCTCTGCGACTGTGCCTATCTTAGGTTGTTCCTTCCCTGAGGAATCTTACCCGTCTCTGGCTAACCAGCCATCCTCCGGGGCCAAACAGGGTGATGTGAGGTTCAGTCCTGTCTCCTTTGTAGTCTATGCCCCCGTGGCCTCCACGTCCAGCACCTGCCATGGGGTCCCCTCGCCTGCTGGCGGGGTCCCAGTACTGATCACATATCTCAGGTGACCCAGGTTTCTTCTCCAGAGAGGGCCCAGCTCATGCCACTGGTCAAGAGACAGATCCATGGTGCCAACTGCCCAGAGACTTCAGCCACAGCTTGAACTGAAAGTTCACGCATCAGCTGTGTGTATTTGGATAATAAGAAGAGGGTCCCTCTTGGCAAAAGGGCCAGAGGGGCCAATATAGTATGCTTGGATGCCTTCCCAGTGCCTTAATCTCTTCTGAAAGGGATTTCCTATCCTTTTTTTTAAGTTGCTGCCCAACATTCAAAGAATTAGTTTGTAAGTTTATTTGGGATAATTGTATAATGTGCTGTTGTCAAATATCAAATATTATAATGACATTGTAGAATAATATCATGTAAGGGTATTGTGGTGTCACGGGAGGTTAAGTAGGGCCTAGCCTAAGAACTGGCGTCCATAAGAGATGACATGCTCTAGGCCATGTTAATTCAATCTCAAACTAGCTGCCAATTTTTTTTATAACTTTATATAAACTTTGTCAGGGATGTAAAAACACAAATCACTTACCTTAGTTCAAGCATTCAAATATATTGACTTTCCCCCTTACTCCCACCACCTGCCACTTACCCTGGGGTTTGACATTTTAATGGACTTTTCTCAGTCTCTGGATCCATTCTTGTTCATCAGTCTATGTTATTCATTATATTCCTCAAATGAGTGAGATCATGCGATATTTGTCTTTCTCTGCCTGGATAATTTCACTTACCATAATGCTCTCTAATTCCATCCATGTTGTTACAAATGGTAGGAGCTCTTTCTTTTTTACTGCAGCGTAGTATTCCATTGTGTAGATGTACCACAGTTTTTTAGTCCACTCATCTGCTGATGGGCACTTAGGCTGTTTCCAAGTCTTAGCTATGATAAATTGTGCTGCTATGAACATAGGGGTACATATATCCTTTCTAATTCGCCTTTCTAGTTTCTTGGGGTATATTCCTAGAAGTGGGATCACTGGGTTGAATGGGAGCTCCATTTTTAGTTTTTTGAGGAAACTCCATACTGTTCTCCACAGTGTCTGCACTAGTCTACAATCCCACCAACAGTGCAGGAGAGTTCCTTTTTCTCCACATCCTTGCCAGCACTTGTCATTTGTTGATTTGTTGATGTAAGCCATTCTGACAGGTGTGAGATGATACCGCATAGTCGTTTTGATTTGCATCTCTCAGATAATTAGTGACTTTGAGCAAGTTTTCATCTGTCTCTGGGCCTTCCTTTTATCTTCTTTAGAAAAGGTTCTATTTAGGTCTGTTGCCCATTTTTTTATTGGATCATTGGTCTTCCTTTTATTGAGTTGTGTGAGTTGCCTATAGATGTTGGAGATTAAACCTTTATCAGTGATAACACTTGCAAATATGTTCTCCCATACAGTGGGTTTTCTTGTTGTTTTGTTGATGGTTTCTTTAGCTGTGCAAAAGCTTTTTATTTTGATGTAGTCCCATTTGTTTATTCTGTCTTTAGCTTCCATTGCCCTAGGAGCAGTATCATCAAAGAAGTTCTTTTGGCATATGTGTGAGATTTTATTTCCTGTAGCTTCCTCTAATGTTTTTATGGTTTCCTGTCTTACGTTTAAGTCCTGTATCCATTTGGAGTTTATTTTTGTGTATGGTGTAAGTTGGTGGTCTAGTTTAATTTTTTGGCATGTATCTATCCAATTTTCCCAACACCATTTATTGAAGAGACTATCTTGATGCCATTTTATGTTCATACCTCCTTTGTCAAATATTAATTGAGCATAGTGGTTTGTGTTGATATCTGGATTTCCTATTCTATTCCATTGATCCATCTGTCTGTTCTTGTGCCAGTACCAGGCTGTTTTGAGAATAGTAGCTTTGTAATACAGCTTGAAATATGGTATTGAAATCCCACCAACTGTGTGCTTTTTTTTCAGGATTGCTGTAGCTATCCGGGGCCTTTTTTTATTCCAGATAAATTTTTGGAGAGTTCTTTCTAGGTCTGTGAAGTATGCCATTGGTATTTTAATGGGGAGTGCATTAAATTTATAGATTGCTTTGGGTAGTATGGACATTTTAATTATGTTGATTCTCCCAATCCATGAACATGGTATGTTCTTCCATCTGTTTACATCTTCCTCTATCTCTTTTTTTAGCGTCCTGTAGTTTTCTGCGAATAGGTCTTTTACCTCCTTAGTTAAGTTTATTCCTAGGTATCTTAATTTTTTTGGTGTGATGGTAAATGGGATTGCTTTTTTAGTCTCCCTTTCTGTGAGTTCACTATTGGTGTATAGGAATGCAATAGATTTCTTGGCATTGATTTTGTAGCCTGCTACATTGCTGAACTCATTTATTAAGTCTATTAGCTTTTTTATGGAGTCTTTCGGGTTTTTTATGTACAATATCATGTCATCTGCAAATAAGGATAGCTTTACTTCTTCTTTTCCAATTTGGATGCCTTTTATTTCTTCTTCTTGTCTAATTGCAATGGCTAATACTTCCAGTACTATGTTAAATAGGAGTGGTGAGAGTGGGCAGCCCTGTCTTGTTCCTCTTCTTAAGGGAAATGGTTGTAGTTTTTGCCCATTGAGTATGATGTTTGCTGTGGGTTTATCGTATATGGCTTTTATTATGTTGAGGTATGATCCTTCTATTCCTACCTTGTTGAGAGTTTTTACCAAGAAAGGGTGTTGGATTTTGTCAAATGCCTTTTCTGCATCAATTGATATGACTATGTGATTTTTATCTCTCAATTTGTTTATGTGATGTATCACATTTATTGATTTGCGGATATTGTACCATCCTTGCATTCCTGGGATAAATCCTACTTGGTCATGGTGTATGATCTTTCTGATGTACTGCTGGATCCGATTTGCTAGAATTTTATTGAGGATTTTGGCATCTATATTCATGAGGGATGTTGGCCTGTAATTCTCTTTCATTGTGTCATCTTTATCTGGTTTTGGTATTAGGGTGATGCTGGCTTCATAGAAGGAGTTTGGAAGTGTTCCATCCTCTTGAATTTTCTGGAATAGTCTGAGGAGTATAGGTTTTAGTTCTTCCTTGAATGTTTGGTAAAACTCCCCTGTGAAGCCGTCTGGCCCTGGGCTTTTGTTTGCCGGAAGCTTTATGATGACTGCTTCAATTTCTTCCACAGTTATTGGTCTATTGAGTTGTTTAGATTCTTCCTGATTGAGTTTTGGGAGGTTATATTTTTCCAGAAATATATCCATTTCCTCCAGATTGTCCAGTTTGTTGGAGTAGAGTTGTTCATAGTAATTTTTAAGAATCCTTTGTATTTCACTGGGGTCTGTTGTTATTTCACCTCTTTCATTTCTGATTTTATTTATTAGGATCCTCTCTCTTTGCTTCTTGGTGAGTCTGGCTAGAGGTTCATCAATCTTGTTTAATCTTTCAAAGAACCAGCTTTTGGTTTTGTTGATCTTCTCTATTGTTTCTTTGGTCTCTATGTCATATATTTCTGCTCTGATCTTTACTATTTCCTTCCTTCTGCTTACACTGGGCTTTTATTGTTGCTTTCTTTCTAACTCTTTGAGTTGTTGGGTTAGATAATTTATTGCCGCTGTTTCTAGTTTTTGCAGTAGGATTGTAGGGTTATGAACTTCCCTCTCAGAACTGCTTTCACTGTGTCCCATAGATTTTGGATTGTTGTGCTGTCATTGTCATTTGTTTCCATGATGTTTTCTATCTCTTCCTTGATCTCTATAGTAACCCAGTCATAGTTTAATAGCATGCTGTTTAGTCTCCATGTGTTTGATTTCTTTGGGTTGTTTCTATTGTAGTTGATTTCCAGCTTTATGCCATTGTGATCTGAGAATGCGTTTGATATGATTTCTATCTTCTTGAATTTGGAGAGACTTTGCCTATGACCCAACACATGGTCTATCTTTGAGAATGACCCATGGGCACTTGAAAAGAATGTATATTCTGTGGCTTTGGGGTGAAATGATCTGAAGATGTCAATTAATTCCTTCTGGTCTAGTGATTCATTGAGGATTGATGTTTCTTTACTAATTTTTTGTTTAGAGGATTTGTCCAATGGTGATAGTGGGGTATTAAAGTCTCCTACTATGATAGTATTGCTGTCTATCTCTCCCTTAATATCCTCTAGAAGTTTTAGTATGTATTTGGGTGCTCCTATATTGGGTGCATATATGTTTACCAGAGTTATTTCTTCTTGTTGGATTGCTCCCTTTAGTATTATGTAGTGGCCTTCTTTATCTCTTGTTACATCCTTCACTTTGAGATCTAATTTGTCAGATATAAGTATTGCTACCCCAGCTTTTTTTCCATTTCCATTCGCCTGAAGAACCTTTTTCCATCCTTTCACCCTCAGTCTGTGTGAATCTTTTTTTTGGAGGTGGGTTTCTTGTAGACAGCAGATATATGGGTTGTGTTTTCTTATCCAGTCTATTACCCTATGTGATTGGAGCATTTAAACCATTTACATTTAAAGTAATTATTGATAGATAGTTATTTGCAGCCATTTTTGTTCTTTGCCCCTAATTTCTTTCATGGCTTCTTATTGCTTTTCACAGCAGACCCTTTAGCATTTCTTGCATTGCTGGTTTGGTGGTAATGTATTCCCTTAGACCTTTTTTGTCTGTGAAGCTCCTGATTTGATCTTCAATTTTTATTGATAGCCTTGCTGGGTACAGTATTCTAGGATTCAGACCTTTTCTTTGCATAACTTTGTATATTTCATTCCAATCCCTTCTGGCCGGATAAGTATCTGTTGAGAAATCACTTGCTAATCTGATGGGGGTTCCTTTGTAGGTGACTTTCTGTCTGTCTCTGGCAGCTTTTAGGATTCTCACTTTGTCGTTGATGTTTGCCAATTTAATTATAACGTGCCTTGGTGTAGGTCTTTTAGGGTTTAATTTGCTTGGAACTCTGTGAGCTTCTTGGATTTGTGTGGGTTTTCTCTTTCCTATATCAGGGAAGTTTTCTGTCATTATTTCTTCCAACAGGTTTTCTATTCCTTGCTCAGTTTCCTGTCCCTCTGGAAGGCCTATTATACGTATGCTGTTTTGTTTCATGCTGTCCCAAAGTTCCCTTAGGCTCTCCTCCTGCTTTTTAATTTTTTTTCTAGAAGCTGCTCTACTTGGGTGTTTTTTCCTACCTTGTCTTCCAGCTCACTGATGCGGTCCTCTGCTTCATCTAGTCTACTCCTGATACTTTCTATGGAGTTCTTTACCTAAGCAATGTCACTTTTCATTTCTTCTTGGGTCTTCTTCATTTCTTCATAATTCTTCTTCATTTCTTCATAGTTCTTATTCATTTCTTCCTGGCTCTTCTTGATTTCCTCTTGATTCCCCTTCAATTCCTCATGGTTCTTACTTGTATTGGCTTCTGTTCTCTTCATCCACCCTATGACCATTTCTCTGAACTCTCTCTCTGACAGGTTGTTTGCTTCCATTTCGGCTACCTCTTTTTCTGATGAGGCTTGTTTTTCTTTCATTGGTGGGCTATTTCTTTGTCTCCCCATAGTCTTTCTTCTCTGTATGTCTTGTTATGTAGTTCTCACTCTCCTGTGTTGATTTAAAGGCTCAGACTACAACACAACCAGGTGCAGCACACCAGGCACAGAAGAAGAATGTATTCACAGTATTGGTAACTCCAATTTAAAAGTGATTGCCAGAGGAAGGTAAATTAGGTGATAGGTGGGGTAAGAGAGAGTAAGAGAAAACACACTTGCACACACAAAATAAAGAAAGAAAGGAAGGAAGAAAGAAAGAAAGAAAGAAAGAAAGAAAGAAAGAAAGAAAGAAAGAAAGAAAGAAAGAAAGAAAGAGAAAGAAAGAAAGAAAGAAAGAAAGAAAGAAAGAAAGAAGAAAGAAAGAAAGAAAGAAAGAAAGAAAGAAAGAAAGAAAGAAAGGGAATGCCAAAATAAAGTTGGGAAAAGGGGAAGGAGTAAAAAGAAAGGAAAAGGGAGTAAACTATAAATATGGGTTGGAACCTCCCAGAGGACCTCCACTAATCCCAGCAAAAGCCAGCAACGAGTACCTGGAGACTGATAGAAACTACATACAACACCTAATATCAAGGGATGTTTGGGAACAAAGAAGCTTAAATCTATCAAAAAACAATGTAAACATCACCAATACACAAAACAATGTCAACTCCCTCCCCACAAAACAAATTAAAAGGAAAGAATAACCAAACCAATCTCACAAATATGCATAAAATATAAACAACATCAGCAGGACCGAGAGAAAAACATTTTAGAATAGTGAAGTCAGAGAAGCATTTTATGTGTATGGACTTGGCGCAGGTGGTTGGAGATTGGATATAAAAGTGGGGTGAAATTTTAACAGGGGCTAAAAATAGAGAATAAGGAAAATCTAAACCATAAAAAGTATAAGGGGAATAAGACACTAACTAAGGAAAGGTTAGCAAGAGAGTGCTGGCTTAAGGGGGGAGTTGAAGTAGATTAGAGAGATACTAAAGGGTAGATGAAAAAAGACTATATATCACTAATCTCTGAGTAGAATAAAGATGGAATAAAATGGCACTTAAAAAAATTTTAAATGGTAGTAGAAATAAAATTGATTCCTTGATTTGTGTTACACAAGAGACAATTTATGATTCAGCCCCTAGGTGGTAGTGTTTCTGAATTGACCTCCAGGTCTATTGGTCCTCTCTAGCCTGATCTAAAATCCCGCTATGTCTATGGTATTTACTACTGATTTGTGGAAATAGGCTACCCCAGAGCTGCCTCTCTAATTGTGAGGACCTGTTCTGATCCCCAGCATCAGAAAAACAGCTCGCCCCTGTGGTCTCCCAGGTTCTCTTCCACCAGGGGATCCCCCGTTCCTCGTTCAGTGCTGAGAAATTCGGATTTAGAGAGGACAAATGCAGGCGAACTCACGTCCTGCTGGTATGTTTGCGCGAAACCCTTTCTTCCTTTGGGTTTGGCAGCCCGCTCCCTCCCAAAACTGCCAGGCTGGCCCTCTCCCTCAGGTCCAAATGTGTCGCCCTCTATGTATTTCCCCTCCTGTCACCAGCTCCGAGGACCCTCTTCCACGTTTGCCGGCTCCAACAGCCGCGGGTTTTTCCTCTTTTTTCGCCAGGCGCGAATCTCCCTGTTACCAGCTCCCTTAACCCCCGGAGAAACCTCACTTTTCTGTGGCTGAGCACAGGTTTCCTCGGAGTCCGCTTCTTCACCAACTAGGAATTGAGGTGGGAGTCTCAGACGCCCAGTGGGTACCGCAACTGTAAACTTTTTAGGTTCTTCCCCTTTAAGATGGCGCAGCCGCCTCTGAGCCAGGCTCTGGGAGAGAACTGAGCCGCACCGGAGCTGCTCCGTTAAGGGCGGCTAATCTAGCAGTCCCCCTCCTTCTCCCAAAGCCCTGCTGTCCCCCCTCTCGCCAACAAACACTCCCCCCGCGACCCTCAGCTGCTCACCCCGTCTACCCCGGGACACAAATGATTACGCGTCCTTCTGACCCGCCGCCATCTTTTTTTTTCGGTTCAGATAGGATTATTATTAATGTGGTTTTTCACAACAGGCTCAGTAAGGGAATAATGAATTTCATTATTCATTATGAAATTCTCCTCTCTCCTCTCTGGAAAATTATATCTTCACTCATATATTCCCAAGTTTTCTCAATCTCTTACTACCCTCTGATTTTCTATATCACTTGTACTAATTACATATATATATATATATATATATATATATATATATATCCTATTTAATAAAAAAGTAATATGCAAGTTTGACAGTAACTTTGCTACACCCACAAGCCACACCCACCAGCCAATCAGGAGCATATTATGCAAATAAATCCCAACCAAGATGGCTGCCAGCACTGAGAGCAGGAGGGAGGCTTGGGTTTCCCCAGCAACAGAGGAAGCCAAGCTTTCCGCCTGCAGTTGTCAGCCTAGGCCTCCACTCAATGCTACAAAGTTTCAATTATAAAAGATACAGAAATGGCAGCAGCCACTGAGCTAGAGAGAACAGTGGCTTGGGTTTCCCTGGCAACAGAGGAAGCCAAGCTTTCCGACTGCCCTTGCCGGCATAGGCATCATTCTAGACTACAAAGTTTCAAACAGAAATGGCTGCAGCCACATAGTGAGCAGAAGCCTTAGCTCTGCTCCAGGCTACAAAGTTTCAATTGTAGACATAGATTAATCCCAGATACCAGGGCCTTTGCTTGGGTCACTGGAGAGTGTGGACAGCCTGCAAACCTCTACAGGGCCCTCACCCAGGCCACCCCTCTCCCCAAGGGAACCTCGACCCTGATCTGGGATACTCTTCAGGGCAAACCAGCAGGCTCCCACCCATGCACCTGGCCTCTATCCCATGTAATAAAAGAGTAATTGACCATCGCTCCAACGTACAAGAGGGCTGCCCCCATGTGGTCAAAGATCCTTCCCCCATGTGAACACAAGATGGCCACCACAAGATGGCCAGCAGGGGAGGGCCACTGGGAGGTTTCAGGCCCTGCAATGGAGGGCAGTTGTGGGTGGTCAGGCCAGCAAGGGAAGGCAGTTGGGAGGGACCAGGCCTGTAAGGGAAGGCAGTTGAAGGTGATCAAGCCTGCAGGGGAGGGCAGTTAGGGGTGACCAGGCCAGCAGAGGAGGGAAGTTGGGGCAAACAGGCTGGCAGGAGAGTAGTTAGATATCAATTAGGCTAGCAGGGTAGTGGTTAGGGGGTGATCAGGCTGGCAGGCAGAAGTAGTTAGGGGCAATTAGGGAGGCAAGCAGGTGAGCAGTTTGGAGCCAGCAGTCCTGGATTGTGAGAAGGATGTCCCATATAGGAGAGGGTGCAGGCTGGGCTAAGGGACATCCCTCGCCCCCCCCTCCATGCACAAATTTCGTGCACCGGGCCTCTAGTGTGTGTGTGTATATATATATATATATATATATATATATATATATATATATGCCTCAGTGACCAAACAATCAATTGCTATGACATGCACTGACTACCAGGGGGCAGATGCTCAAGGCAGGAACTGCCCCCTGGTAGTCAGTATGCTCCCCCATGAGGACCACTGCTCAGTTGACCTACAGGAGCCAAAGACCAGGCTCTTGGGTGGCAAGCACAGCTGCAGTGGTGGAAGCTCCCCTGCCTTTGCAGCAGCACTACCAACAGCAACAGGTGTAGGCAGGGCCAGGATGAGCGGGAATGGTGCAGCTCCCAGGCTCAGGCTCAGGGTCCCCCACAGCCACCTGCTGCTTTACACACTACTACATCACTTAGGGGATGTCGGACTGCTGGTTTCAGCACCATGAACAACCAGGCCAAAACTGGCAGTCCAACATCCCCCCAAGGGCTTCCAGATTTCGAGAGGACACAGACCAGGCTGAGGGACCCCACCAGTGCACAAATGCATGCACCAGACCTCTAGTATCTTAATATTGTCATTAACTTCACTTATTTGTTGAACTTTAATCTCATCTGAAGCATTAATGTCATTGCAATCACAGGTTTGACATACAGTCTCTATTTCTTCTAGCTACATGAAAATATATGAAAAAAGCTCTTATCCTTGCATCTCCACAGCCACATCATGGTCCTGGGGTTCTCTGAGCCACATCTTAGGAGGCACTGTTCTTAGTCAAGGTCCTAGGGCAGGCACTGTGTTCTGCCTGAGAAGCAGATGGCCCAGAGAGGCCCTGGTGTGTTCACCCACACTTGGAGGGCCCAACTCCCATCCCCACCCCCATGGAGTGCCTTCTTCTGCACCCCGAAAGGAAGAGGCACCAGGCTGTGGTCCCACCTGGAGGCAGACCTCTGGGCTCAAGACCTGACTTCCTCTGGTGAGCCGGGTGACTTGGCAGCAGCTGATTCATGCTCTTGGCTCTCCATGTCTTCTCCTGCAATTCGGGTCACCGAACCTGCCGTATAGGATTGTTAACAGCCAGTCCAACACTCTGAATTAAAATTTCCCATTTCCCAGCCAGCCCGCTGAGCATCTGTGAGGACCTCAAGGTCAAGGTCCTATCCACATATCTCTTTCTGTACTGCCCAGAAGGTCTGGTTCCACATGGTATTCCATAAAGACTGGATGAATGAGTGAGTGAATGAATGAATCAATCAATCAATGCTGAACTGAAAGGAAGCTTTAAAGGTTCTGCACAGGTGTTTTGTCAATGTCTTGCCAAGACCATAACTAACAGCATGGAGGGCATGGCCCGAGAGCCGCCTGCCATGTGCTGCCATGGCTGTCGCCTGGGGCAGCAGGTGCTTGGCTTGGGACTGAGAAAGTGGGAGCTGGAGAAGGTAAGCCTGGGTTGGGCTCCCTCTTGGAGACAGGCTGGCAGGGAGCAGAGGCCTGGGGAGGCTGTGCATATGGACCCGCTCCAGATGGCAGTGTCATTGCAGTGGCTGCTGTGAGGACATCTAGAATAGGTGATATTCACCCCTCAGCTCTGCCCAGGCCCACCTGAGAGACTCCCCCTGTCTACACTCTTGATGACCACCTAGTCCAGGCACAAGATTAAATGCTTTCCCCTGGCCGGGCTTCTGGGACAGGCGACAAGTGCTGTGCAGATCCTGCTTGCCAGCCAGCCAGATCCAGACCCTCCATGGGCCTCTCAGCATGGAGCTGGGTCCGTTTTCCTGGCCATCCACTCTTCACCCATTCTCCAGGCATGGAACACCGCTCACTGAGAGACGGCTGCATGGCCAGCACTGGGCAATGCACTGGATGGAGTAATGACTAATAAACAACAACAACGACAACAACAACAACAAAAACCGCCTGTAAAGAGCTTGCATCCTACCTGGGGAGATGAACACTGGATACATAAGAAAAGTACAAAACACCTAGTAGTAAGTGCTGCTCTGGGAGAAAGAAAAATGGGAGGAGGCAAGAAGGTATGAGGGGAGAAATGTGTGATGGGACAGGGTTCCAGGACGGCTTCCCCAGTGAGGCAGCCTCTAGGAGCTGAGGTAAGTGAGGGGACAGCTGTGTGGGTGTTAGAGAGTGAATGCCAGGGCCTGGGTGAGTGAGGGAGGGTCCTGAGTAGCTACAGGGCCACTGTGCTGGGGGCAGTGATGGTGAAAGCAGGGGAGGGTCAGAGCAGAAACGAGGGGAGGAGCATCAGGAGCCCCAAGGTCTTTGAAGTGCAGACATGGGGAGGGGAGGAAAGCCCTGAAAAATAGCAGCAGAAGGTACCCATCTGGCCCAGCCCGGTGATCAATGCCACCACGTCCTGCTCAGCCCTGAGAGGTAGGCGCTGCCGCTGCCACAGCTCACACTGACCCCTCTTGGCCATTCCCCTGGTCCCAGTTGTCCTGGCATCTCTTACACACAAGAGTTGTTCCTGGAGTCTGGGGTAGTGCTGTGGACATGGACCAAACTGGGAGGCCCACACCAAACCTCTGTTCCCCATCTGGCTGAGGCCAGCCCCAGCAGGGACCCCTCTCCCTCCTCCCAGAACAGCTCATCCTCTACCAGGAGAAATGCCAGCCACCAGCCTCCAGGCCGAGCCCAGGGCCATGTGGGATCACTGTGAAAAATAGCACAGATGGTGCGCCTCACCATTTCCTGTACAATACATAATTAGGTTAGATAAGAAACTAGCTGTGTCTAAGTGCTGTAAATGTCTATATTAAGCTATTTTAAAAGTGCCGAGCACTTTGACATTTGAGAGTTCAGAGTAATTGAGGTATTGAAATAAAATTGCTTCTGTTATTTAAAAGGTCATTACCGTCTTTAGCTAGATGTATGAGGACTATTTTCCACTCTGCTGAGCCGCTCTCCCGGCACAATTAGCACTGCTTGAGCAGAGGCCTCCCACTCCCACCACAGCCCCGCCAGCGCCTGGCACCCATCAGGACTCGTGGAGAAAAGGGAAGCCTCTGTCACTCAGTCACCGCCAACTTGGGGAGTGGCCACTATAGACTCAGCACCTCTGTCCACCTGTCCTGGCACCGCAGCTTTCCGTGCAAATTTGTTTCATTCTCACAAAAGGTCTTCAAGGATATCACGAATGGCAGAGGCTTGCAGACTGAGACCTGGGGCCACCTGGAGGGCGGGGCAGGGGCATGGCAGGCTGACTGGGAGGTTGCCTCTGCCCAAGGTCACTGAATAATCTTGAGCAACTGGCACACTCGGGAGTCGGCAGCCCTTTACTCTATGGGGTTCCCTTTACTCCATGGAGTTCCCTTTACTCTATGGGGTTCCCTTTATTCCACTGAGTTCTCTTTACTCTATGGGGTTCCCTTTATTCTAGGGGATTCCCTTTACTCAGTGGGCTTCCCTTTACTCTATGGAGTTCCCTTTACTCCATGGGTTCCCTTTACTCTATGGGCTTCCCTTTACTCAGTGGGGTGTCCTTTACTCTATGGAGTTCCCTTTACTTTATGGGGTTTCCTTTACTCTATGGGCTTCCCTTTACTCTATGGGGTTCCCTTTACTCCATGGGTTCCCTTACTCTATGGGGTTCCTTTTACTCTATGGAGTTCCCTTTACTTTATGGGGTTCCCTTTACTCTATGGGCTTCCCTTTACTCAGTGGGATTCTCTTTACTCCATGGGGTTCCCTTTACTCTATCAGTTTCCCTTTCTCAATGGGCGGCCCTTTACTCTATTGGCTTATTTAAGCCTTGCAACTATCTCAAGAAAAACATTTCCATTTCATAGATGAGAAAATTGAGAAGTGAAGAGGTTAAGAAGTTGGGAATAGCAAGAAGGTACTATTAAGAGAATGCTTTAAGACACACAAATGAAGGACATCACCCCGTGCCTAGCTCCAGTAGCTCAGACAGTTCTGGCCTCTTCCTGCCTGTCCTGACCCTTCCAGCCTGCTAATCCTCACGCTCTAGGGTTCCTCTTAAAGAACAGACACAAGAGTGCCCAGCTGAGCTGTTCCAATGGATAAGTTTAGACCATCAGTCCCTGGGTTGGAGATTCTGCTGGACGGGGCCTGGCCAGAGGCCAGAGGGTTCTGTTCACCCTCACGCCTGAGAGCCTGTCCATTCTCATCAGTCCCGGTGGTCCTGTGAGGACAGAAATCAGACATGGATCTCGAATGGTGCTCAACAAACATGGCTACATTCCACTCTACATACTGAAGCCTGCACCTTCTCTCAGTTCTTATTCAAGACACTTCACCTCTCCCCAAACCGTCGAGTTAAACAAGTAGAATGTCCTAACTACAACTTAGATAGCTAGTTTAGTGTTAAATTATATCCTGTGCCCATTTATTTAATAATCACACCTTCTAAAAGTCCCTCACAGAGATCCTGAATTCTAACGTCATCTCACCATAGCAGATGGGCCGTGTCCAGGGAGGGAAAGCGCCAATCGGCAGCCATGCACATCGACTTGAGTCCTCTGTGTGCGGCCCATGCTGGGCAATGACAAGAAAACTCTTCAAATGCAGATATTTGTACCACACATTCCGAGAAGCACTGGCACAAGGTCGAAACAACCCAGTGACCATGGGCAGATGCCTGGATGAGCAAAGCCGGACTTCTGTGCAGCAGTACTATTCAGACCCAAAAAAGAAGGCAGTCCTGACATAGGCCCCAGATGGATGAACCTTGAGGACATGATGCTGAGTGAAATAAGCTGCTCATGAAGGGATAGATACCATAGATTCCACTCACATGATTTACCTAGAGAAGTCACATTCAGAGACACAAAAAGTAAAATGGTGGTTTCTAGGGGGCTGGGGATGGGTTGGGGGTTAGTGTACAGCAAGGAACTTCAGTTCGGGAAGATGGAAAAGTTGGGAAGGTGGAACTGTGCCTGAGCCTCTTAACCACTGGAAAATTGTTGAGATGGTACATTTATATCATGCATATTTTGCCATAATTTAACAAAATTAAATATAAAAGCAAATAAACATGCATTCTAGTGGCGATACTGCAAATGACACAGGATAGCTAGATGACGGGGTGCAGAGCAGTGCATTTTATGTTTGTCCATTTGGGCTCGTCTGGCTAGGAGTTCTATTTCTCCCTGCTGCAAGATGTCACTTTGTGAGTAGCAGAGTCCACTGAGCCAGGCTGAGTGTAGAGGCACAGGCAGGTTCGTGCATCTCTGGCTGTGGAAGGCAATTGATGTAGAATGGGCACATGATAGGGATGGGTGGGCTGGGGTTCAGGGTGGTGGTGGAGACACCCTGCTTTTGTTGAGTGGCTGAGAAGGACTGGAGTGGTTGGAGATTGGACCAACCCCTGGCCCTTCTTCCAAGAGAGCACTGAAAAATGTGCTGCATTTGAGAGAGAAAACAATACACCAGGAACACCCTTGCAAAGTGCAAGCACTTACACACAAAAACTACTCTCATTACCTTGTGCCAGAGAGGGGAGTTCACCTGGGAGATAAAGTATGGTCATGGCCTCCACACCATGGCCCACACCTGTCCAGATGCTGAGCCCAGGACTCTTCCTAGGAAGCCAACCTGGCCCCGCAGACTCAAGCCCTCACTGCGGTCCCCGACTACGGCGAGGTCTGAAACATGAGGCTAGGTCTAGGCCAGCTCCAGCGCAGCGTCCAGGGCCACTCCTCCTCATCCTGCAGAAGAGGAAGCTCTGCAGGCCCCCAAAGGGGTGGGCATCAGATTCCCGTCAGCCTGACCACAGCCAGAGGGTGCTGCTGGCACTGTGACCTTGGCAGGGCCAGGGACGCTACTCCAGGCTGGTGGCTGATGGAGCTGGTGGGGGCAGCCAGTGGGGTGATGCTAGCAGTGCCTTTTGCTGAGTGTGGCAGCTTAAGAGTGCGGGTTGGGGCAGAAGGTTAGGAGGCTGTAATGGAAGAACAGAATCTGTAGGGAAAAAAATCCCTTCACGTGGGTCGTGGGTATCTCTTAGTTTTCAAAGCACCTTCCCAGCCTTTGTTCACTTCCATTCTCTTTCTAAACACTGAGAGGCGGGTGGGCACTAGGCTCTGTGACAGGCTGTAGGAGCAGTGGGATGACAAGGCAGACAGGGCCTGCCCTCAGTGGGACCTGCTGTCCCTGTGAGAAAAAGCCGCCCTTTAACTGCTGCGCTCCCCTGAGCTGCCTGAAAGTGGCTGTGAGAGGACAGCAGGGCCCGCAGGACATGGGGAAAGTGTGTGCACCAGGCCTGCCTGCACAGGCTCACAGGGCCAAGCAAACACCAGCAGATGATTCATTCCCAGAGAAGCTGAGCACCAGCTCATGGCAGAGCCAGCCTGGGATCAGCTCCTGGCCTGTGGGCGGCTCCTCCCTCGGGCAGCCCCCTCTGGAGGCCCACACCTGCCTGCCCCTCCCCTGTGGTCTCCTGAGGCTGGGGTCCAGGGCCGAGGGCAGGAGCACACCATCGCCTTCCAGGCCCCAGGACGACCTACTCTGCGCGAAGGCTGGGTCTTGGCCAGGCTGTGCTGCACATAAGGGCTGCCGGCCAGAGCCCATAGGGCTTCTCACAGACACACAACAACTATGAGGCAGCCAGGGTTTAGGTCAGATATTCTGACTAAATGCTATTGCTCATGTTGCTGAGCAAGAAGAGCCAGAACAGCAGCAAACAAACCAAACCGAGAGCAAGGTTGCCAGCCTCTGACCCTGAGCCCGGCATCTGAGCCAGACACAAGGCTCGATGTGCTTACTCAGTTCATAGCCCGCATTTGGCACCTGCGCAAATCATCACTTTACTTGCAAATGGAATAAAGGGGCAGAAAGTATGTAAGAAGAGAATGGGTGAGCTTGGATTAGGAGGAGAGTTTGTGGGAATATGGAGGAGAGCCAGAAGGGATGGCTGTGGAGGAGAAGGGCAGAGGGTCCCGGGGAAGAAGGATGAGCAGAAGCAAGAGAGGTCCTCAAGTCTTTGGGGACGGCCACCAAGACCATCAACCATGATGAGCAGAGCTGCTGCCCAGTGCTGGCTGGAGAGGGAGGAAGGTGGGAGGAGCCTGAGAAAGGGCAACATGGCTGTGTCACCACCTGCTAAATCAGGAAGACCCATACCCGGGCTATGCCCTCACGACGACCACTCTCGCTGGCAAGATGTTGTCAGGCCCCACGGGAGTGTGTAAATCAGCAAAGATCCCCTCTCTGCTCCCCTCTTTATTATATGGAATAAACCATGGGGACAGCAACTTGCACAAATTCCCGAACTATCCAAGTCAGGTGAACAAATCAAAGCTAGAAGTAGCCAGGCCACCACACTCCCCACACTGGAGCTGGAAGTAAGAATTCCAGGATTTTAGGAACCTCCAGGTAAAAGATTTGCCTCTGCAGTGTATTGTTCTTCTGCCACCCCCTCGGCTTACCAGGTTACCCTTCCTCCCTTCCCGCAGCCTGTGTCCTCATGGTACACTGGAGAGGTCCCCAGAGCTGGTCGTGAGGAAGAGCAAGGAGACGTGCATCCCTCTGCGTGTCTGCTATGACAGGGCCTGTGGCCCATTTCACTTCCCAGGTGAGCTCTGTCCTCCGCCCTGCAGTCCCCAGGGGAGGCTGACAAGGGCTTAGCGCCCTGCTCTCTGGAGGTGCACTTCCCTCCAGGCTGTCTGCGTGCAGAGGGCGTGAGAACCAGGTAGGCCTGACCTCAGATAGACACTCCAAACTCTCTGGCCTGACCCTTCTCCTCCGGCTCCCAGGCACTTGGGAATCCTTCCTTTTGGTTCTTGTCGATCACAATAGGAAGTAGGGCAGGCCGTGAGATGGGCTGGGGCATCCACAGGGTACTCTGAACTGAGGGATCCTGAGGACCAGAAACTCTAGGGTGGAGTCAGAGGGCAGGCCTGCAAGAGGCAGGTTGATGCAGCCGGGTAGCAGAGTGGAAACCAGGGGTTCCCGGAACAGAGCTGGGCGGGGGCACGCAGTGTAGGAGGCATGGAGGTTGGAGGCTGCGCGCTGTGAGCTGGTTCCAGCTGGGCCCTGCCACTGACTGACCACCTCCCGTAGGAAGCAGGTCCCTTCCTGGCTCCTCACTTTCCCAGCGGCAGTCACAAACTTCATCATGATGTTGCTGGGACCTTGCAATGGGACCTGCCAGGGCCTCTGAGCTCCATGCTTGGACAACTGAGGGAGCCTCAGATCAGCACACACAGGTGCTTCAGCATAGGGGTGCCTGTGTTTGCGGCATCTGAAGTTCAATCACTCATAAATAGGAAGCAATGTGTCCAACTGCCTCGACAGTGAGGAAATCAATAAAGAAGACCAGAAGGTGGGTCCTTGAGCAGCAGCAGCGGCCCCACACAGACCAGCCGCTAATGAGTTTTCCTCGTGTGCTAATGGAGGACACTTGCAATAAAGTTTAATGTGGAAGAACAAGGTGCATTTAACCAAGGCTGTAAACATCTCTAATTCTATTTAAAGCTATAGGGTGCAGTACATTAACATTTAACAATCAGACACTAAATTGGTGTGAAGCTAATCGAGCTGTTTATTAGAATGCAGGCACCGAAGAGTCTTTCATCAATGACACCAGAAGGAGAGGGCGCTGGCGGCCACCGCAGGCTGCTGCATGGATGAGGAGGCTCCCCCAGGTCAGCTCCATAGAAAGGCATCAGCTGCTTTGAAGGAAGTGCACCCAGCCAAGCAGTGGCAGCTCACTGCCCACGCTGCTAGCCTTGCCATGTTGGGAATTACTTTCCCAGCAAAACAAACTGGTTTTGAAAATGTGAAATGTATAATTAATTCAAATAAGCAGAAGCTCACCCTCATTCTACCGGACGTCTGCAGAGCACACACTGCCAGCGTGTCCTCCTCAGAGAAACCCCCAGACACCTCTCCAGCCCCTGTCCCTCCCATGGTTGGCCCCTTCCTGCTTCCTGACCTGCCAGTAGGGGCTCCCCACCACTCAGACCTCCCCCTGAGGTTCCAGATCCACATTTTCCAATCGCTTACCTCCTTGCCACTCACCGTGTGGCCCGGGACCTGAAGCATGGCCGTCCCTGGGAGCTTGTTAGAAGCACAGACAGCTGGGCCCAGACTTCCTGGACCAAAACCCATTCTAAAGAGATCCAGAAGTCATGCCATGCTAACGCAGAAGCATTAATCACCTGGGCTCCCCACCACACCTGAGGCTCCCTGGTCACCCTGAGCCTCCTCCACACGATGAATCTCTTCCGTTTTCCATTTCAGGGAGCAGCTTGTGTCTGGTATATGGAGTGGGGTATGGAGGGGTGTGGCAGGGAGAGTGTCAATATTCCCACCAAGAGAAGATCTTCAGGAAAGAGGCTTGGAGCTGGGTCTACATGTCCAGGGCCTCCTCCCTGCTTCTCTCTCAGCATCTCCTTCCTCCTCCTGGGCTTCTTGCCTGCTAAGACATTGCTGTGGGCAGATGTGATGGGCGGCATCCCAGCTTAAATGCCCAAGGTGGAAGATCACTTCTTTCTCCCAGGACTGGCTAGCCAGGCTGCCTCAGGTGTGCTCTGGACCAGTCGTGGTCCAGCTTAGGTTGCAGACATGCATATCAGGGCTGGTGATGAATAAGGCCATGGATAGTCCCAAAGAGCACCACCTGGGTTAGTGTTCTTATCACAAATGAGTATTGGGCCTTATGGATGTGTGGGATGACCCAGATGCCTGCACACTGAAAGCGTCCCATGTCCCTTGTCATTCCAACAAGGACCAGAAGTGCATAGGTCTGGCTGTTGCTTACCCTGTGAGCTAACAATCATGAAGCATTAAGGAAGCGGTGATCCTAAAGAAATCCCAACCCTGTCCCACCACAGCTGCTTTCGTTCAGGCTTAGGTGCCTCTTCTCACCTCCTTACTCCCCATGATGACTCCTGGCCATTCGTGGCCTAGGCCACAATTCACCACTGAGCCTGAGTGTACCCACTCTGCCTGCAAGAACCACTGTGATCTGAGCAATAGGCTCTTATTTGTTCTAACTTTACTGAAACATGTAAGCAACCAAGCATGTTGCACACTTCTTATGCACAGTTGTTCCCATAGATGCCTTACAGTGAAAGCAAGCCCAAGAACTCTCTAATTTCCCTTTGAGTTTCTTCTTATGTATCCTCAGAAATGTCAGTGCATGTTTGGTGGCATATTTGGTAGCAAATGAATGGGTAGACCATTTTTTACCATTTTTTAAGTTTCCTGTGACAGTAATGTCAAGATCTTTCCCCCCAAAGGAGAACTAGGAGCACATCCTGCCTTGTTCCCTGTCGGATAGAGCTTGCATGGAGTCTGGAGGTCAGAGCAGGACAAGCTCTGGTGGACATGAAGCACAGTAAGTAGGGACTGTGGTCCCACAGCTTCCTCGGTCCTCTGCCAGCAGGTACCCTCGCAAACCTTAGTGTGCATTTGTGAGGCTGGGATGATTTTGGGAGACAGAACCTGAATTTAATGTATCCAATGACTTTTAGACCAATTTGCAGCTACCAGCTCTGAAAAGCTGCTCTTCTCAATGGGATGAATTCATTTCCATGTGTGATGGCTCTACGCTGCCCGGAATTTGAGGGGTTGCTTTGGGGTGATTTAAGGTCAATCCAGTTCTGCAGAGGCCTGGGTCTTCCTCCCCCATTGCCGCTCCCATCATTTCCTCTCTACATGCCCCACTGCACCTGGCAACCCCACCGCCCATATGCAAATTAGAAAATCCTTATTTCCTCAAAACATCAAGTTCCCACGTCCTGCTGCTACTCTGATGTAGAACACACAATATGCTGCCTATGATAACATGATGTGAGCGTTGTCTAACCGCATACCCTTCTCCCTAGACATGCTCTGCGAAGTTCCAAAATGTCCTTTCTCCCTCAAAACTGCGCGGTGTATTCACCACCTTTGACACCTAGCAGAGAGGGACGGGGTGAGATGCAGGTGTAGCCAGAGTGGCCTCCTCTTTGTAAAGTCAGGTTACTTTTGCTTCTGGAAAATCATTACCTGCTCTCAATTTGGATGCTTCCCCAGAAAGCATAAGAGGGCTCAATTCTACTGGAGGTCTGCAGGGCCCTCATGGCCAGCGTGTCCTCCTCAGAGAAACTCCCAGATGCCTTTGGCTGTCCTTGGACTCAGACCCAAAAAAACGCACAAGCTATCATGGGCCTCTGAAGTGTCACTGCAGAGCTAAATTCACAGGCAAATATTTATGTTTTCAAGTTATTGAAATGAGAGCCTTTGATGGTAATTTCATTTTGAAAAATGCAAACTAGCATTAGCAATAATGTTAACACAGTGTATTTGTGTAGCAATTTATGGTGCCAGAATCTCACAATCTCACTAACCCATTTCAAAAATTCTATGAGAAGTAAATCACCTTTATATAAACACTGGAGGCCCGCTGCACAAAATTTGTGCACAGGGGGCGGGGATATCCCTTAGCCCAACCTGCACCCTCTCCAATCTGGGACCCCTCGAGGGATGTCCAACTGCTCGTTTAGGCTCGATCCTAGTATCGGGCCTAAATGGGCAGTCGGACATCCCTCTCACAATCCAGAACTGCTGGCTCCAAACTGCTCGCCTGCCTGCCTCCCTGATTGCCCCTAACTGCTTCTGCCTGCTAGCCTGATTACCCGCTAACCTCTAACCTGCCAGCCTAATTGATGTCTAACTGTTCCCCTGCCAGCCTGTTTTCCCCCAGCTTCCCTCTTCTGCTGGCCTGGTCACCCCTAACTGCCCTCCCCTGAAGGCTTGATCACCCCCAACTGCCCTCCCATGCAGGCCTGGAACCTTTGAATGGCCCTCTCCTGCTGGCCTGATCACCCACAACTGCCCTCCCTTGCAGGGCCTGGAACCTCTCAATGGCCCTCCCCTGCTGGCCATCTTGTGTTGGAGTAATGGTCAATCTGCAAATTACTCTTTTATTAGATAGATTAGAGGCCTGGTGCATGGGTGGGGGCCAACTGGTTTGCCCTGAAGAGTGTCCCAGATCAGGGTGGGGGCTCCCTTGGGGTGAGGGGCAGCCTGTGTGAGGGGCCTGTGAAGGTTTGCAGGCTGGCCATGCCCCCCCCCAGCGACCCAAGTGGAGGCCCTGGGATCTGGGATTAATCTATGTCTACAATTGAAACTTTGTAGCCTGGAGTGGAGCTAAGCCTTCTGCTCACTCCAGGGTGGCAGCCATTTCTGTTTGAAACTTTGTAGCCTAGAGTGGAGGCTTAGGCCAGCAATGGCAGGCTGAAAGGTTTCCTCCATTGCCAGGGAATCCCAAGCCTCTGTTCTCTCCAGCTTAGTGGCTGCTGCCATTTCTGTATCTTTTATAACTGAAACTTTGTAACATTGAGTGGAGGCCTAGGCAGGCAATGGCAGATGGAAAGCTTGGCTTCCTCTATTGCCGGAGAAACCCAAGCCTCCCTCCTGCGCTCAATGCTGGCAGCCATCTTGGTTGGGGTTTATTTGCATAATGTGCTCCTGATTGGCTGGTGGGCGTGGCTTTGGGTGTGGCTTGTAGGTATGGCGAAGGTACAGTCAAATTTGCATATTGCTCTTTTATTATATAGGATGAGTCTGAGACGATTAGGGGATAAGATACTTGAGCAAGTGAAATCCATGTGGTTGCACAGGGGCACAGCTCACACGCAAGGTTGTGTTTAAAATATTTAATTTATCACATGTACATGGTCCCTATGTAACCAAACAATGTCTGTAGTGGGCGATAGTAACCACCCAGAGCACACTCACTTGAAAAGCCATGTCCTTAACCACTCGGTTGGCAGGATGACCCTCATGAGAAGGAGTCGTCTTCAGCAAGGCCCTGGGCAACTTCCTCGCAGTGTCTATGCTACAGGATCCTGCTGGACCCCCACCCAAACCCACCAGAAAGTGCACGCACAGTTGAGGAGGGCAAGGCCCTTTGCCCGGTATAGGTCCGCCTTCCCTGCGCGTATACTCCCACTCTTCCTGGACATGTGAGCACTGTCTACCACATGCCCTCCTCCTGGACATGCTCTGTGAAGCTCCACCCTGGGGGCAGGCAACACTGCTCTCCAGGGAGCAGACATCCATCAGAGTGGTAGCCTCAGCCCACATCCCGGAGGCTGCTTCTTCAGTGAGGCGGATGCAGCCCCTGTGCCTCTGGAAAAGGGTAGGGCTTTTGTGGAGGATGCCCGTTTCTGCACCAGGCTGGTCCATGCTGCTGCAGGGCTGGGCGTAGTGGGGCCTCTGCTTGTCTGTGGTGGGGGCTTCAGAGACAGCTCGTTATCTGTTAGACCTCAGACTTCCCTACCATGTGCCTGTCTCCCCTTAAATCACAGGTCAGGGCATCTGTTTACAACATGGGCGCCATGAGAAGTATCTGGAGTTCAGCTTGCAATAAGCTGTTCGCTCTGCTATGGGGGCCCTGATGACGCTATCTGATCTTCTGAAAACCCATCAGTCCATATCTACCACTCACTCCTTGGCCTACAGTGGCATTTCCTCTAGTATATACCATGAGCTTGATATCACAGACACAGACAGAATAAAAGATTAATATTAAGATTTAAAAGAATTAAAATCCAGAGGAAGATGCTGAAACTGGGAAGGGGTTTGGCTCAGCAGAGCATCTCCTTGGATACCCAGAAAACACTATCCAAGAAGACTTGTCCACGGGCCATGGCCCCACTCTTGAGGTGAGGAGTCCAGCACCTCTAAAGGCACTGGAAACGCCCTAAGAAAGGGATCACCACCTCACCGAAGGCACATGCGAAAATACAAAAACTAGGACTTCCTTTCCAAGGTTCATAAATAACTTAAACAAGGCCACGGAAGAGGATGGAGCTACAGTGTGTTCTCCTGGAAGAGGATCTGGGCATAGACAGTGCTGGTGGGAATGCCCTTGGCCGCCCTAGGGGGTTTCGTCAGCTCCAGCTCAGCGTAGGTCAGGTTTTCCTCGGCGATTCTCGGCTGAAAGACAACACAAACGAGGCCTTGCTGTGACAGCGCGGGCTCCGCGCATGCTCACTCACAGGCATGCGTTCTCATTGCATGCAAAGGGAACAAGTGCACAAAAATGTACAAGGATATATAAAATCTGAATAAAGTATACACATCTCATTGTCATGCACAGACCACTGTGCCCTGCAAAAAGATACAATTTAATTTTGAGTCAACATAGAACACTGGCAAAAATTAATTAAACAGGAGGCCAAAGTAAACTTTAATTCTGAAAAGTAAAATTAATGTCACTAACAGTCTCTGATGCAAAGAAAAAGAGAAACAAAAATCTTAGAAATTAATAGCAAAACTAGAATGCTACCATCTAAAAATTCTCTGAAATGACTTAACCCATATAAAACTAAAATTTCAGAATATCTTGAAAATAAAATAATTCTTGCCATAACCTAAGAAACACAGTATTCAGAGAAAAATCAGACTTAAATATTTATATTACACAATATGAATCAAATGGATGAGGCCTCCAACCGAAGAAGTTAGAAAAAGAACAAAATAAATTAAATTTAAAAAGACAGTCGAATTAGTAGAAACATCCAAAAACTTGTGCTTTGAAAACAATAAAATAAATAAACTGAAAATAGCACTAGCTGGTTTGGCTCAGTGGATAGAGCACTGGCTGGTGGACTGAAGGGTCCCAGGTTTGATTCCAGTCAAGGCACATGCCTGGGTTGTGGGCTTGATCCCCAGCGGGGCGTGCAGTGGCAGCTGATCAATGATTCTCTTTCATCATTGATATTTCTCTCTCTCTTCTCTCCTTTTCCTTTCCTCTCTGAAATCAATACAAATATATTATAAATAAATAAATAAAATGAAAATATATAAAAGGAAAATAAACAAATGAATAAAATAGGAAATAAGAAAGGGAATATAATGAAAATAAAGAAAATTTTTGAAATAAAAAAACTGCTTTGCTTAACTTATTGTAAAAAAAAAAAAAAGGAAATACAAGCTAAAATGGGTAATATCTCAGAAAAACATAAATTAGAAGCATTAACTCCAAAAAATATGAATGTACTAATTATCATCAACAAAATAAAAGAAAGTGAAAAAAGGAAGAGAGCATAAAGGAGGGAAAAGGAGAAAGAAAAAATATTGTCAAAAGTTCTCTCACAAACAGGCAGTTTTATATAAGAATTTCTAAGAAAAAACTTTCTTTAGGGAACAGATAATTCCAATATAATTAAAATTATTCAGTACATAAAATTTTTTTTCATATTTTAGAACAATCTCATTTATTAATATAAATTTTAAATCAAATTTACTCAGTGAGGATGAAGAAATATATTAAAAGTTAGATAATCATGTTAAGTTGGTTTTCTTTCAGAATGCAAAGAGAACTCTATTACTGATGAAAAATCATTTTGTTATCTATAGATACTAGAAATTTATCTAATAAAATTTTAAAAGCTTTTAAAATGAATTTTAAATAAAATAGGCATAAATATGTATATATTTACCATGTTTAAGGAACATCATTGAAATAAATATTTGGTGATCCAGTTCCAATGATTTTAGAAGTATAAATTGCAATCATTAAAATACTATGGTGCTGGCAAGAGAATAGACAAATGGAACTGATGAGAAAATCCAGAAATTAACCCAAATATTATTTTTTAACAAATGATGGCAGGATACTTAGGTAGCCATTTGAAAAATATACTATATTCCTGTACCAGTCTTTATCCCAGAGAAGTTCCAGATGAATTTAACATTTTAATGTGGAAAATAAACTCATAAGAGTGCTAGAAGAATGTGTGAACAAATTTAAAATAATTTCAGCATATGCAGTGTATTTTAAAATATGACACAAAATTTGGAAGTGATAGATAAAAGATAAGGACATTTTCATGCTATATATGGCAAAATAGTCTATAAATAAGATCAAAGGACAATTGAAAAAAATGAGGAAAATATTTACTCATATCAAAGGGCTTTACAATCCAACAAGGAAAAAATAATGAGCAGGACCAGAGAGCTCACGGGGAGGAGACACAAATGACTGACAGCAAAGTGAGAGCCACCCTTCTTCCTAACAAAAGAATTGGGACTTACTATCACACGTTTACCTCAGTGTTTGTCTTTCAGGAGAATAAACTGAGGGTTGCCTGAGGGAGGAGTGGGAGATGGGTGAAAAAGCTGAAGGGAATTAAGAAGCACAACTTCCAGTTATAAAATAAACAAGTCACAGGATGTAATACACAGCACAGGGAACATAATATCACAATAACTCCACAAGGTGACAGATGGGCACTAGACTTTTTTGCGGTGATCACATCATAAGGTCTACAAACGTCGAACCACTAACTGTACCCCTGAAATTGATATAACATTGTATGTTATCTATACTTGAATAAATTTTAAAGACTGCCACAAGAAATAGAAGGAAACAGGCCCTCTTATACATTGCTGGTGAGGGTGTTTATTGGCGCAGCAAAAACCTGGAAACAGTTAAATGAGCATCCACAGAGACTGGTGCATTCTATATGGAGCACACTCCACAGTCTCTCCAAGGAATGACAGTGCTATATGAGCACCATATGCCTTACTGTCATTTGTGTAAATCTGTGTGTGAGTAAACAGACGTGCATATATTTATATGCTTAGAAAACCCTAAGAACCTGCTGGAAATATCAGGACCTGGTGCCCATAGCCCCCTCTGGCCAGGGAGGCTCCCTCCATCACATACTTTGTGTCTACTTCCTGAATTTTGTGGTAGGCACATGTATTTAAACAACGTACTAATTAATTCTAATTCATAATTAGAAAAATAAAAGGCTTTGCTAATTTACAATATAAAAGACACATGATCCTATCTAATAAAAGAGTAACATGCAAATGTGACCATACCTTGGCTCCTGACTGGCTATGCTACCAGCCAATTGGAGCAAGGGGTGGGGTCAAGAGGTGTGAGCTCAGGCCCCAGGAGCGGAGATGAAATGGTGAAGGCGTCAAGCGCCAGGCCCCAGGGGTGCGGAGACCAAACAGTGGCAGGAACCACAGCCAGAACTCACCACAGCTGAGTCTGAGGCCCCGGGGCGCAGAGAACGAGGCGGCGAGATCTGCGGAGGCTGTAGCGGCAGCGGCTGCGGGGGTGGAGGTGGCGGCAGCAGTGGTGGCAGCGGTGGCGGCGGAGGCGGTGGCTGGGAGAACTCACCGCAGCTGCATCTAACTGAGGCCCCTGGCATTGCTAATAATGTTTTACGTGTAGCTTCAGCTGTATGCCAGCAAAAACGGAAGGCGATCATCAGAGGGAAGGCCCCCGTCAGAGGGAAGGCCCCCTGCCTCCCAGCTTCAGCATCCCAGCTATGGAAACTGACAACAGGTAGGAGGAAGTCCCACCCCCATGGAATCTGTCCAAATCAGCCCTTGGTCACAGT
Organism: Antrozous pallidus; assembly: GCA_027563665.1. Classification (NCBI taxonomy): domain Eukaryota; kingdom Metazoa; phylum Chordata; class Mammalia; order Chiroptera; family Vespertilionidae; genus Antrozous; species Antrozous pallidus. Next base: position 65,779,460 of record CM050510.1, read on the forward strand.
GCTGAAAGGCCTGTCATTCTCCTCTATCTCAGAACGTGGCAATAGAGAAGTGGGACTATGTCCAAAGAAAAACTGTTGAAGTTTGCTCAACTTTATATTTTGGGTACAGCCGAAGCTACATGTAAAAGATTAGCAATCCCAGCAAACCAGGCCTGCTCAGAAACAACCTCATGCATGAAATAAATGAATTAACAAAATCGTACAAGATGCTACATGAGGTAGAAAAGGAAGCCCAATCTGAAGCAGCAGCAAGAGGTATAGCTCCCACGGAAGTAACTATGGCAATTAAATATGATCGTAATAGTGACCCAGGTAGATATAATTCTCCCCGTGTAACCGAGGTTGCTGTCATATTCACAAACAAAGATGGAGAACCTCCTTTTGAAAGGGACTTGCTCATTCATTGTAAACCAGATCCCAATAATCCAAATGGCACTAAAGTGAAACAAATCAGTATCCTGTTTCCTACATTAGATGCAATGACATATCCTATTCTTTTTCCACATGGTGAAAAAGGTTGGGGAACAGATATTGCATTAAGACTCAGAGACAACAGTGTACTCAACAATAATACTAGACAAAATGTAAGAACACGAGTCACCCAAATGCAGTATTATGGATTTCATCTTTCCGTGAGGGACACTTTCAATCCTATTTTAAATGCAGGAAAATTAACTCAACAGTTTATTGTGGATTCATATTAAAAAGGAGGCAAATCGGATAAATTTCATTAAAGCAAACCAATCTAAGTTGAGAGTTGAAAAATATAGTGGTTTGGTGGATTATCTCAAATCCAGATCTGAAAATGACAATGTACCCATTGGTAAAATGATAATACTTCCATCATCTTTTGAGGGTAGTCCCAGAAATATGCAGCAGCGATATCAGGATGCTATGGCAATTGTAACAAAGTATGGTAAGCCTGATTTATTTATAACTATGACATGCAACCCCAAATGGGCAGATATTACAAACAATTTACAACGCTGACAAAAAGTTGAAAACAGACCTGACTTGGTAGCCAGGGTTTTTAATATTAAGCTGAATGCTCTTTTAAACGATGAATGTACATTCCATTTATTTGGCAAAATAATAGCTAAGATTCATGTCATTGAATTTCAGAAACGTGGACTGCCTCATGCTCACATATTACTGATATTAGATAGTGAATCCAAATAACGTTCAGAATATGACATTAACCATATAGTTAAGGCAGAAATTCCAGATGAGGACCAGTGTCTTCGACTTTTTCAGATTGCAAAATCAAATATGATACATGGACCATGTGGAATACAAACTCCAAACAGTCCATGTATGGAAAATGGAAAATGTTTAAAGGGATATCCGAAAGAATTTCAAAATGTGACCATTGGAAATATTGATGGATATCCCAAATACAAACGAAGATCTGGTAATACCATTCTATTGGAAATAAAATTGTCGATAATACTTGGATTGTCCCTTATAATCCATATTTGTGCCTCAAATATAACTGTCATATAAATGTTGAAGTCTGTGCATCAATTAGAGGTGTCAAATATCTATTTAAATACATCTATAAAGGTCATGATTGTGCAAATATTCAAATTTCTGAAAAAAATATTATCAATCATGACAAAGTACAGGACTTCATTGACTCCAGGCATGTGAGTGCTCCTGAGGCTGTTTGGAGACTTTTTGGAATGCGAATGTATGGCCAATCTCATGCAATCACAAGATTAGCTATTCATTTGCCAAATGAACAAAATTTGTATTTTCATGCCGATGATATTGCTGAAGTTTTAGATAGGGCTAAAATACATAACTCAACTTTAATGGCTGGGGGGCCGTGATCGCAGGCACAAACCTGGCCCCAAGTCCGGCCAAGGTTGTGCTTGGGGCTGCAGGGGTGGTGATGGCAGCCACAAACTAGCCCCAAGCCCAGCCAAGGTTGTGCTGGGGGCCACAATCACAGCCACAAACCCAGCCCCAAGCCTGACCATGGCAGCACTGGGGGCTGCGGGGGTCGCAATTTTTATATATGAGGATGTTTATTCAAATGTGTATAGACTCTTGCTCTTTTTTACTTTCTGGCTTGCTTGGGGGTCCTAGGTGTCCTGCCTCCCAGATCCATGTGGCGCAGAGCAGGATCCTTGGCTCTGGCCCACCTTTTTGGGGCAATTCATCAAGGAGTCCCAGAGGGATGGGTGGGGCTCCTGCATTGTGACAGGGTACAGGCCAGGCTGCGGGACCCGTCCCCCCACCGAGTGCACAAATTTTCTGCACCGGGCCTCTAGTTTCCTATAAGCAGCCAAGGTGCTGCGTTTTGTTTTTTGGCTTTGGTTGTGCTGTTGTTTTGTTTTGATTTCTGCTCTTTTGTACTTATATCTTGGTTATCTCACAAAAATTCAGGGCAAATGAACCATCTTTTAAGCTTCTTAAAAGCATGCCCAAAGCAGAAAGCCCTTTTCTTTTGAGTGAAACATCATAATAGAGACAGGAAGCTGGAGACAAAGAGAATACAGCAGAACTTGTAGCCACACCGTCAGGGCTGACTGCCAAGCCACCTCCACAGATTGGCCATGCTGACATTTCCAAGTTAAGGACATTTACAGGGATGAAAGCCCCGTTTGTCTTCTGACACCCAAACTCTACATTGCTTCTCAGTCATCTCTCGCCAGCCAACAAAATGCCCGTCCCGTCCTGCCGTCGGTTTAATTACATTTCCCATTACGGTTCCATTTAGAAATGCCATGTGTCCTCAGATAAGCAGTCAAAACCCAACTCATGTAAATTTTAGAGCCAAGATTTATGAAATCATATTGTCCAGGTGTTTTATTACATTACTGTGAAATCGCATTGTTTTCTAGTGTAGATTATCTGTTTATTCTTAAGTTATCCCATTACGTTTGGATATGAAAAATAACACTAGCTCTCTCCATGCAGGTTGCCAGGCTGGCGTGGCTGGTGTGTTGTATTCATCCATTTTCATGATGTTCCTATAGTAAACATAATCTAATAAAGCCCAAGCACACTAAATAAATAATTGCATCTAGAAAAGCAATAAAAACAAATAAAATTAGTACTTTCATAAGTGGAAAGGTACTTCAATTACCGCTACAAGCGCCAACCCCTGCCCCCATAGAGTGTTTCGAATCATTTCCCTTATGCATATTTCTAGGATATAATAATTTGATTGAAGATATGAGGCAGCACACAGGAGGCTCCAAATTGTGAAGTGTATACAGTTTCCAACAGAAGATGCATGATGTCAGTCCTTGGCACCCTTAAAGAACCTCTTGTGTTTCTGGCATGCCCACTTGGCTGGCACAACCAACCATGTGCTAATTACATTCCCAGCGTGCTTCACTGGAACTAAAGTCCCCAAGGTCAGGGACAGGGGGCCAGTGGAGACTCTGCACAGTGGTCACCATGCTGCCTTCCTCTGCACCCAAAGTTCAGTGGAGGGTCATGTGCCTTGAAAGGTAGCTCAGAGAAAAGTCTCCACCTACCAATAGGACTAGGAAAGACTCCAGGGCTGGCAATATATCCAGGGGCAGGCGCAGATGTGAGGTAAGTAGCTGCATAGGTGGACCAGGGGGAGGACCTGTCGCAGAGGCCTGCTGGTACGCCAGGTGACAACTGCAACTTTGGCAACTCGAGCCGGCCCTAGGTTTAGGCTAAGGAGTCAATCCTTGTACCTGAGGTAAGGGGTTTCAGAAGATAACTCAAGGGGTTCCCTGACATCTGCTGGCCCTCAGAATAACTCCCTTTGAGTCCCCTCTGCTGGAAGGTGCAGGAAGTACAATGCATGGGACATTGGCATATAGGCTACAGATGGAAATGCTCTTCGCAAAAGCTCAAGGTCCTGCTGAGATGCCAAGAAAAGTTCTCAAAGGACGGTTTCCAAGCCTCAGGCCTGAGCCTGACATTCAAACCCGCTGTTGCCATCTTTACTGGGCGGCAGGAGGGGGAAGGATTATACAGCAGATGTGGACCAACTGCTGGACACTCAGGGGGGTCCTTTAGAAAAAGCCTAGAATGTTCTGAACCTGTGAGAAGTGGGGTCATTTCCTTTTTCCCAAGACTGATTGGCTTTATTCTTCCTTTTTACCAGCCCAAGAGACTCCTGGTCAGCTTTCCTTTCTGTCCCTCCAACAAAGGCCCAGTATTTGTATTCAACTACCTGGTATCTTGTATGCTCTAAACCCTACTATTTAATGTATCTTTAACCTCACTTTTCACACATTTCCTCCTGGCCAGGTAGAAACTGCTCCTTCGTCTGCAGGGGATTCTGAGCAAGAAGAGATGTGGTTGAGATACAGATGCATGGCAATGCATCAGAGTAGGGCAGGAGGAAAAAGAAAGGTCTTCGAACTCTCAGTTCAGTGCGATTGTCCACGACAAGGAAGTGAGCAGAGAGGCCCTGAGCCGTCATCCTGCAGCTGACCCCAGCGTGTAGGTCATTCGCTCTATTAATTGTGCACACTTGGTGCGTCAGTATTTCTTCTTTGGCGATTCTAGTAGGCACTTGGACCTCCATGCAAATGTCAGCTTGGACCAGTTCTATCACAGGCCTTCAGGGATCCACCTTGTTGATGTAAATGAGGATTTAAATGAGATGATGTATGTAATGCTGACCTTAGAGAAGATGTTGAATAAATAAATGTTTTGGGCATCATCACCTTCTCCTCCTCCTGGTCCACCCATGCAGCTACTTACCTCACAAATGGTTAAAATATTATCCATTTTCTGTGTTCTGAATTATTTATGAGTTACAAAGAACTACCTAAACTAAATAGCCCTGGATATGTTTTGACAGATAAAAGATTCTAGAAAATTAGTTGTATGGGCTAAATTCATATGGGAAACCCTAACTCCCAGCATCTAAGAATATGACTGCATCTGGAGATAGGGTTTTAAGTAGGTAATTAGGTAAAACGCAGTCATTGGAGTGGGCCCTAATCTAACATGACTGATGCTGTGTAAGAAAAGGGTATTAGGACACAGAGGCATACACCCGGAAGACCACGTGACAACACAAGGAGAGGTCAGCCATCCACATGCCAGGGCAAAGGATCAGAAAACAATCCTTTAATGCCTGGGCTCAGATGCCTGGCCCCCAGGACTATGAGGAGTGAATTTCTGTCACTGCAGCTGCCCCATCTGTGGTACTTTGCTGTGAAGCCTGAGCACACTGAGGCATTAGAGAGAAGGAAAGGAGAGGGATCGCCTCCCTCCAGGAAAAGAGATGGGCTCCCTGGTCAGGATGGTGCATACAGCCCTCAGCGCATCGTGTGGACCCAGAGGAGGGGGCTGATGCACTCACCCATGTTCACTGGGGAATAAGACCAGAGTAGAGAGGCCCGGGGCCCTAGCAGGCAGAACTTCCAGCCCACAGCTCCCACCCCCTGCATTGGCCCCACAGCTGGGCTTGATGCTGGGAACCCAGTCCTACGACTGCACTTCTACTCACAGTGCTATGTCTTCCCATGGCACAAAGAGGACTTTTCACAAATTTTCTATTTAATTTCTTGAAGTGACATGCAGTAAACATGTTTTATAGGTGGACATATCTGCACTTTAACACGAGTACAGATGAGTGCCACCTCCGTGACAGGCATAAAGCAGTTCTGTCACCCTTCACATGACCCTTGTGGTCACGTCTTCTCTCCAACTCTGACCTGGAGCCCCCTGTCATTGCAGTCTTGTCTCTTAGAGAATGTCACATGAAAGGACTCATACTCTGTGTAACCTTTTGAGATTGGCTTTTTCCCCTCAGTATAATTCCCTCAATTCATCCCAAGTATTGCCTATATTCACAGTGTCTTCCTTTTGAGTATTAGGAGGACTCTGTGGTGTGCCATGCACTGCATCTGTTTATCCACTCACATGCTGAGGACATTCAGGCTGTTTCAAGTTTTGGGCAGTTATGAACAGAGTTGCTATTAATATTCACGTGTAGGTTTTTGAAAGGCATTTTTACTACTCGGAGTAAACAACATGAGTGGGTTTGCTGGGTGAGGTGAACGATATTGTTTAACTCCAAAAGAGACTACCAAAGTGCTTGTCCAGGAACTGCCATCCTCCACTCCTGCCAGCAGGTCTGACAGTGTCATTCGATCTATTACTTGTGCACACTTGGTGCATCAGTATTTCTTCTTTGGTGATTCTAGTAGGTGCCAGCTGTCTTTCCTTAAGGACCTCGCTGATCCCAGACGTGAACTCCTGTGCTCACTGGCACCAAGCCACCACATTAGATCCCCACCCAGCACAGCATTGCCTCAGAAGGATCAGGAACATGATCACACAGTCCTTTCTAATGCAGCAAAGGCCTCTGGCCTCCTCACAAGTGTCAGGGTCTGAAAGGCATGTCTCCCATGCCCTGGGGTGCTGAGGGAGGCAGCACCAGATGGCAGCCTGCAAGCTAGGCCTCTGCCTCTAATGTGAGCCCTTCCCCCAGTTCTAGGGAATGGGAAGGGCATCTACAAGGAGAACTGATTTCATGGGCCTAAAACTAGGAAGCCGACCCAAAGATTATGGAGCGATGCACCTCCAGGAGTGGCTTAGTCTTCGAGCCTCTCATTGGTAGTTTTGAGTATTTCATTTTGTAGATGTGTTTCTAGGATTCAAGCCAAATATGTACATTCCTACCAGGAGAGAGAGATTTCAAATTCTGTGCATACTCCAGCAAAACCACCCTTTTACATAGGGACCACAGTTAAATGTTCAGGTGGAATTAAGATGCACAGAATAAAAGAAAAATACAATTGCAGCCCCGGCTGGTTCTCTGATGTCAGAAGCTCAGTGGTAACACCATTACCACGGCTCAGATCAATACCCAGGACATGGACGCTTATGCTGACGGCACCTTGCAGTTAAAATATGATTGTAGTGCTTCTGGAGCTGACTATCAGGAATCCATTTACCCAAGAGAGAATTACATAGTGCCCAGGCAGACTTCCTCTTCCCCCTCAGAGATAAGTGCTCATTTTTTATTCAAGAGAGTAGTACCTGGTAAAACAACTTTCCTCATCATGCAAGGACGCAGAGAGTCTGGCCACTGAGGGGCTATGTGCTCAGAGAAGCTCCATTTGATGAAGGGCCCTTGATGGGTCCAACTCAGAAGGGGAAAGGTTGCTGTGGTCCCTAGAGGTCCTGTTGGAATCAGTGTGTCTTGGATATGAACTTGACTTAATTTTGAGTTCCACAGGCCTGCCGACTGCCATATTTATTTATGCTTAAACATATTTTGAAGAGAAGAAGTTGAGTTCCCTGAGATGCAAGTTAAATGAAAGTAAATCAGGATGAACAAAAGAGACATCTTTCCCAGAGTTGTTAAATAATGACACAAAGGACAGGATCCAAAAGTGGCTTGGGAGATGGCAGAATGGTGGCTAGAATCAGAACTCAGCAAATGTTAACTAATCTTCTCTATCTCATTTGGCCCTCACACCAGCCTTGTGGGGTGGGCCCAATGGTCATGCCCACTTCACAGATGAGCAAACAGGCTTGAAAGGGCAGGTAACTGTCCTGGCCAGTGTGGCTCAGTCGGTTTGAGCATCATCCTGTGCACCAGAAGGTTGTGGGTTTGATTCCCAGACAGGGCACACTTGGGATGCAACCACCCAATGTTCCTCTATCCTCTCTCTCTCTCTCTCTCTCTCTCTCTCTCTCTCTCTCCCTCTCCCTCTCTCTCGGGCACCTGTGTCTCCACTCTCTTCCTCCTCCTCCTCCTCTTCTTCCTGTGCACCAGAAAGTTGTGGGTTCGATTCCCGGTCAGGGCACACGTGGGAGGCAACCACCCAATGTCCCTCTATCTTCTCTCTCTCTCTCTCTCTCTCTCTCTCTCTCTCAAGGCACCTGTATCTCTCTCTCTTCTCCTCCTCTTCTTCCTCTTCCTCCTCTGCTTTTTCCCTCTCTAAAATCAATAAAAAGTAAAATGAAATAAGAATAAAGGCAGGTGATCTGCTCAAGGTCATGCAGCTGTTGCTGGCTGGTGTCTGGATTCTTACACGTGACCAAGGCTCTGTTTTGAATGTCTGGACCCAGGTGAGCCAGCCAGGCAGACACGATCCCCGAGATCTCAGTGGGGAAATGGTGACCTTCCAAAGACAATGGGAAAGTTTAATGGCACAAATCCTAACCGTGGGAGAGTGGGTTTCCAGAACGTGCCTGCACTGCTCTGTGGGTGGCTGAGTGTCCGCTCAAGGGGCTGCGGGGAAAGGCAGCTGACCTGCCCCACAGAGGCTGGGGCCCAGCAAGGGGTCGGGGCCAAGGGCCTAGGAGTGCAGCCCTGAAGACCCTCTGAGGGCAGACACATGGAGGCGCTGATGGAGCAGTCAGTAGGGAGCAGGAGAGATACCCACGGAAATGCCTGCAGGTGACCCCAGCTTCCCACCAGCTTCTTCGCCTCCGAGGAAGGAACAAGTACCTCTGGGCAGTGCAGCTGATAGGAGTGCAGCTCCATTTGGCAAGGCTGGGGGTGAGGTGCCCACTGAGATTCCTGATTAGAGGTGCCTGCTGGCCAGGTGGAAGCATGAAGCTGAGACATGTTGATGGCATAATGAAGACGTTCTGTGAGGTGACCACGGAGCCACACGCCAGGTTCACCCATGCATCTCCTCGAGGGAAGCTTATTGTTCCACGTGGACCTCTGGCTCTAGCAGCATAACTGATCTCAGATGCTCACTCAGAGCCAAAGGCTGGAATCACTGCCCCCATATCCAGCACCAGCAGTGATTGTGGCCCAGACTTCCCTTAACACTCTGAGCCAGAGACCAGGGCCTTGGTCACTGCATGTGGAGACACAGGTGCCCTTAGAGAGCCAAATGCAACCTTCCACTGCTGCTTCAGAGATCTGTACTCAAATCCATACCCAGGGTTCTATCTGCAGACTCCCGCCCCGCACCAGCCTTCACAGGGTTACCCAGCGACTAACGACCAGGAAATAACCTGTGTTCTCTGGGACTTGCATAGACTGGAAGGATCTGGCGCTCAGAGAGGTCCCAGATTGTGATGAAGATTTCAAAGTCCTGTCCAGGCTTGTTGGCACCTGAGGCTGGAAGAAGTCACTTGGAAATCTTGAGCAGAGCAAGTTCCCATCATGCTCTTGAGTCTGGAGCAGACAAAAGCTGCTTAGCAAAGGGAATTCCCTGAAGGAATTGGCAGGACAGACAGTCATATGACCCTGGCTTAGCGCTCAAAGGTGACTGAGTGACCAGGCACAGAAAGGCAGAGGCTTTGCAAGTCGTTAGAGAGATTAATGTCTCTAGAGTTAATCCACGCGTGTTGGGGAAGCAAAAATGTCATTATAGATAATGCTCTTGGGAGGGTCCTGATACATGAAACCTGCAGAGTGGAGCAGGGACCACTTCGTGATCGAACACAGTCACACTCTCTATTTTCTCTCCCTCAGGGAGCAGAGATGTATGCTTCCCAGCTGCCTTCCCAAAGCACTTTTCCTGGCAGTGCTGTTGAAGAGAATGCTTGTGCGCAGAAAAAGAGCGTCTGGGCATCTATTCTGTGCCAGCGCCCACTGAGACTCTCTGGCCTTGAACACTTGCAATCCTCCATTCGCCTGTGGCATGACACTCTCTGATCCATTGGACTGTGCTGGGGCTGTCTATGGCATCACAGAGCATGGCTCTCAGACACAGGACTTTTATGTATGAGCTGTGTGACCTTCACCCAGTTACTTAGACTTTCTGCACCTCCATTTCCACATCTGTAAAGTTAGATTTAAAGTTGTGCCTATCTCCTAGGGTTATTTTGAGGATTAAATGCATTGATAAATGTAATGTAATTAGAAAATCACCTAGTAAGTAAATAGTAATGTTACATAAGTATGAAATTATTATTCCTATGATAATTTTTATAAAGTAAATGTCATTTTAATAATTGGTCTCTTTGCAATATTGAGGCAGAGAGAAGAAGACACTCAGAGATCATTTGGAAAATGTCACATAACAGACTGATGAATGCCGGTGGCCTGGGGCTGGTGCCGAAATGCCCCTTGATATTTTTTAGTAGTGGGAGAGGTAATCCTTCTTAACAGACAGGCCATGCCATGCTGCTCACAGTTCTGCGCAAATCCTCTAGCGGTTTCTCATCACACTTAGAATGAACCCCAGAGTCCCGATCAGGCCCCCAACCTGCCTCGATCTTGCATGGTACTCTGACCTCACCCTCCCCACTTCTGCTTGCTCACCAGAGCTGCAGCCATAGGTGGCCTGTGTCTTGGACACACCAGGACAGGACTCCTTGCTCAGAGCCCACCTCAGGATGTTTGCCAGGCTGTGCTCTCTGCCTGGAATGTTCTTCCCCCACACAGCAGAGTGGCTTGCTGCTGTGAATAACCAATCAGGCCTGTGCACCAAGGAGACCTCTCCCCACAAACACAAACATCCCTCTGTGGCTCTTTTACTCCCCTCTATTGCCCCCACAGAGGATGTATTGCCTTAGCATTACAATATCCTATTCCCTCGGCTACCTCCTGCCTTCTCTCACCACAATGTAACTGTAGCCCCTAATATTTACTTAGTGCATGGACAACTCTAAGCAAAAGGTACTCCTGCATCTCACTTTACATATGAAGCAACAGAGGCACAGAAAGAACATGCCTGTAGCCAACAGCGGGGACGTGGCCATGCCAGTGCTGCCGAGGGGCTGGCCGCCTCAAGCAGGGGCTGGGCCACTGCTCACTGCTGCAGCCAGCGGTGCTGAGAATTGCTGAGGAACTGGCTCTCCAAGAAAATGGCTCTAACTTGCAGTGTCTGGTGATTTCACATGGAAATCCCCCCACAAGGGCTGCTTTCAAGATGCCAATTAGACTTGCCCCCCCTCCTGGATAGGAGTGGGCGAAAGCATGCCACTGACATCACTTAGTTTCTAGGGAGATATATCCAGTGCCAACTGGCACATAGGAAAGAGTGCACGTTTAAGTGAGGCATGTGGCCCGTCAGCCACAGTTTGACATTCTTGGAGGGCTTTCCCGAGCATTTTTGCTGAGAGACAGCAGAGCCCAGAGCCCAGAGGGGAAGATCAGGGACCTAAAGCCAGGTGTCTGGCCAGACCAGCTCTGGCACTTCCTGTTGCAGCAGCTTGTGCTGTTCTTACCTCCTTGTGCCTCCACTGCTTCATTTATGAGATGGAGATAGTAAGAATGTGTAGAGCTGTCCCTGTTTCAGCACTGGGGATGTGCTTGCATTGGGAGGTAGCATCATCACCATTGCCACCACTGCAATCACCATCTATCACCATCATCATCTTCATCACCACCACCACTTTCATCACCACCATTGCAATCACCATCTAGTATCACCACCATCTTTATCAGCATCATCACTACCATGCAATCACTATCTATCACCATCATCATCTTCATCACCATCACCATCATCACCAACTTCATCACCATCATCACCACCTTCATCACCATCATCACCACCACTGCAATCACCATCTATCATCATCACCACCTTCATCAGCATCATCACCATCATTACCACTTACATTATGTCATGGACACAAAGTACAGGGCATAAACCAAGCATTAAGACAAGATAAAAACAGCAGTAGATATGTGAACTCATTCATAGAATTCATATATAATGTGGGCAATGGGTGCATACGAGGGAATTCATAGTTTATATTCATATCTCTATGCACGCTCTAATTAGAAATTCACTAGGCTGCTGCCTTTGGGCATCCTACGTTGAGTTCATAAATTCAGCTTCAGAAAGTTATAATAAATTAGAATTGAATCAGCCAGAGAAACAAAATCCCCTTAAAGGTATTGCTAGTTTGTCATGAACTCAGAATTTCACAGAGATTTTCTTCCTGATATAAGTGCCTCGCTGGATGTAACACATACAATGATAATGTTTTCCTTTTTTTCTGAAATGGCACTTCATTTCTAGTATTCTCAATCTGAGATTGAAAAAGTCTTTTAATAACCACTCTGAAGTGCTCTGCACTCAAAACTGAGATTTCAAATGAAATAAGTTTTTTAAAATATCAAATGTGAGCACAACTGATATTGTTCCACGAGATTACAAAAATAAAATAGAGTGGAAAAGTTAAGGAACAATTTCCCAGTAGGGCAATGCCTGCAGCAAAGAGGTGCCCAATAAAGGCAGCAAATCCACTGCGCGGAGAGGGAAGCAAGCTAGCGCTCTGCAGGGACGCGCTGCCTGCAGACACTTGGCCATCCCAGGCTGGTGCCTGGGCCCCAGGGAGGCCTCGTGGCCATGTGGGGAGTCCACACAGCCAAGTGGAGAGGCCTGTGTATCCGGGTGGGGAGGCCTGAGGGGCCAGGGTGTAGGCCTGTGCAGTCAGGGGGAAGCCTGAGCAGCCAGGTGGGAACTCTCATGGGCTAGGTCTGCTGGACCTTGGGCCTGGTTCATCTCTCTGCCACCTGTTCGCCTTCACCGGGCGCTGCAAGGCCCATGCTCCCATCCCCATGGCACCTTGCACACTGTCTTTGGGGAGCTCAGTAAACGCCTGGAGACTGAACAGGCGGCCGGCTGCAGTGGCCGGCATGAGTCAGTGGTGCAGTACGGGGACACACGGCCGAGGCAGTCAGCCCAGAGTCACCCCCTCCTAGCACAAAGTCACCCAGCAGCACTTCTGAGGGAGGGTCCCTGTGGTCTTGGGGAGGGGGCATCAGTATGAAGGACTGCCTGGAAGTAACAGCATCGTGGCCTTTTGTTAACAAAAGCAGAGCCTCCACCAGCCTCCAGTGGCCTCCGAGTGGCTGAGGAGCCCCCCACCTGGCGACTGTCTGTGCATAGAGATATGAATATAAACTATGAATTCCCTCATATGCTCCCATTGCCCACATTATATATGAATTCTATGAATGAGTTCACATATCTACTGCTGGAAGCAGGGTTGGGAGGGTGGGGGCTCACAGTAGCCTCATGCTGCCAGGAAATGCCAGCCTAGGTCAGGGCCAATAGCCCCTTATAGAGGTTCCCACTTCCACTTTGGGAGGCCTTGTGCCTTCTCCCTGACGGTCACATTCCACTCATGGAAGAGCCCGCACTCTCTCCAATTGCAAGAAGCCCAGGAAGCCAATGACTTGCGTTTCCCTGAGGTCCTCCCTCCAGCCCACACACGTAGGCATGGAGGCCACCGAGGGAGCGGGAATGCACATCTCTGTGAAATGGCACCGGCGTGGCACAGCGAAGCTTTGGATTTTTTCCCAAGGCTTTTATTCAGGGTAATATATTGTACATGTGATTGTGGGTTTCTTCCTTCTTTTTAATTTTAAAGCGAGATTATGAATATATTTTATGCACATATTTTATGAACATATTTTATATCCCTTTCATGCGCATCTAACTGAAATAGTTCTATCAAGCAAATGAACGACAAGAGGGATTCTCGAGTTTATTATAAACATCCCTCACGAACCTGAGGCGTGTGTCCTCTGGAACCATGTTGCTGGGGTTTGGGTTATTTCTGAAATCCTCTCAGATCTCTCATGGTGCCGAGTGCCTCAAAGCCTTCTCTGCTCCCACTCAGAGCCGCACCCTGTCCTGGCAGTGTGATCTCTGCCATGAGAACCTGCTTGGCGAAGGGCTCCTTTCTGACTTGGACCAGCGCTGTGCAGGGTCCGGGCCTCAGCCCCACTGACCACCAGGTGGAAGGCTGGTTCTCAAGCAGTTCCCTCTCAAGGATCATGAAGTGCGTGCTTCTGTTCCACCCACCCGCATGCCCTGGTCTTGTGGTGGGTTTGCCTCAGACTTTAAACCTGACAGACAAGCAGGTCAGATTCTACCTGCGAAAGGCCCTGACCACTGGGCAGTGCTGTCCAGCTGAAGAGGGGACAAACTCTCCAGAAAGGTTCTCAGGATAACGGAGTCGTAGTGCCCTTTAGAAGCAGATCCTCAGGTTTACATTTCTTTGTTGATTAAATAAGAAAAGCCCACTGCTCCTTGGGGCTGAACTTCCTTCCAACAAGGTCAAGATGGTGCTGTCTGGAGGCAGCTGCAGCGACTGTCCTGCTGACAGGGACCCAACAGAGGGGCCCAATCCAGAGCCCCATGTGTCCGCTCTTTGATGTTCCTCACATTTATCTGGGGTCAGTAGATCAAGGACCTACAATGTCTGGGTGACACCCAGGCTGCCGGCCCACTGACCCCATGTGGAGCAGTGAAGAGTTAGAGCTCCAGTCTCAGACACCTGCCTGCAATCATCCGTTCATTTCATGCACACACCACGAATTCCAGGTTCTCTGTTGGATCACAGGAGTGAGGAAGACAGATCCTTGGTGCCTTTAAAACTAGTGCTAATGAAAATGGAACACGTGCATCAAAGGATAATCAAGAGAGGGAAAAGCAATAGACAGAATGGTGAAAATACTTGAAAATTATGTATCTGATAAGGGATTAATATCCAAATATTCTATATAATAAAAGGCTAATATGCAAATGGCTGAATGGTGGAATGACCAGTCACTATGATGCACAATGACCACCAGGGGGCAGACACTCAATGCAGGAGCTGCCCCCTGTAGTCAGTGTGATCCCACAGGGGGAGCACCGCTCAGCCAGAAGTAGGGCTCACGGCTGGCAAGCACAGCAACAGTGGTGGGAGCCTCTCCTACCTCTTTGGCAATGCTAAGGATGTCTGACTGATGGCTTAGATCCACTAAGCCATCAGTCAGACAACCCCCGCAGGAAATCCCGGACTCGAAGAGGGTTCAGGCCAGGCTAAGGGACAACCCCCTAGTGCACTAATTTGGTATATAAAGAATTTCTACAATTCAACAATAAAAAGAGCACTGCTGATCATCAAGGAAACAACAACCAAAACCACAGTGAGATGCCACCTCACGGCCATTCATGTGGCTGTTATCAAAAAGCTAAGTACTCAGTGTTGGAAAGGCTGTAGAAAAATCAGAACCTTATGCACCAACATTCCCTTAGTGGGAATGGAAACTAGTACAGCTGCTATGGAAAACAGTATCGTTTCATTTCCTCAAAACATTAAACATAGAATTACTGTATGATTTTACTTCAGCAATTGCACTTCTAGGTATATATACAAAAGGATTGAAAGCAAGGACTCAGAGAAGCTTGCACATCCGTATTCTCGGCAGCATCCACTGACAGATGAATGGGTAAGCAGAATGAGGCGTGGACACACAATGCAGTAACCCTCAGCTTTGGAAAGAAAGGAAATTCTGACACATGTTGTAACATGGATGATCCTTGATGACTTTGGATCAAGGGAAATAAGCCAGTCAGGGACAAACACTGAGTGAGGCTACTTGCGTGGGACAACTCGAGGAGTGGGTCAGAGTGAAGGAAGTAGAAGGGTGGTTTGCAGGCTGCGGAGGGGAGAGAGAGAGTTTGATGAGCACAGATTGGCATGATGAAAGATTTCTGGAGATTGTTTGTACAACAACGTGAATATACTACTGAGATATTCACTTACAACAGAATGGTAAATCTTAGGCTACGTGTATTGCAGCACAATTAAAGAACAGTTCCTGCTTCTGTACTGCTAAGTTGTCTAGAGTGCCCGGGCCTGTGCAGTGTAAGAAAGGTAGGGGTCACATGGTTCCTGCGAGGAGAAAGTCAAGTCAGGCAATGAACATGTCAAGGTGGAGGGGGAAGCGCTGAAACGCAGATGAGGCCAAGTGCTGAGGGGCCCTAGGAGAAGCCCTGGCAGCAGGTGGACAGGGAGGTGGTGAGTGTATGAGTCAGTTGAGGCAGTGACAGGATGAAAGGGTTGAGCCTGGGCAACCCAAAATGTAATAAGCAGGCTGGGTTCCCTGGGAACGGGGCTGAGGGAGGAGGCAGCTAGACCTGAGACAGGACAGCTGTTCCTTGAGGCAGGGCTGCAGGCACAGCAGTCTACGAGATGAGGGGGTGCAGTGTGCTAGGATAAGTGTGGGGCATGTGGCAGCTCCCAGAGGAGTGTCCCACAACTGGTCAGAAAACCAGTTTGGAATTGGCTTGCAGACCCAGCTTGGAGAGAAAATGGGCTGCATAGGTTGCTGCTCTTATGCAGTGTGTTTAAGGAGAAAGGAACCTAAGCTGCCAGCTCCGGCGAGGTGGAGAAATGCAGCAGCCTGCCTGCCTGGGAGTGGCCACCAGCTGAAGGAGAGCAGGTAGCTGGGCAATGGCAGGGGAGCCATGTTGCTTCCAGGGACAGGGCATTGGTGCATCCATCCAGGAAACAGAGAGAAGAGATTAACTGAGACGTGTCACGAGGGCTGGTGGTGGGAAGGGCATGGCCCACACCTCTATTAATTCTGATATCCAGGTGAACCTAGATTTGTGGGAAAAGTAGGCTGAGGGGCAGGAGGCCTGACAAAGCAGGTGGTGAGTGAACACATCTTGCAGGGGAGTTGCCAGTTATGTGGGTGGGCAGGACAGAGGCCGTGGGGCCACTGGGAAGTGGACCTAGGCCGATGGGGTGCCAGACAGAGAGAGTTGATGCAGGCCTGTGTGCCCCTGCCATCACAGCAAGCCACGCCTCATCCTGGAAGGAAAGGAGCTGCGAGAGTGTCCATGACATGGACAGAACAGGGATGTAGGCAAACCCCTAGGCAGCCACGTGGGGGAGGGATGAGAACAAGAGAGATAGGATGCAGGAGGCCCCTAGGAAATGTACGGGACCACAGCCCAGGATGTTCCTGACTTTTTGTCTCCATCTTTGCTCACAAGAATCACCTTCTCCTGGAGCAGAAGCATGGCCTCCCTGCACCCAGGGCTGTAGGTGCCAGGATGCCAGAGCAGGCAGGGCCACCTTGGTGAGGAGGGCAGAAAAGTACCTTTAACCCAGAGGTGACCGCTCTCCCTTTTCTGTCAGCTTTGGTGTCTGACCCGCCTCTGGAAGTGATGTGTCCTTGGCTGCTGGCGGGTGGAAGCTGAGGTCTGCGTCCCCTTCCCACACTGCCTCCTCTCCCCTGGGGTCGCTCCCCCAGCCCAGCCCATGCGAGCGAATGAAGCAGGGCCCAGCCTTTCTCGGCTCTCTCCCAGACCAGGAGGCAGGGACAGCCTTTCCTGACACGTGGGAATCAGCACCAAGGGTGCTGGGAGCTCTAGTGTGGGAACACCACCAAGGGGAGGGAAGGGGTCCCCAGGAAGCTTCCAGGGGTCTCTGAAGTGCCCCTTCCACCTGATTAAATGAACACTACATGTCTGAATTTTGTGGAAGTGCTCCCTGGCCCTGGAGGATGAAGAACACGGGGACTGTAATGAGAACTCTCTGTTGCACAGGTGCAGAGAACCTGAGTGCGTCAGACCGGCAGAAAGAGCCTGCGTGGCCAGCAGGCCTCAGCACCTGCTGGCCAACTGTGGAAGCAGGTGCTTGTGTTTGGCTGTTTTGTTAAAAATGTGAAGGGCAGTTTCCATACCTTGATTATAAAATGTTTAAAATGCCTTTCTTGCCTCTTTTTTCTTCTTGAGTACTCTCATTTTTTTTTAACTTCCAGTCACAGTCTCTGATGCATATACTTCTCACCAACCTCACACTGCCTTGGACCTTACACAGCACTACCAGTCTACAGCTAGCGCTTTGTGGGTGACACACAAGGGCCCAGCTCCTCAAGTTTGCCTGGACATGGAGGGTCCACCAAGAGCTGACGTGCACACTTGAGATGAGGAATGGGGCCATGAAGGCCCTGGCAGAGGACCTGGCACACAGTAGGTGCTCAGTAAACAGAGGTTCTCCCTTCTAGTCAATGGGTCCATGGAGGCAGTGGGCAGGTTGGTCTCTCTTCTTGGGTGAGCCCATGTCACCATCATGCCAGGCAAAAGGGCTGTTGGGCTTAGAGGCCTGGCCACTCCAGAAAGCTCTGCTTCGTGGAGATTGTGGAAAATGAAAAATTACAGAATTAAATGCCTAAACTGGCACCAAAGGCCCCCAAAAAGATGCCTCCAAGCTATTTTCTGAATTACCCACCAAAGTCTGCATGAGTCAAGTAACTATTGACTTTAGTCTCAGTGGCATCAAGATTTATTGACTTGAGAGGTAAATATTGACCAGCGTGAGCCAGGTCGATGCTGCCTCCTGGGAAAATAAATCTTAGTTTAACTAAAACCTGCAGGCGAAGCCTGGACTGCTTCTTAGACAGAGCCATCTCCAGTCAGCACCTCCCCTGATTGTGCTTTGTAGTAACTGAAACTAGTTTCCAAATTCACTTGTTTCTTGTTGGTAAAAAAAAAAAATGTTAAGTCTTTTCATATTTTAAATGATCAAGGGACAGTTTGGAATTTAAAACACTATTATTGGGAGCACTTCCAAAAAACAAAGAATCTTTCTGAAATGCAATAGAACTGCCCAGGACTTACTTCCCGTAAAAAATACCCAATAAAAAAAAAAAAGAAAAAAAAAAGGACCAGCACCAGCTCTGAAAATGCTGTGGTGGCCACAGTTTAAAAGTGGCCAGAACTGCCGAGGCAGCATCCTGTGCCCAAAAGGCAGGTGTACAGATGGTTTTTATGTAACGGATCAATGAATGGTGGGGACCACCTGGCAGTGGACAACAGAAAGTGATCTATCCAAGAATGAGGACACTGCAGAGGGCAGTCCACGGGGTGGCACTGTGGCCCCGGAGAGGGAGTCCTGTCCTGTGAGTCGTAGGAAGTCACTTTTCTTTAACAGTGTGGCCTCACACACAAATCCAGGGCAGGAGCAGGGCTTACTGTGAGAGTTAAATATGATGCCGTACAAAAAGCACTCTTTTGGACAAACCCCCGGGTACGGCAACAGAATGTCAATAAGTAGCTGCTTCTATTATTACTGTGGATAAGAGCTGGATAGAAACAATGGGTCCTTAAGCTACTTAGAGAGGATGGAAGGTGGAGACATTTATAAGGCACAGTCGTTCTTGAGGTTGAGAAATGTCCAAATTAAGAATGAAAGAACTGAAAGACACACGCATGCCCACACTGACCTGCAGTGGCCTGGGCAGTTGAGACGAGGGTGAGCTCAGCCTGTCCATCTTGGGGAGACTGCATCTCAGGGTGGGACGTGGGGTGCTCACAGGCAGAGGGAGGACTGGCACAAGGAAAAGTGTTCCTTGTGTTCAGCCCGGCCCAAAGGCTGACTATATGACTGAGATCTGCTGGAATCGACGAAACCTCTGCCACTGCACTCAGGGATGAGTATGACCAACAGAGCAGAACTGTGAAGGATTTTTGATGTGAACCAAATGGACTCACACTGTCTGAGCCCGCAATTCACTGTGTGCCAAAAACTGCTTTTGGAAAACAGTTGAGCCAGTTTCTCCAACAGAAGTGGGGACCGGGGCCCAGAGCGGCAAGAGAGGGGCAAGGCTGAGCCATCGAGGACATTAGCTGAGCACAGAGACCCAAACTCCACCCAGAGGCAAACCCTCCAAGGAGCTGGTTCACACTTTACATTCCAGTTCAAAAGACCCAGGTTCACGTCTGCCTGTTACCTGTCTCTCACTGTTCCCACGGACAAAAGTAGAAGAGCTGGCATCAGCATCACTGACACTCCCACCTGCTGGCCACTGCGCTGGGCATGGGCATGCAGCCCCGGCCACAGGCATGATCCCTGCCTTCCCAGACTTTGCATTCTGGTAGGAGAAAGGCAATGAACAGGTAAATGTACATTTGTGAGGGTGCCTCTAACAGGGCAAGCCATCAGTGGTAGCGTGTTTTATGCAGGATCTCCAAAAGCTTCTGTACTGAAGTGTGTATGAATAGAGACCAAGGGGGTGAGTGATAAGACACTGGTGGAGGGTGGGAAGGAAGAGTAGACAGTGGCTAAAAAGGCCATTGCAGACCTTTGGTTGTTTAAGGACTAGCAGGGAGGCCAGTGTGGTCAGAGGGGAAGGGGGGAGGGGAAGGTAGTAAAAATTATGTCCGAGAGGTAATTGTGTCTAGACCGCATAGGGCAGTGATGGGCAACTTTTTGAGCTTGGTGTGTCAAAATTCGCCAAAAACCTGAGCATAATACGGGTGATGTGTCACTTCAAGAAAAAAAAAAACATAATTTCGTGATCTTTATAGTTTAAATAACAAAAATGTGTAACTGTAAATATAACTGTATTTAATAAACGAAAAACTATTTAACTTAACCTGCTTAGTGACTTCTTTGTTCATCTGTCAGTCGGATTCTTTTGTTGGTCTTGATATTATTTAACTTGCGTGGGGTGCCGTGAACTAAGATAAATGAGGGGGAGGGGGAATTCTTTAACTAACCTGCCTATTAGTGACTTTTTGTTGCTGAATTTCATTGGATAAACCTTCAATTGAAGGTTGGTATTTTGTACATTTCAAGCCCAAGCAAGCACTACTAACTTCATCTGTCAATCTGTTTCTTTTGTTGGTTTTGATATTATTTAATGCTGAGAATAAGGTCCCACAAAAGTACGAAGAGGGAAAAATTGTGAGCAAAGCCATTGCTCTATTTTTCAGGGTGCTAAAAGTGTCTGGTAATCGGTCCCAGGCACTCCAAATTTCCTGTTCATAGTGGCACTCCTCTTGATTCTCCAAGCGGCACCTTTCCAGATTCTCAAGCTTTGGCCTCAAGTCGACAAAAACCTGAGCCCAGATGCTGTCTTGAAATTCTGCAAGTTGCATCTCCAAATCATTAGTTGGCATCCATTGGAAGCCAAAAGTATTGATGTTATGTTTGGATACATAAAAGCATTTGAAAGTAAACTTAAAATTTTCAATTGAGAAAACTTATAAGTTTTCTTCGAGTAACAAAGTATTTTGAGAAGGCCAGTGCAGCTGTACAAAATGAAATGGAACCCTTGCATATAAAGTACAAGCATGTTTTAGACTCATTACTTGCCTAGTTCAGTGATAGATTTAATCAATTTAGAAGCCTAGAACAGACCATAAAAATAATTAAGTATCCTGATGTAGTAGTCTATAGTAGTTTGGAATTAAATGGCTCAGAGAAAAATAGGCATAAAAGTGCAAGTATTCCATGTTAGCCATTCTGAGGGAGTGAACTGCTCCATGCCTTTCACCTGCATCTCCGTGACACCAGTGAGGTGAATCATTTTCACGAGCTTATGATATTTGTACCTCTTCTTTATGGCATGCTCGTTTCTGACTCTCCTAGTGTTTTGTGATGCTGTCACTTCTTGCTTCATTGGTGTCATGTACTCTAGACAGTCCTTTGTCAGGTGTACGGAGGACAGATACACCCGCCCAGTCTGTGGCCTATCTTTTCATTCTTGTATTCATAGCTTTAGTCATAATAGACATTCTCAATTCCAACATAATCCAAATGTTCCCAGCTTTTCTTTTATGTCTTGTTTAACAAACCTTTGCCTACCCTGACGTTCGGGAGATATGCTATCTTTAGGAAGCTCTATTTTTCCTTTTTCCTTCGGTCTCTGCTCCTTCTCTAGTCTTGTGTGTGGTGTGAGGTAGGGGCTCTGGATTTCCATGGTTTAGATGGTCCAAGAGGCCCATTACCCGACACCACACTGTGATGCCACTTCTGTAATAAAGCGAGTGAGGACAAATATGTAGATCAGTTTGGAGTTCTTGATTCTGTTCCATTTGTCTATTTGTCTATCTTTGTGCTATCACCATACTAAATTACTGTGCTTTAATGTAAATCTTTGGAGTTGGTATTAACTTCTGTGACCTTTTCCTTCAAGAATAGCTTGGCCCTTGGCAGTTCATACACATTTCAGAATAGCTTTGCCAATTTCTCTTCCTCTCTCTCCTACACAACCAATGAATAAGAAGAAGAAACAGTATGATTAGAAACAAAGACCATAAAATATCCAACACCAACACTGATATAAATAAATTAGTGAATAGAGGAGGAACCAAGATGGCGGCATAGGTAAACACCTATCTTGCTGCCCCACACAACAATTCCAAAACTACAACTTAACCACAGAACAAACATCATCCAGAATCACTGGAAAGCTGGCTGAGTGAAAATTCCACAAATAAAAATAAAGATAGGACACTGTGACTGAGAGGAGCAGTGGAAGATACACACTGAGGCAGAAGTTTGGAGCCATGCATGTGTACCAGCAAGCAGGGTGGGTGGCTGCAAACCCAGCTGGTTTTCTCCAACGGGGAGGGCAAAGGCATCCCACTGCACTGATTCCCCAGTTCCAGACGAGGTCTGGGAAACCCACACTCATTCGGGGTGAAACTGGACAGTGGGAAAGCATGCTGAAGCCCAGGCATGGCAGAGGTCTGTGTGCTTGTGGAGAGGGCAAGCTTGTGGAGAGTGTGCGTAAACTTGGAAACAGCAGTTTGCGCTTAAACTTGGGAACAGAAGTGCACAACCGCGCAAAGAGGACTCGTGATTTGCTCCCTCGTTTGGGAGACCACTGGACTGCATTGTGTTACAACCCTGGGAGAGACTTTGGGGGTGCAGACTCATTTGGGGAGAGGCTGAGTTGTCTGGCAGAGGGTGGAGATTGGTGGCAGCTTTCTCTTGGAGATGCGTGCAGCCATTACCACCCGGCAGAGAGACCAGTGCCGCATAGGGCAGAGCTGACACTGCCTGCTCAGCCCGGAGAATCTGCCCATCCAACCTGAACACAGCTTACCCTCACCGTCAATTGGCCGGGAGGTCAAACCCTCCTAGTGCTAACAACAATAATCTAGGCTTAACTTCAACAAGACTGTGTAATCCATAAAGGACTGCAGCAAGAGGATCCACTTCAAGTAATTGGGGAGGCTGAGCCACTGTCCCTTAGAGGATATCTACCACACTAAGCTAATGGACCAACCCAGCAAAGCAGGCACAATGCACAGAAATGGAAAGAAATCAGATGTGAAAGAAATGGAGGAAAAAAGACGACTAGACATGGAGTTCAAAACCACGGTTATAAGGTTTTTCAAGAGGCTCCTAGAAAAGGCTGAGTCCTACCAGGAAATGAACAAGACCTACGAGGAAATGAACGAGACCTACGAGGATATGAAAAAGGACCAACTAGAAATTAAGCATACACTGACTGAAATAGAAAATATTATACAAAGACCTAAAAGCAGTCCAGAGGTCTGCAAGAACCAAGTCAAAGACTTTAAATACAAAGGAGCAAAATCCACTCAGCTGGAAAAGCAAGAAGCCAAAAAAATCCAAAAAATTGAAGACAGTGTAAGGGGCCTCTGGGACAACCTCAAGCATACCAACATCCAAATTATAGGGGTGCTAGAAAAAGAGAGAGAGTAAGATAATGAAAACCTAATTGAAGAAATAGTGACTGAAAACTTCCCCCACCTGGTGAAAGAAATTGACTTAAAAGCCCAAGAAGTGCACAGAACCCCAAAATATAGGAATCTAAAGAGGACCCACCAGGACACATCATAATTAAAATGTCAAGGGAAAAAAATAAAGAAAGAATATTAAAAGCAGCAAGAGAAAAACAATTAGTTACCTATAATGGAGCACCCATATGATTGTCAGTGGATTTCTCAACAGAAACGATGCAGGCCAGATGGGGGTGGCAAGAAATATTCAAAGTGATGAATAGCAAGAATCTACAACCAAGATTACTCTACCTAGAAAAGCTATCATTTAGAATTGAAGGTCAGATAAAGTGCTTCCCAGATAAGAAAAAGCTACAGGAGTTCATCACCGCCAAATCAATATTATATGAATTGCTGAAAGATATTCTATAAGAAGAGGAAGAAGAAAAAGGTAAAAATATAAATTATGAACAACAAATACACATCTATCAACAAATGAATCTAAATATCAAGTGAATTAATAATCTGATGAACAGGATAAACTAATGAATATAACAGAATCATGGACATAGAGAGGGAATG
This sequence comes from Antrozous pallidus, assembly GCA_027563665.1. Taxonomy (NCBI): domain Eukaryota; kingdom Metazoa; phylum Chordata; class Mammalia; order Chiroptera; family Vespertilionidae; genus Antrozous; species Antrozous pallidus. Next base: position 65,803,195 of record CM050510.1, read on the forward strand.
GACTGACAATTCTTGGGGAGAAAAGGGGTGTGGGAGGTGCAGCAAGAGACTGGACAAAAATCATGCATCTATGGGAGAGGACAGTGAGGGCAGGTGAGGGCGGAGGGTGAGATGGGTACCGGGTGGAGTGCAGCTATAGGGGAAAAAAAGGGGGAACAATGTAATTAATAAACTGAACAATAAAGATTTAAAAAAGAGAAATTCGTGAATAAATAGATAAGGAAATGGGTCCATCTGCTCCTTACAAAAGAATTTCAAATAGTAAATGTGGACAGATTGAGGAAAATAGCAAATCGCCATTAACACACCATAGCAACATCCACCGTTGAATGCTAGAGGCAGTGGGCCAAGTTTAAGGAGCAACAGAATATCTGCATAACCTTTATGGAGCTCCCCTAAAATATTTATTTATTTATTTTAAATTTTTCTTGATTGATTTGAGAGAGAGAGAGAAAGAGTGAGAGAAACATCGATTTGTTGTCCCACTTTTTTATGCATTCATTGGTTGCTTCTTGTATGTGCCCTGATCAGGGACTGAACCCACAACCTTGCACATGAGGACCTACCTGACTTACCCAGACAGGACAGAAAATTAGCTACTGTGGTGGCTTTGACAGGTCTACAAATTCTTTGCAGCTGCTCCCTCAGGAGGAGGAGCTTAACTCCCCTCCCTTGAGTGTGAACTGGTCTGAGAGTGGATTCTAACAGACTATGAAACAGAAAAACAGTAACTTGACACTGAAGAGACCTGCAGAGAGCACCTTAAGCAGGTGAATAAGAGTCACCCCCCTGAGTAAAATGCAGTGACATCATGCTCCTCTGGACTATTCTTCCCAAATCTACAACCCATTCCAGTCATCAGAGGAGCTCAGATAAACACAAATCAAAGGACATTCTGAGCTTTAACTGGCTACTGCTCTTCAGAATTCTGGAGGCCATGGGCAGACAGGACAGGGCAGGGACTCCTGAAAAAGGTGAGGAGCATGGCGACTGAGTGCAGTGCCTCTCTGGCTCCGGTCCTGGGAGACAGCTATGAGGGACTGCTGGCCTCGGTCAGATCTGAGGTGGTTGATAGCGATGAGCTGGGGGAAGTGCCCAACTCTGAGGGCACCCTGCAGTGGTGGAGGACACTCTGACAGCAGAGCGAGTGGGGTTGAGGGGACGGACAAAGCACTAGCTCACCTCCTCTGTAATCTAAAATTATTTCAAATAATAACGACACCATCTTGTAAGTTCTTCACTGTGGTTAGGGGTACATTTATACAAGCAGGTCCACTTCCTACTTACACATTCCTGAGGATGACATTTTTCTTCTCCTGAGAAAAGCAGCACTTATGGTAAGAACTGCACTTGGATTGCAGAAAAGCCATGAGGGAGGGAGGAGAGCAGCACCAGGGCTCCTGAGCAGGCACAGTGTCCCTGCCCGGGCACAGCAACCACACCTGTGCACAGCACCCCACCCGGACCCAGCACTCCCATCTGAGCATAGCAACCCCGCGTGGACACAGCGCCCCCACCTGGACACAGCACCCTCGCACGGACACAGCACTCCCGCCTGGGCACAGCATCCCTGCTTGGGCAAGGCACCAGGGCTCACTGCAGGCTTTGGGTCAACAAGGGACCCTTAGGCCTGAAGTGTGTGCAAGGCTTGGGGACAAGGACCCAGCACTGAGTCACTTACCAGGGCGTCTCTCCTTTGTGGTTTCAGCAGCTTCAGCTTGTGGGGCGTGGCGGTGGTGGGAGCTGTGGGAGTAAGTCAGTACTCAGCTTGTGATTCCTTCAGGGCTCTCCATACCCACACACCAGGAGCACAGATGCCCTCTGTGGACTCCTGGACTCCTCCTACCCCGTGGAGAGCTCTGGGTTTGGATTGGGGTACCAGGGGGTGGCCCCTCTAGGCTTTGGACATGTCCATCTCTCCCCTCATCTGGTTCCATAAAACACTGCCACTACAGAGAGGTCAGGTGTACAGGTGAGAAAGAGGAGGGGTGGGTCAAGGCTGTGCTGGTACCTGTCCTGCGGGCCTGGCTGCACACTAATACTGACAGCAGCTCTCACCGGGGAGGGTGGAAACTGAGAAAGAAACTGAGGCCTTCCCCAGCCTTCCCCTAGGTCATGTAACTAGTTTATGGATGATTTGAGGCTTAACCTTGACCTTGAAAATCAGACACGCCTCACTTCAAAGCCAGGCTCTATATGTGGCTCTCGGGTCACTTACATCTTTCCTCAAGATGGCACCCTCTGGCATAGAGTCTACATCTACACTGACTGAAGGGGACATCGCAGCTTTAACTGGCTACTGCTCTTCAGAATTCTGGAGGCCATGGGCAGACAGGACAGGGCAGGGACTCCTGAAAAAGGTGAGGAGCATGGCGACTGAGTGCAGTGCCTCTCTGGCTCCAGTCCTGGGAGACAGCTATGAGGGACTGCTGGCCTCGGTCAGATCTGAGGTGGTTGATAGCGATGAGCTGGGGGAAGTGCCCAACTCTGAGGGCACCCTGCAGTGGTGGAGGACACTCTGACAGCAGAGCGAGTGGGGTTGAGGGGACGGACAAGGCACTAGCTCACCTCCTCTGTAATCTAAAATTATTTAGATTACACTGTCCCCAAGGCAGGGCTCTCTGCCCCCTCCCCACTTCCTCACTCCTTATGCCTTGCAGGCATATGCCCCTTGACCTCTCTGCTTCCTGGTGATGGCTCAGCTCCAGCCCAGGGCTCCGAGTGTCCCTAGAGAACACCCTGGGACCTCAACTGAGGGACAAAATGTATCTTGCCTCGTTTTTAAATTGTTCACCGGGCAATCCTAGTCCTTTCAACTATATTTCCAATTTCTTGAAGTATGAACTTCTCTTGAATTGGCCAATTATTTTCTCTCCTCCAGAAATATCCATCCTTCTCATTTCTGTTCCTTTAAGTCATAACTGGAATCAAAGAATAACCTTCCTTTTATCCTCAGAACAGGTCCAAAATAAGTTACCTACTTGGCTTACATCTTTAAAACAACCAAAGGGCCTCTTTCCCTTCAGTGAACCAAGAAGATGTGCCCCCCCTTACCCCTCCCTTGTGCAGAGCAGATTGGTAGTTAAAATTGAAATCCACTGTGGAGTCCATTTGTGGATATTAACCTCTCCCCTCCCAGCGAAAGCCATGCTGGCCCAATGGACCTCCCCACCCACCACAGGGACGGGGCTCGGCTGTGACCAGAATCTCGATGGGATTCTCTGGACCGTATGACCACAGATGTCATGTCCTCCACAATCGCCCCTCCCTGTCCTGACACCACGTCACACGCCTGCCCCACTGCCGGACCAGCCATGGTGCTTTCTGGTGGGAAGACACACCAGCTGCCTACCTTTGGCAGGGACTTCAGGAGGAATGTCAGCCTTCTCCTTCTGCTTCTTGCCCTTCTTGGACTGCAAGGGCGCCAAGCTGGTCATGCTGGTGACAGTCTCCCCTGAGCTGCAGAAGAAAAGGGTCCTGGTGAAGTCAAAAGCAGTGTGTTCCAGGGAAAGGGAGGAAGCAATAGTGTCCAGGCTCCCTGTGTACCCCATGGACCTTATACTGAACTGGGACCGGCTCCACTCATCTCCAGGGATGTCTGCAGGTCTGCCCTGACCCTGGGCCGAAATGGGACAATGGGGTGAGCTAGTTAGTGACAATGTGTTACTCAAAGTTTAAAAGTCCCCAGAGACACCAGGACCAGCTTGTCAACACTGTCTAGGGGTGTATAGCTATATGGTTTACATCTGGTTCCACTGGCTGCACATTCTGGCTTGGCTACATCATCAGCAGGATATGAAGATATCCCTAGAAATTTCTGCTTGAGCTTCTGATGCCCTGCTCATAACTGTGTGGTTCACAAGCTCAAACCCCAGCAGATCCTGTGCACATGAGCAGGACCCTGGGAGTAGCCCTGGGAGTCCCCAGGGGCCCATCACTGCTGCCACTACCCTACATTCAGAAGGCTAAGTGAGGTCACTCGAGTGCTGTCTTCAATCACAGAGGGTCAGCTCCTTTCCATGATCACCCAAAGTGACGGGGCTGATGAGCTGCTAACATCGTCACTCAGGGAAAGGCGTCATCTTGATTTTCTATGTAAGAAAGGCAAGATGATGGATGCTAATTGCCTTTCCCTGAGTGGCATTGTCAGTGAGCAGCCAAACCAAAAGCTGTGAACGGACTTCCTGATGTGAAATTTGTTCCAGATGCTATCTGCACATGGGGTGGAATCCACGTGCTTTCTGGGATGGCCTTCAGTCTTCTTTCAACTGCTCTAGCTACCCCAAGGGCGGGCCCTCTCAGAAGCTCTGGTCTTTGGTCACATTGCCCAGCCAGGGAGGCACAGTTAGTATGACAGACTCTCTTCCTAACACATAAAGAATTTCTACAAACCTGTAAGAATATGGCCTACTGCTAATAATCAAAATGAATGAAGGTGGTAAATAGTTTCGTAGGTAAGAAGAAAGGCTCTTACATGAAAACATGCTAAAACTCACAAAAGAGCCTGGCCAGCGTGACTGAGTAGTTGAGTATCAACCTATGGACCAGGAGGTCACCATTCCGTTCCTGATCGGGCACATGCCCATGTTGTGGGCTCTACCCCAGTGTGGGGTGTGCAAAAGGGAGCCGATCAATGATTTTCTCACATCACTGATGTTTCAATCTCTCTCTCTCCCTTCCTCTCTGAAACCAATAAAAACATATATATATATATAAACAAAGCCCTAACTGGTTTGGCTCAATATATAGAGCATTACTCTGCGGACTGAAAGGTTCTAGATTCAATTCTGGTCAAAGGCATGTACCATGGTTGTGGGCATATCCCCAGTAGGAGGCAGCTAATTGATGTTTCTCTTCCATCGATGTTTCTGAGTCTCCATTCCTCTCTGTAAAAAATCAATCCTATCTGCCGAGACCGGTTTGGCTCAGTGGATAGAGCGTCGGACTGCGGACTGAAGGGTCCTGGGTTCGATTCCGGCAAGGGCATGTACCTTGGCTGTGGGCACATCCCCAGTGGGGGGTGTGCAAGAGGCAGCTGATCGATGTCTCTCTCTCATCTATGTTTCTGACTTTCTATCCCTCTCCCTTCCGCTCTGTAAAAAATCAATAAAAAATATATTTAAAAAAAAATCAATCCTATCTAATAAAAGAGCAATATGTAAATTTGACCATACCTTTGCTACACCCACCAGCCACACCCACCGGCCACGCCCACCAGCCAATCAGGAGCAGATTATGCAAATAAACCCCAACCAAGATGGCTGCCACCACTGAGAGAAAGGGAGGAAGACTTGGGTTTCCCTGGCAACAGAGGAAGCCAAGCTTTCTGCCTGCCATTGTTGGCCTAGGCCTCCACTCTAGGTTACAAAGTTTCAATTGTAGACATAAATTAATGCCAGATCCCAGGGCCTCCACTTGGGTCACTGGGGGACATGGCTGGCCTGCAAAACTCCACAGACCTCTCGCCCAGGCTGTCCCACGCCCCAAGAGAACCCTGACCCTGATCTGGGACACTCTTCAGGGCAAACCAGCTGCCCCCCCTTCCCATGCACCAGGCCTTTATCCTATCTAATAAAAGAATAATTTGAAGATTGACCATCATTCCAACACACAAGAGAGCTGCCCCCATGTGGTCAAAGATCCTGCCCCCATGTGGACACAAGATGGCCACCACAAGATGGCCAGCAGGGGAGGGCTGTTGGGAAGTTCCAGGCCCTGCAAGGGAGGGCAGTTGTGGGCGGTCAGGTCAGCAGGGGAGGAAAGTTGGGAGGGACCAGGCCTGCAAGGGAAGACAGTTGGGAGCAATCAAGCCTGCAGGGGAGGGTAATTAGGGGTGACCAGGCCAGCAGAGGAGGGAAGTTGGGGGCAAACAGGCTGGCAGAGGAGCAGTTAGACATCAATTAGGCTGGCAGGGTAGTGGTTAGGAGGTGATCAGGCTGGCAGGCAGAAGCAGTTAAGGGCAATCAGGGAGGCAGGCAAGTGAGCAGTTGGGAGCCAGCAGTCCTGGATTGTGAGAAGGATGTCTGACTGCCGGTTTAGGCCTGATCCCAGTAGGATCGGGCCTAAACAGGCAGTCGGATACCCCTCAAGGGCTCCCAGATTGGAAAGGGTGCATGCTGGGCTAAGGGACATCCCCCACCCCTTGTGCATGAATTTCATGCACTGGGCCTCTAGTAAAATATATTTAAAAAATAAATTTTAAAAAAATAAAACTCATGAAAGGAACCCAAATGAAAACGTAATGCACTTCCTTGCTCCACATATCAGAATAGCAATCATCAAATTTAAGGCAAAGCAGTTTTTGACAGGGAGTCAGATGCTCAGAAGTACAGCTGGTACAAGTAAAACACTTTCTGGTGGAAACACTTGCAAGTCAGAATAACGTGGACTCTTGAGATTACAGAAGCTTCTACTTTTTTTTTTAAGTTTATGGGGATTGAGCCCATGACCTGGGCATGTGCTCAGGACCTGTCAGTCCACAGGCTGACGCTCTGTCTGCTGAGCCAAACTGGCTAGGGCAAAGCTTCTTCTTTTTGACCTGGCAATTTCACCTCCAGGAATTTATTCTGTGGCTATTCTTGCACATGTATGAAAATGTACGTCTGGGCATTTCAGTCCTGTTGGTAACAGCAAAAGACGGAAAACAACCCAACTGTCCCTCAGCAAGGACTAGCTAAGGAAACGTGAGGACTCCACAAATGTACACCTGGAGTCCCGGCAGCTGTAGGAGAAATGAAGACTCCATTGTATACTAATGAGAAAAGATATAATGTTACGTGAGAAAACTTAGGTACTGAAAACTGTGTAAAATGTGGTAATTTTTTAATAAAAAATAGGGGACAATAAGAATACATATATTACTATTTCCATATACATGCACAAAGAAACTCTGCAAGTATTCTTATGAATTTAAAAATAGTGGTTCCTTAGAATGGGGTGCTAAGGACTAAATAGAAGAAGGATAGGGAGAGGAATCACTATATATCTGTCTAATAATAGGCAAATTGGTTGGAACACCGTCACATAACGACAGATCAGCAGGCTGCTTCCCCGCTCCCTGCACTGGCCCAGAGACATGAGGCTCACGTTCCCACCTCAGAAACAGGCCCTGGGACATGTGGCTCACATCCCCACCCCCTGTGCTGGCCCAGAGACATTAAACTCATGTACCACCCCCAGTAACAGGCTCAGAATGTGAGGCTTACATCCTCCCCTCACTCTGCAGGCCTGGGATCCCACAGGTGCACGGAGAGGCCCCTCTGCTGCAGGCCTGGCTGCAGGTCTGCAGGCTTCCCCTATCTCTGGCCTACCTCTCTGGGGCAATCCATCAAGGAGTTCCAGATGGGTGGGTGGGGCTTACCTCTCTGGGTGATGGACTGCGGGGCTCCTGCACTGTGACAGGGCACATGCTAGGCTGGGAGACCCCCTCTCCTACCCTGAGTGCACAAAATTTGTGCAAGGGGCTTGGCCCTTGCAGCCCAGCTTCATCTAGAATGTCCTCCAATCTAATTAGCATATTACACATTTATTATTATAGATTAGAGACTCAGTGCATGAAATTGGTGCACAGGGGAGGGGGAATCCCTCAGCCTGGCCTGCACCCTCTCACCATCTAGGGCCTCTTAGGGAATGTCTGACTGTTGGATCCCTGTGGAATCAGGTCTAAACTGACCATCGGATATCCCTCTTGCAATCCAGGACCACTGGCTCCTAACCACTCACCTGCCTGCCTGCCTGCCTGATCACCCCTAACCACTCTGTCTGCCTGCCTGATTGCCCCTAAACACTCACCTGTCTGCCTCATCACCCCTAACCACTCTGCCTGCCTGTCTGACCACCCCTAACCACTTCTCTGCCTACCTGATCACCCCAACTGCTCACCTGCCTGCTAATCACACCTAACCCATCTGCCTGCCTGCCTGATCACCCCTAACCACTTTCCTGCTCACCTGATCATCCCTAACTGCTCACCTACCTGCTTGATCACCCCTAACTGCCTCTGCCTCGGCCCCCCACCACTGCGGCTTCATCTGAAGGACATCTGGAATGATGACCAGAAGGTCGTTCAGCTGTCTGGTCTAAATTGCATATTATGCTTTTATTATTTTAGATACTTTTAAGAACTTTTTGTCCTCGCTGATATGCCTAAGTGGGTTAAGCGTTTCTATTTTAAATTAATAAATGTTCATGTTTTTTTTTATTTATGTATTTATTTGATTTTTAGAGAGGGTGGAAGGAATGAGAGACAGAGAGAGAGACACATCGATGTGAGAGAGACACATCAATTGGTTGCTTCCCTCACGTGCTCCAACCAAGGCTAGGGATTGAACCTGCAATAGAGAGAGGTATATGCCCTTGACTTGGATTGAACCTGGGACCCTTCAGTCTGTGGGCTGATGCTCTATCCTCTGTGCCAAACCAGCTAGGTATGTTCATGTTTTAAAATGGTAATTACAATGCATGGAGAAAAAAGAAAATAAGTCTATAATAACCAAAACACAATCTGCATAAATACCTAACACAAAACTTTATTTCCAGTCTTTTCCTCTTGTTATGTTTTTCTTATACTTCATTTTAAAAATACACACACACACCACTGATTTCAGAGAGGAAGGGAAAGGGAGAGATAGAAACATCATAATGAGAGATAATCATTGATCAGCTGCCTCCTGCCTGCCCCCTACTGGGGATTGAGCCCATAACCTGGGCATGTGCCCTGACCAGGAATGGAATGGTGACCTCCTGGTTCACAGGCTGACATTCAACCACTGAGGCACACCGCTGGGCTATAGACTTCATTCTTTAGAGAAGTTTTAGGTTCATAGCAAAATTGAGGTGAACATACAGAGATTTCTCCATACCCCTCCCCATACCTCTCTGGGCTCAGCTGAAGAACCTGTAACAGCAATCATTAAATTTAAGGCAATTTGGAATTGGCAAAACCTCTGCCTCCCTCCCCTCGATGCATAGCCTCCTCCCCTGTTATCAATATCAACTACCCAAGTGGTACATTTGTTATTATTGATAAAACTACATTGACACATCAGTATTACTCAAAGTACTCAATTTACCTTAGGGTTCTGCATATCCTACGCACTTAGATGAAGATAGTGTAGTGTGTCCATGGCAGTGCCCTACAGAACAGTTTCAGAGCCATAGAAACCATCTGTGCTCCACCTCTTGGTCCCTTCCACCCCTCAACTCCTGCCAACCATGGTCTATTTATTCTCTCCACAGTTTTGCCTTTTCCAGAATGATATATGGGTGGAACCCTACAGTATGTTGCCTTTTCAAATGGGTTTCTTTCACTTTGTAGTGTGCATTTAAATTTCCTTCATGACTTTTCCTGGCTTGATAGCTCAATTCATTTTAGCCCTGAAAAATATCCCATGGTCCGATGTACTGGGCTTAGTTATCCACTCACCTACTGAAGGGCATGTGGCTGCTTCCAAGTTTTGGCAAGTTAAGAATGAAGCTACCACAAACAACATATTAAGGTTTTTGAGTAGACAAACCTTTCTTGGTTTTTATACACCATTTTTTATCCCATTATATTTCAATTTTGCACTCTTCTTTTTATTTATTCTACATCTCTTTTAGTGTTACCTCCTTATACTATTCCAGTGAGAAGATACACTATTGTGTATCTTAGCCATCCCCTGACTTCTAAACTTCTAATTTGCTTCGCAGTTTGATATCTAAATCCTATCTAATAAAAGAGTAATATGCAAATTGAACATATCTTTGCTACACCCACAAGCCATGCCCACCAGCCAATCAGGAGTGGGGGCAGGGCCAAGGCAGCCTAGGCTGCAGGGGGGCAGGAACGAGGTGGTGGGGAGTGGGGGGGCGGGGCCAAGACGGCCCGGGCCGCAGAAGGATGGGGCCGAGGTGGCCAGGGCTGTAGGAGGCGGGATCAAGGCAGTCAGTACATGATGCCAGGGAGAAGGCCTGGATCGGGGGCAGCTGGCCCAAGGCCCTTGCTATTTGGGCTCAAGCTGGCTGGGGTGAAGGCCCAGGCTGAGGGATGGGGGTATGTGGCTAGGATGGAGCCAGCCATTGGCCCCAATGTAGGGGTGAGTGCTCAGTAGAACATCCCCAGAGGGCTCACAGTATGTGTTAGGGGGCAGGTTGGGCTGAGGGATCACCCACCCCCAGTGCACAACTTTCGTGCACTGGGCCCCTAGTATCCTAACTAATAAAAGAGTAATATGCAAATTGACCATACCTCTGATCAGGTCACGCCCACAGCCATGCCCATCAGCCAATCAGGAGCAAATTATGCATATAAACCCCAACCAAGGTAGCTGTAGCCACTGAGAGCAGGAGGGAGGCTTGGGTTTCCCTGGCAATGGAGAAAGCCAAGCTTTTCTCTTGCAATTGCCAGCGTAGGCTTCCACTTAATGCTACAAAGTTTCAATTATAGAAAATATATTCCAACAGAAATGGCAACAGCCATGGAGCTGGAGAGAGCAGAGGCTAGGGTTGCTGGGGCAATGGAGAAAGCCAATCTTCTGTACCCCTAGAACCTAGGCCTCCACTCTAGGCTAAAAAGTTTCAATTATAGAATTTAAACAGAAATTGCTGTTACCAAGGATCTAACAGAAGGTTTGGCTCCACTCCAGGCTACAAAGTTTCAATTGTAGAACATAAATTAATCCCAGATACCAGGGCCTCTGCTTGGGTCGCTGGGGGGCATGGCCAGCCTGCAAACCACCACAGACCTCTCGCCCAGGCCGCCCCTCACCCCAAGGGAACCCGGACCCTGATCCAGGACACTCTTCAGGGCAAACCAGCTGGCACCCACCCATGCACCAGGCCTCTATCCTATCTAATAAAAGAGTAATTTGAAGATTGACCATCACTCCAACACACAAGAGAGCTGCCCCCATGTGGTCAAAGATCCTGCCCCCATGTGGACACAAGATGGCTACCACAAGATGGCCAGCAGGGAAGGGTCATTGGGAGGTTCCAGGCCTGCAAGCAGAGAGCAGTTGCTATCCCTATCAAGCCTGCAGGGGAAGGCAGTTAGGGATAACCAGGCCGGCTGAGAAGGGAAGTTGAGGGCAAACAGGATGGCAGGGGAGCAGGTAAACATCAATTAGGCTGGCAGGGTAGTGGTTATCAGGTGATCAGGCTGGCAGGTAGAAGCAGTTCGGGGCAATTAGGGAGACAGGCAGGTGAGCAGTTTGGAGCTAGCAGTCCTGAATTGTGAGAAGGACATCCAACTCCCCATTTAGCCCCGATCCTAGTTAGGATCGGGCCTAAACGGGCAGTCGGACATCACTCAAGGGGTCCCAGATTGGAAGGTGCAGGCTGGGTTGAGGGACATCTCCACACCCCATGCATGAATTTCATGCACTGGGCCTCTAATCCTATCCAATAAAAGAGAAACATGCAAATTGACCATACCTTTGCTGTCCTACCAGCCAATAGGAGAAATATGCAAATTAACCTCCAAGCAAGATGGTGACCGGACCCAAAGCCCAGCCCTGGTAAGCCTGGGCAGCAGCTGTGGTCCCAATCACCACAGACCCAGACCGAGCAGGGGGTCAGGACCTTACTTTTCACATTTGTGAAAAACAAACAAACAAAAAATATAATGAAACAACTATTTGGTTATCCACCAGTTCCAGTCAATATTAACGTTCATGTGGTTTTTTGAATCAGAATTTCATTACACGACCTCAATACTACACAGTGTTCATCCCTTTCTATTAAAGAGAGGCACATTACTGTGAAAGCACAAGGGAACAGTTATTGAGCTAAACAATTAAGGCAATAAAAAGCACCCAGAGGCCCCAATGCTCCAAGGCATATGCCCAAGAGGAGAGATGACACCAGGTGAAGAGATGACTCACTTAGTACAGCTATTTTTTCTCATTTTTCTTTTTTCCTATGTGCAGGCTGGCTTCCTGGCTACTTGGTCTTTGTTATTGTTTATTTGCTTTAAATAACAGTAGCAACAACATATACACAAACAATTAAAAACACACACAGTCTTAAATTATTTATCTGGCAATGTTACAAAACAGAAAATAGGTCATAACACCTAAGAGAGTAAACTGCTTATTCCAAGATAAATTGATTTCTGAAATAGGCCAAGTTACAGGGGAAGCGATGTTGCACAGGAACAGAAGCAATGGTTCGGAAGTAAGATAAAAACTGAGTTTTAATCCTGGGTAGACTACTTTCCTTGCAGAGTTACTGAAGCCCCTCTAAACCTCTGATTCCAAATCAGTAAACAGGCAACATGCCACCGCTACTGGAGAGATACTGTGAAGATGAAATAAGGTGATGTGTGTAACATCACCAGGACAGTCCCGGTGCTTACAAATCAGCGCTTAGTAACTGGATCTTACATGTCCAGGTTCACCTGTCTCTCAAATTAGCCTCATTAAATGAAGACCTGGCATCAAGTTGTGTTTATCTGGGTGCCAGAAGAAACAGAGGAGTGACGTGGCAGGCAGGTATTAATAGAAATCTATACTAATAAAAGGGTTATATGCTAATTAGACCGGGAGACCTTCCAGATAAAGCCATGGTGGCAGGGCTGAGGCAGAGGCTGTTAGGGGCAATCAGGCTGGCAAGGGAGGGCAGTTGGGGGCAAGCAGACCAACAGGGGGGGGCAGTTGGGGGCAATCAGGCCAGCAAGGGGGGTAGTTTAGGATGATCAGGCTGGTCGGGGGGGGGCAGTTAGAGGTGATCAGACTGGAAGGGGGGCATTTGGGGGTGATCAGGCTGGCAGGCAGAGTGATTAGGGGCAATCAGGCCTAGCAAGTGGTTATGAGTCAGCAGTCCTGGATTGCGAGAGGGATGTTTAACTGTTGGTTTAGGCCTGATTCCTGTGGGCCTAAACCAGCAGTCAGACATCCCCATGGGGTCGCAGGTTAGAGAGGGTGCAGGTCGGGTTGAGGGACACCCCCCGGCCCCCCATGCACGAATTTCGTGCACTGGGCCACTAGCATATATATAAAAAACAGACTGAACTTAGGAACAACCGAACAACTGAACAACAAGCTGCTATGACATTAACTGACAACCAGGGGGCATGCGCAGAATATGGCAGATGTCAGCTGCAGCAGGATCGTGAAGTAGGTGAGTGGGGGTGCCAGACCAAGGCAGGGTGCTGGTCGCTGTCCTCAAGGCAAGCCTCTGGTGGTTACTGAAAATTATTTGCTCTTACATGCTGTGGTCCCACCCAGCACACACACCTGCTGCTAGTACAGGCCTCACTTGCAACCACTGCTGGCACCTGGCACTGGCCCCATTTGTTTGGTGCTGTCAGTGGGTGCAAGCAGTGGCTGCTGGCCTTGATCACTGCTCAGGACTTCTCCACCTGCCCCTGCTCCTGAGGGGCAATCGGGGTCAGCAGCTGCCAATCTTACCCACTGCTGCACCAGCCCCAATCATCCCATGCTGTTAGGGTGTGGGGGCAGCAGAGGCAGGACAAGGCTTCTGGAAGAGAGGGGACCTGAGATTTCAGCGGGAGAGGTCAGGTGGGGGCAAGGAGGATGGGCCAAGACCCACCCCTGTGCCCACCACAGCCTTGCAGCCCACAGTTCCTTTCAAGGCGCACAAATTTGTGCACTGAGCCCCTAGTATAAATTATAATGTTATAAATGTACATGTGCCCATTCGTTTCCATTCCTAGACTTGTTTTTAGGTTGGATTCTTAGAGCTGGAAGTACCAGTTACATAGACCATTTTCAAGGATATTTAATGCCCACTGTCAATATGATTTATGACACGTTGGTCCTACTTTATAGCCACTCTGTTTCCATCCTATTTAAAATCAGGTTTATCAACCTAAAAATTACCCAGTTAATAAAGAGGAGTGGGATCCCCTTCCCCTTGCACTTCTGATTGCTGGTGAGGATGACATTGGCCAGCTGGCTGTCTGTCTCCGTGTTAGGAGGGCTGAGTGGAAGTCTGCTTGTTGGTCAGGACTGCATGCTTCTCACAGGCTCAGGCACCTTCTTGCCAGGCTGACATGACTCCCCCGGGAATTTTGCCCAATGCCCTGTCAATTTTGCCTTTTTATTAAGCACATTCTTTTTTTTTTTTTTTTTTTTGCTAAAAACCACTCAATATTTTCTTTTTGTCTCTCACTTCTGAGGCTGCATCTTCCCCCCAGCTGCACCTCACACCCTGCAGAATCAAGTAGCAGTCCCCTTCCTCTCCTCTTCTCTCAGAGACAATGTCTTAGTGTTTTAATAAAACGTGTGACTCTGGGCATCACGGATGGAACTTAGCCCTCATGCTGGGACTCGAGTGAATGGGAAGGATCTGCCCCCTCATTGCCAGTTCCTCCAAAACCATACTGACTAGATCTCATTCTGATTCGTGTTGCAGCAATGGAAACTCAACTGCACGAGGCAACATCTCCCTTGGGTCTTACCTCTCCCACTGAGTCAGTGGGGCTGGGGGAATGTTTGACTAGAGCACACTTCATGATCCACTTGCATAAAGTTACTCTGTATCTTGGTTGGAAGAGGACTGTGTTTTGTCTCTGACTCAAGGGAAAGAACCAGTCAAACTGAAGCAGGCAGGACTCGCATTGTACGATTAAAGGGAAGTGTGGTTTGTGGGAACAGGGCGGTCTTTCTGGCTCCATCAAGGATGGGGCAGGAGGCGCACTGGTGGGGCCATGGTGACGTGTGCAAGGTTCCTGCCCAGCGGCTTCTCATGGCAGCCTCTGTCCCACCTCTGTTTCGTGGCACACAGAGGCCAGATTTAGTTAATGGGCCCCAGACCAGTGGCAGAGGGGTGACCCTGGGCAAGTCTCTCACATCCCCGAGCCTCATCTCACCACCTTGCTATCCTTCTCACAGGGTCATCCTGAGGGTCAGATGAGATAGTAGGGCCTAAACTCTATGGGGCATGAAATGCCAGTAGCATGGACCCTAATATCCATCATGTGGGTACAGGGTGGGCAGGGCACTACATGGTACTGCCCAGGAGAATGGTGTTGGCATGGGTAGCTGGTGGTGGCATGTTTTGGCCCTGAGGGAAGGCATGCTCTCTGGGTGGCCCAGAACAGGGTGCCACACCAGTACCAGGATTAGGCAGAGCAGGCAGGCAGAGAAGGAGCGAGAGACTGCGCCCTGAGCAAGAACGCTGCCTCAGACACCAGGTAAAACAGGCACCCTTGACCTTGCCAGGTGTTGACCAGATGGTGAGCAACCACATTCTGAAGTTGACAACAGCCATGTTTGTCGTTATCCCATGTGAGGCTCTGTGAAAAGAACCCGAAATCCGAGCCTCTGACCCCGACGGGAAAGTCAGCCTCAGGGTCGGGGTGGGGGCCTGGGACCTGTGGTTGGCCTGCCTCCTTGGCCCTCAGTAAGGACTCTGGGCCCAGGCCAGACAGCAGAGCCCAAGAAAACTGGGGCAGTAAGACGGTAAATCGGGTCAGATCGCAGTGCCAGAGCCACGTTAACACAGCTCTCTCCAGAGAAGGTACCAGAAGGCGATGACAGCATCCACTGGATTTTAAGTTGGTACTGAATTCGGGTAGGGAGCTCCCGGGAATCTCACAGCTGCTCTAACGCCTGCCAAGTGGGAGGAGAGGAAGCCCATCTGAGTGCCAAGGTCTAGGGGCAGGAGCTGTGGTTGGGGCCCAAGACCCAGGGCCCATCCGGCCCGAGAATGGGCAGCAGGGAAGGGCAGCTTGCTCCTGTCCCTAAAACTGTCTGGAAGAAGGGGTGCCAGTTCCCAAATGGAGGCGGGCAAGGAAGGGCCTCACCTCACCCCTATAGTTCAGGGCTGGGGAGCAGAAAAAGCAAGTGAGACAGCATAAACCGAGCTGCCCTGTGAAAGAAACCATAGCCCAGCCACAACCCCTTCCTTACTGGAGGCGAGAGGCCTCACGCTGAGCTGCAGTGCTGTGCTCGGGCTGGGTCAGCGTGGCCTCACTCCCTCGGGGTTGTCCTCACTCCCTCAGGGTCAGTGGGTCACCTGGGTTGGAGCAGCTGCTCTTGGAGGGGCTCTCACCCTTACACATCTAATCGTCACCCCTTTAGTCCAGGGCAATCTCTGGCCTCAGCATAGGAACTGAGTCAAATGCTGCCTCAAGGGCTGTTTAATTTTCTTGCTGCTGCATGAGTAAGTGCTCTTCATCCCTGGCAGAGCGTCTGTCCCAAGCTGTAGAGATTGGCGGGGTCTGACCGGACGCTGGGGGTGCCAGGACCCATCCCAGGAAGCCCGTGGGAAGTCATGAGTGGGGAAGAGGGAGGTGGGCGCTCGTCCAGCCAGCATAGTCCAGGCCGGACCTTCTCTGCTGATCCTGCGACTCCACAAAGGCCTTGAAAGTCATCGTTTAGCTGACCCCTTTACCTTCAGGAGCGCCAAACGCCTCCTCCCTCCTGCCTGCACCTCCAGATGGTATGTGAGAACCCTGACCCAGGGGGTGGGCCCTTCAGTTCCTTTCCAAGCTCTTGGTGCTCCCTTTGCCAAGGCTGCATGTGGCTCACTCACTATCCCACAACCTTGAATCCTGCACCGGAAAGTGCAAATGTCCAGGGACAAAAACTGGTCTCAGCAACTATGGTAGCAACTCACTGGCATCAACAACAACAGGTGCCCACCCCACCAGGTCCACTGCCATTGATCAGGGCCAAGGGCTCATGCAAACAAGGCAGATTTCCTGACATTGTACACAGGCTGCAGGGCTCCTCCTGACACTGGAACACACAAGGCCAACAGATGCCACTTGCCAGGAGCTGCTTAAAGTGGCAGAACTTCACTTTCAAGATGGAGGAATGGTGCCTCTCACTCCTGCTGATGCCCCTGAAATGTGTTTTACACATAGTGAACATTTAATGGCCATCACCTATTATTATCTTACCAATATTATTATTATTATTATGTTATCGTTATCATTATTCTGGAATCTTCTCTGAGTCCTTGAATATGAAGCCAGACACAGGCAGCTCTCTGCACTGAGCCAAAGCTGATCCGGGGCACCCAGAAAGGACCAGCAGACCTTGGGGGTCACAATGTATTTCCTGCTGCCTCCAGCCTCTGACCTTTTTTTTTTTCTTTTTTTTTTTTTAAGAGAGAGAGAGGAAGGGAACCGGATAGTGAGATAGAAATACTGATGAGAGAGAAACATCACTGGCTGCCTCCTACACACCCCCTACTGGGGATTGAGCCCACCACAGGGGTATATGTACCCTGCCTGGGAATCAAACCACTGAGCCATACGGATGAGGCCAGCCTCTGACCCTTTTGAACAGCATCACAACAAAAACGCTCTGTTGTGAGGGATGGCTAAGTTGGCTCCCTGTCCACAGCCTCCCGTGGTTTCTGGGTTAGAGCTGTGCCATTAGTCCCTGTCAGTTTTGGCATTCGGTACACAGCTTTGCCAGGCTAGCGGTTTTGTGTGTGACTTTAAAATCTCTGAATGCTAACTGGCCCGGCAGGGAGGTATTTCACTAACATCCCGTGGCTCCACACTTTTCTGTCAGAAGAATAATGGCAGGGAGGGCCATGGGGTTACCTGCCCAGAAGCTACCCTGCCTTGGTGGTTGGAACCAACCCCCTGCTCAGCACAACTTGACCCTCTAGACATAACAGTGAGGGCGACCATGACTCTGAGGCTGGGGGTGCCTGTACCTGCCGCCTTTCCCTTCCAAGGGGCAGGCCCCGCTTCAGGGCGCATGGGCACCAGGACAGCACTGCCTGGGAAAGAGCCAGGAATGAAAGTCACCCTGGGCCACCCATGGCAGAGCCTCAGGTATCCTGGAGCCCAAGGTTAGAAGCAGGCCAGAGGGCTAGCTGTTTCTCTAGATTGGCATTGCACGGGGCTCTCAGGGGGGAGAATCTGCACCCTGCAGACTCTGAGACGAGTAAAGAGAAATCCCTGACATGCCGGCGGTGTGCACGTGCAGCACTGGGAGCCATCCTAAGGCGTCAGCCACAGCGTGCACCTTGCTGAGCCCTCAGGACGGCCCTGAGAGACAGATGAAGGCCAGCTGGTGCCTGATTTGTGGAGGAGAGATATCCCCAGAGAAGCTGTGGGAGACACGGCACAAATTGACAGCAAATTCAGGTGGACTGTTCTCCATGTTACACCAGATGAGCAACCAGGCCCTATAGGCCAGTCCTCCCCGCCTGGCCCCCTTGGGGCAAGAGAAGATCATTGACCTGGATTGAGGTGGGGTGGGGTGGGGACAAGACGGCATCTGTAATGTCAGGGAAGCAGGAGATGGGCCAGGGGACACATGATTCGTCTGCTGACCTGTCCTCACCCCACCACTGGGCTGTTGCGGTGAATGTGGACATGAAAAACAACCCAACAACGGCCACAACTGCAGTGGGGTGTCAGCAAGTCATCTATGACCAGAGTCCATTGGGCTTTCAAAGTCCGGGATGCAGGGCAGTGGCAGCCCTCCCTTCCTTCCACCCCACCTATAGCCACACCTTCACACACAGCCACGCCCTTCCGCTGCTGCTTTTGGGGGCTCGACTTACTGCAGCATCTTCTTCTGGCTCATGTGTGTGATGACTTACACGGCTCCCAGCTTCCATGTGCACCTGGGACCATGTCAGCTCTGTGGCCAGGTGGCCTGGGCGGGCATCCTGACTGCCCCACGCTTCCCTGGGAGGGCAGCTCAGCATCATCCACTCTCATGTCAGTTTTCATCTATCGAGCAGGTCCAGCCCAGCACCCACTGACAGGCTTGTGGGAAGTGAAGGTGGTGCATGTCTGTGCTCGGCACTGTGGCCTGAATGTGGATGGAATAAAAGTGAGGCTTGGTTATTGTTGTTAATAGACTGCCATCCCTGGGCACCCAGCCCTGCCGCCCTCCCACCTCTCCTCCCTGCTGCTCTGCCCTAACCGCCAGGCTCTTCACTCCCAGGAGCCACCCTCCAGCCCCGCCCTTGTCCCTACTCTGCTTTTCTCCCTGCTTCTTCATCTGCCTGCACCAGTCCTCTTCTTCTGGGACACTCATTCTTCATGTTGGGCCCACATCTCACTCCAGCAAGCCTTCCCTGTCACCCCAGATCCCTAGATCATTAGGAGCACCTCCTCTGGGTGCTATGACAGGTCTGTGGGCCTCCCAAGGTGCTGCCATAATGTCGCCTCTCTGGGTCTCCCATTTGACACAAATCTCAAGGCCTGGCCATGTTATTCCGTCCTTGCTCTGTGGGCTTTACAAGCGTCCTGAGCAGAAGACTCACTCATAAGTACTGACTGCATGATAATAGAGCCACCTGCATGGATCTCCGCATTCACCAGGACTGACTCATTTAATCCTCCCAGCAGCGCTATGGGCTAGGGCAGTGGTCAGCAAACTCATTAGTCAACAGAACCAAATAACAGTACAACGATTAAAATTTCTTTTGAGAGCCAAATTTTTAAAACTTCTTCTAATGCCACTTCTTCAAAATAGACTTGCCCAGGCCGTGGTATTTTATGGAAGAGCCACCACATTCAAGGGGCCAAAGAGCCACATGTGGCTCACAAGCCGCAGTTTGCTGACCGCAGTGCTAGGGCATCATCGTTCCATCTTATCAGAGACACTGACAAACTGCTCAAAGGTACACAGCAACCAGTGTCAGTGCCAGACTCAGGGCAGGCAACCCGGCTCCAGAGCCTTGAGCCACCACAGCAGATGCCTTTCAGGGAAGGAGTGAGTGTAACACTATGTTACTCAATACTGCACCAACAGAGCAGGGCGTTACACATCTACCTTCCGGGACACAGCTTTGGATTCTTTTTTAAATTGTAAGCCTGCTTTCATTCTAAGAGCCTGAGTGAATCATTTGTTAATTAGATCCCATACTTCAATTGTTGGAGTATGTTTAAAAATATGTGATTGTTCAGAAAAGACTGCAGAATACTTCAAACTAAGCTTGAAAGCAGAGACGCTGTCCAGTGACTTAACCAACACATGGCGTCTCTGCCCACGTGTGTGAGAAAATGAGCCCCGGAAGCATGCAGAAGGCTTGCCTACTTCAGCTGTAGCTGCCATCGGCACAGGTAACATAGTTTAATGTCTCCCATTTGCAAATACTTTGTTATCTCAAAGCCATAAGAAGAAGTCAAACTAAGGGTCAGGAAATGCCCCAGCTGGGAACTGCCTCTTCTGTGTCCTTTATCCATTCTCACAACAACTGGCTTGCACATGACATACAGAAAGGAAGGCATCTAAACCCACTTGTGTGTGGAGGTTAGGAACCCATCACAACTGTATGCATGTGGTGCATTGCGTTCAAGCTGCTTCGCTGGGTGGCAGAGAACGTTGCAGGCCGCTGCTCAGAGCTGTTTTCCTGGGAGGCGGTGTCTGGCTCTGCTCCAGGACACTTGGCCGTGGGAAAAAGCACTTCCCATCCTGAAGGTCAGGGCAACTTCTGACTTCATGGGTGACACAAAGTCAGGATGAAACTTGTTTTCTTTCCATGGAATTCTCTAGAGTCTCCAAGTTCTGGCCCAGGCACTAGACAAAGCCCCCACAAGTGACTGCAGGCTCCAGCCAGCATTAGGCCCCTTCCTGAGAATCCCTCCCCTGGCACCCTGCCCTGGTCCTGTGCTCTTGACATTCTTCCTTGGGAGGAGTGGTTAGAGGACCAAGAAGGACATTTGTCTGGATCAAACCTTAAGATGCCAGGGTCCCTGCTCCCCACTGCCACAGCTCAGATGGCAGAGCCAGAATCTGGAGCTGCTGGCCAGACAGCAATGGGAGCACACAGCCAAGGCACAGCTTAACTGTCACAGTGAAGTACCATGACAAGCACCTGGATTGCATCTAGTCAAATCGGCATGAGGTTCTAATCAGGTTCTAATCTATGCAGACAATGGATGTCAGTGTAGCCCATTTCCAGGTTTGCGGGAGCAGGACTGGCCCCTTCAGGGTTCAGGGGTGTAGTGGAGTACAGGCATGCTTTCCAGAAGCAGGTAGATCTATGGGCTGGCCCAACAGAAGTCAGACCCACGGGGAGAGCTCAACTCAGGCACCCAATCAGTCCTGCTGATGGCACCAGCTGGTCAAGGGGACAGCATTTAAGGACTTCGGTCAGACTTGACCTGTAGTAGGAATCCCAAACCCCAATGCCTGCAGGCTGGACTTCTAGCCTCGGTTAGCACCAGCTCAGAAAGGGGTAAGTGAAGGAGAGGGCCTGGGAGGGGAGGGAAGGGTGTGGCCCAAGCCCCTAGCACCATGTGCTAATTGTGGAAAGGCCAGACAGGGATCTCAGCATCCCCAGAAACTCTGCAGGCTGCGCTCCAGCCTCTGGCCACATAGCCACAACTTCCAATGCTGGTCCTTGAGGCCCACTGGGGCATATCCTCTAAAAAGAAACATGTATAATTGAGGTATAATTTACTTACCATAAAGTTGACTGATAATAGGTATACAATTCAATCATTTTAGTGTACTTATAAAGTTGGGCAATCATCACTACATACAGTTTTAGGACCTTCGGTCATTCCCCAAAAGTTCCCTCTAATTTACAGTCAATCCTTATTCCTACCTTCAGCACTAAGCAACTACTAATCTACTTTCTATCTCTATAGAGTTACCTTTTCTGGGCATTTCAAACAAATAAAATAGTACAATATGTAATTTTTTTGCATTTGAGTTCTCTCACTTAGCTTAATGTTTTTTAGGCCAATGCATGTTGTAGCATACATCAACAGTTGTTCCTTTTTTTTTTTTTATCAAATTGCATTTCCTTGGAAGGATATAGTAAATTGTGTTTACCTCTACACCAGTGGATCCATATATTTAGGTTTTCCCAGCTTCCGTTACTATGAATACAGCAGCTATGAACAGCCGCATGGATGTCATTTTGTAGACATATGCTTTCCTTTCTCTTGGGGTAGATTCCTATGAGTGAAATTGCTGGCTCATATGGTAAGTTTATGTTTATGTTTTATGAAACCACCAAACTGTTTTTCAAGTGGCTACACCACTTATCATTCTCACCACTTAGCAGTCCACAGGGTCCAGCCTCCCCAATCCCTGCCGAGACGCAACACTGTTGTCTTTTCTGTGACATCATTGCAGTGGGTGCATAGCGGCATCACACATGGTTTGCATTTCTCTGATGGCTAATGATATTGAACATATTTTCACAAACTTGTTAGTCATTTGGATACATTCTTCAGGAAAATATCTACTCAAATCTTTTGTCCATTTTTAATTGTGTTCACCATCTTCTTACTGAGTTGTGAAGAGTGCTTTATACATTTCCCCCAACACCATCTGCTTTCCCAAGTTTTCTCCAGGAGTTTAGGGAGGACTGGCATTCATGTTTTCTGTGATACTTGATATACTTCACCGTAAAGCAATGTGGGTCTGGGCTTCTCTGGAAAGTTTTAGCTAACAAATCAATAACAATTCAATCTCTTGACTTATTACAGGTTTATGCAAATTATAGCTCTCTTTTTAAATTGTATCTTTCTAGGATTTTTTTTTCACTTCATTGTCTACTTTTTTTTTCGTTTCATCTACATTGTCTACTTTGTTAGAATAAATTTGTTCATAATTTTACCTTATCATCCTTGAAATTTCTGTAGAGTCTAGTGTTTTCCTTCCCAATTTTGGTAATTGGGTTTTTTCTCTCAATTCTCTCTCTCTCTCTCTCTCTCTCTCTCTCTCTCTCTCTCTCTCTCTCTCTCCTTGGACAGTCTACCTTAAGGTGTGTAAATTCTATCGAACTTTTCAAAGAACCAAATTTGTTTTCATTATATTTCTACTAGGGGCCTAGTGCACGAATTCGTGCACCTTGAAAGAAGTGTGGGCCACAAGACTGCAGTAGGCACAGGGGTGGGTCTCAGCTCATCCTCTGCACCCCCACCTGACCCCTCCCACTGCAGCCCCCGATCACCTGTCTGCCTGAAGCCCTGCTCCCACTGCAGCCACTCCCATGTGCTGATGGTGCCACCCCCACTCTCACCCACTGAAGGCACAAAGCAATTGGGGCCAGTGCTGTCAGTGGGTGCGAGCAGCAGCTGCTGCTGCCCCAATCACCCTTCAGGAGCAGGGGGAGGTGGAGAAGCCCTCAAGGGTTATCAGGGCTGGCAACCACTGCTCACACCCACTGATGGTGCTGAGCAATTGGGACTGGTGCCAGTCACCAGCAGCAGGTTCTAGTGGCAGCTCCAGTGCCAGCTGTGGATGCAAGTGGGACCGGTGCCGGCAGCGGGTGTGAGTGGCAGCTCTGGCACTGGCAGCAAATATGAGAGGCAACTGCTGCCCCTGATCTCCCCTTAGAAGCAGGGGGAGGTGGAAGCTGCCACTCACAACCACTGATGGCTCCAAGTGATCAGGGCCTGTGCTAGGTGCCAGCAGTGGGTATGATCAGTGTCTTCGGCACTGGCAGCCAGCTGGCACCAGCAGCAGGTGCAAGCACCAGGCAGGACTGCAACAGCAGCAGCAAAGAATTTTCAGTAACCACCAGAGGCTCACCTCGATGACAGTAACTGGTGCCCTGCTTTGGTCTCGCACCCCTGCTCATCTGCTCCACCATCCCGCCTATGGCCGATGTCCACCATGTTCCGTGTACCCCCCGTGGTGGTCATAGCAACCAGTTATTTGGTTCTTCTGCCGTTCGGTCTATTTGCATATTAGCCTGTTATTGTATGGGATGTATGTGTGTTTTCCAAATCGTTGATTTCTGTGGGGTTTGTTCTCTTAATTGATGAAAGCATTAGAGATGATTGCCTGTCCCTTCCCCCATTGCACCCTCAACTTCATTCCCACACTGCCCCAGGTCTTTACCACCTTATTGTCTGTGTCCATAGGTAATGTATATGCATATAAGATCTTTGGTTAATTTCTTCCCACTCCCCCTCCCCCTTCCACCTGAGATTCATCAGTCTGTTCCCTATTTCTATACCTCTGGTATTATTTATTCATCAGTTTATTTTGTCCATTAGATTCCTTGGTCATTTATTTTTATTTTTAGATTTAATTGTTGATAGGTGTGTATTTATTGGCGGCTCCTTCTCCTTCTCCTTCTCCTTCTCCTTCTTCAGAATACCCTTCAACATTTCATGTGATACTGGTTTGGTGGTGATGAACTCCCTTGGCTTTTTCTTGTCTGTGAATCTCTTTATCTGGCCTTCAATTCTAAATGATAGCTTTGCTGGGTAATCTTGGTTGTAGGTCCTTGTTATTCATCATCTTGAATATTTCTTGTTACTCCCTTCTGGCATGCATAGTTTCTGTTGAGAAATCAGTTCACAGTCATATGGGTACTTCCTTGTAGGTAACTAACTACTTTTCTCCTGCTGCTTTTAAGATTCTCTCTTGGTCTTTAACCCTTGGCATTTTGATAATGATGTGTCTTGGTATGAGCCTCTTTGGGTTCCTCTTGTTTGGGACACTCTGTGCTTACTGGACTTGTAAGTCTATTTATTTCACCAGGTATGGGAAGTTTTCTGTCATTATTACTTCAAATAGGTTTTCAATATCTTGGTCTCTCTCTTCTTCTTCTTGCACTCCCATAATGTGAAATGTTGGTACATTTGAAATTGTCCTAGAGGCTCCTTACATTATTTTCATATTTTTGAATACTTTTTTCTTTCTTTCTTTCTTTTTTTTTTTTTTTTTTTGCTTTACCACATTAAAAATTGTTGATTTGATTCTCAGGATCCTCTAGTCTACATTTGAATCATGTAAATTATCCCTTATTTTAGTGTAGGCTTAATTTCTGACTGGATCTTTTTCATGTCTTTGAAATTCTCAGTAAGATCCTTGAAAGTCTCACTAAGTCCCTTGTAGCTCTCATGAAGATCCTTGAGCAACTTTATCAACCTTGAGCAACTTTGGTTTTGATCTGGCTTCCATTTCATTTTGCTCTTTTCATGGAGATTTCTTCTGTTCTTTCATTGGTGACATGTTTCTTTGTCTCTGTATTTTGTTTGCTTCCCTGTGTTTGTTTTATATGTTACATAGAGTTTCTATGTCTCCTGGAATTGGTAGTGTCCTTGTGTAATAAGTGTCTTATAGGGCCCTGTTGCTCAGCCTCCCCAGTCACCTGAGCTGGGAACTCTAGGTGAACACCTATATGGCCTGTGTGCACAGTCTTGTTGTAGTTGAACCTTGATTGCTGTTGATATCACTAGGAGGAATTGACCTCCAGGCCAATTGGTTATGAGGAACAGCTGTGACTGCAGTGGAAGAGCTGCTGCAATGCAAGAGACACCCCTACAGAACAGGACTTGCTTAAGGTGACTATGGTGCTCACTGAGTCCGCCCCTTGAATGTGTCATTTGTGGATTGTAGAGTTCTAATCTGGCATGGTCTGAAACTGTCCACTGGGTGCACTAGCTCTGGGGCCTCCAAGGAGGTGCAAAGTCAGCCACTTCCTGGAGCCACCCAGCAGGAGCTAAAGAGCAATTTTCAGGTGGCTGTTACTTATATTGGGCTTGGAAGTGCTTTGGCGAGGTCAAACTGTGAAGGAAGGAAGGCTGGTGCTAGTGCTGGATCATGGGCCTCTTACTGATAAGTAAAGGGCATGCTGACACCAGCTGCTGCTTGTTTGAGAGATTTTAGAAAACTCTGAAGCCTGAGCCAGGAAAGGCCATTCATATGGAAAAGCCACTGCAAACAGTTTGGTTGGGAGCTGAAAACTGGATGGGACAGGGTCTCAGGGAATCACCATGGTGTAACAAACAGTGTGAGCCAGTTTAATGGAAACTCAGATATGGCTTCTAGTCAGCTCTGCAATGGGTGAAGTCTAAGCATAGGAACAATGACCCATGTGACCACCCCTTAGTTCCTGCCTCAATGCCAGGCAATCCAGCTCCTCCCCATATGTCCCTGAATCACCCAAAGCTACTGCCTAGTGCTGGTGCTCAGAGGAAGCAAGCCTGTGTAAGTCTGTGCTCTGGCACTTTAAGAGGAACTGCCTGGGTCTCCAGCAGCCTCTGTGTCATTCAGCCACAATCCCTGCTGGTTTAATAGTTCAAAGTTACAGGGCTTCTCTTCTTAACTATGAAACCCTGGACTTGGGGCTGGTGTGGGGCTGGAACACCTTGCTCCTCTAAAGTGAAGATATCACTCCTGATTTTTAAAAAAAATGCCATTTGTGTGTCAGACCAGCCTGTTCCACATCTCCACCCCCTTCTACTTGTCTCAATATGCTGTCTTCTTTACTTCTATAGTTGTAGGACTTCCTTTCAGCAAGATTTCAGGCAGTTGGGAATGATGGCAATTCTGTATTTTAGTTGTAATTTTGATGTGGTTGTGGGAGGCAGTGAGTAGCCATGATTATCTATGCCACCATCTTGGTTCTCCCTGATTTCTGTTCTATTATTTATCATATCCTTTATGCTGCTTATTTTTTATTTCACTTGCACTTTTTTCTAGTTTCTTATGGTGAAAGGTTAGGTTACTGAGTTGAGACCTTTCTTCCTAGCTAATATAGCTATTTAAATCCATAATCATTTTCTGTAAGCACTGCTTTTGCTGCATCCTATAAGTTTTGGTATATTGGGCTTTCATTTTCATTAATTTAAAATATTTTTTAACTTATCTGTGATTTCTTTTTGGGCCAGGTATTATTTAGAAACATGTTGTTTTAAATTGTAAAACATTTGGCAATTTCTCAGATCTCTTTCTGTCATTGATTTCTATTTAATTCTACTGTTGCCAGAGAAGAAACTTTGTATGATTTCTAACATACTCTGGGGTTTGCATACCCTAGGCATCTTAAAAGGATGGTTTTGAGGAAATATATTTCTAGACCCTTCACTGCCATGGTATTCTTTCTTAAGAATTCTTAATTTTTGTTTAATGGCCTAGCATTTGGTCTCTTCTGAAGAATGTTCCAAGGACATTTGAAAAGAATTTATTCTGCAGTCTTATGTGTGGGGTCAAATGACTTGATCGTCTGTGCCCTTATCGATTTTCCATGTAGCTATTCTATCAATTATTAAGAATGGAACAATAGAATAAACTATTATTCTAGAATCCTCTACTTTATCTTTCAAATTTCTGTGTTTGTTTCATGTATCTGAGGCTCTTTATTAGGTCAATATCCTATCTAATAAAAGGAAATATGCAAATTGACTGTCACACCATCACAAAGATGGTGGTGCCTACAGTGGAGAAAGGGTTTCTATAACACAAGATAGCTGCACCCACAGAGGAGACCAGGTTCCTGTAATGAGCCTTAATGAGCAATGAGCAGGGACCTGAAGCTGCACCCCCCTCCTAATGGGTCTTGACAGGGGACCTCGGGCTGTGTCCCCCACCCCAGCACCAGGCTGGAGGACCTCAGGTCACACACCCTGCCCATCAGAGCTTGAAGGGGGACCTCAGGCTGTTCCTGCTGCCCTGGGCCAGGAAACCTCAGGCTGCGCCCCTCACCCTGGCATTGGGGGACCGAGGCTGTACCCCTCACCAGGTGGGGCTTTACAGAGGCCCTGAGGCTGCACCCTACCACCTGATGGGGCTTGATGTGGAACCTGAGGCTATGCCCCCTGGGGCTTGACAAGGGTGGGGCAGACCAGGTCTGGATCTTGCCCAGTGGGGGTGGGGCTGGCTGGGTCTGGGTCTTGCATGATTTTGAGGCACTGCAGGTGGGTGGGGACTTGACTCTGAGTCCTTTGCCATACCCCAGACTCTGACAGAAAGAAGATTTTCATATACATTTTACTAATTTTTCTTCATCTTTGACACTTCTATTATAGAGAAAAGGCAAATAGCAATATTAAAATATTACCTCTAATTAATCTCCTTTTAATGTGTATGGATTTCATGCACAGGGCCACTAGTAGATTTATAATGACTATATCTTCCTGATGTTTAGACCCAATATAATTATGAAACTTCATCTCTTGTAATATTTATCTTAAATTATCTACTATCTTAAATTAATTTAGCTATGACCTCTCTTATTATTACTGTTTGCATGGTGTATCTACTTCCATCCTTGGGATACTCTCCATTTACTGCACATGCATGTTGCTTTAGCCAGAAACATGCTTGCCCCAACTATGACCATGCAAACCATGGGTGCTATTAACTCCAGCTCATAGTAACAATGAACATCCTAGGGAAAAAGGCAATGCAAGGCCAGGAATGAGGACAGAGCAGCAGAAAAGCTTTGAGAGAAGGAGGCTTGCCCTATGGTGCTAGCTTCTGGGATGATTTTCTTTATCTCAGGGTTCAATGGGGATCATCACATCAGGACTAGGGACAGCTACTCTGATGTTCTCTTTCAGACTTATCTTGATGAAGGAGTGGGATATTGAAGTCTCCTTATACCAATGTTCTATCACTTTCAGTGAGTATGGAAACCTTACTTCTATTTAGGTCACTTGACCTTTCCCACTTTTAAATACCATAATGCTCTTCTTGAGTATCAGATGGCTTTCTAATTTTTGTTTTAATCACCAAATATTATTTTTAAAACTTATGAGGAAAAAATAGTCTAGTTACCTACCCATATTTATGTTCCATTATTCTTTTTCCTTTCTAATGCACTATGATTTTTCTCTTCTATTTCAAGAATTTCTTTTAAAGTAAGCCTGATAGTGACAGATTTCTTTAGTTTCCCTTAATCTGAATATGCCTTTATTTCCCCATTTTCCTAAAGGATAATTTGCTGGATATCAAATTTGTGGTTAACAGTACTTTAAGAAAATTTTTAAAGTGGTTCCATTTCTTTCTGTTCTCTATGAATTCAAATGAAAAATATGCTGTCATTCAAATTTGTGTTCCTCTAATACGTAATACATTATTTCTCTCTGGTTGCTTTAGAGATTTTTTTCTTTGTCTTTGGTTTTCATAATTTTCCTTTAATCAACTTTCAGAGTCCTCCTTTGGTACCCCATATTATTTGCGAGGTTTATGTTTATGCTTAGAAGGGCAGAACAGGGACAAATCGACTATGCCATTTTGCCTGGATCAAAAGTCTCACATTTTTAAACACTATGAGTTTGCAATATTTACTATAACTATTATGTTACTTATGAGGTTTGTCCAACCAGCTAAAAAGCTAGCATCTTAGCACATATATTACTAATTAGAGGCTCTTCAAACGAAATTCATGCCCTGATATAGTCCCTAGGCCTGACCTGTGGTCAGGGCCATCTTCCCTGGATGCCTGCAGCTGGCCCCATCCCCCATCATCACCCACCCCCAGTTCCCTGTTCACCATCAGATCATTGGTGCTTGATGGCAGGGCAGTGGGGCAGGGTGACTGAGAGGTTGGCTGTTCCAACCCACTTGGCCCCACCACTATCAGGCAATCAGAGTCTGCTGGCCAGGGAAAGGAACTAAGACATGGTCAATGCACCTCATAGTGTTTGGTCCAGCAGTTGTTCTGGTCATTCTGCTGTTAGGGTCAATTTACATATTACCCTTTTATTATATAGGATGGCTGTGTTCTACAGAGTGGAGCATAGAACAAGCAAGCATTGTTGGGAAAAGATTAGGAATGATTATGGTCAGAAGGCATCAAAGTGGTTCAGTCTAGTTTCCAGTCCCTTTCTTAATGAGGAACTGTCCTCCAGAGCAGGTGCCAGGCAGCATGAAACCACCTGTTTTCTGGATCCTCTGGGGGTGACAGCAGAGCATGTAGCCTGGAAATATGCAAATGTATGTGGGACACACATTTTTAGGCCAACTTGTGGATTAATATGAAGACCTTTAAGATACAAATTTAACCAATTTATTGGTAATATCTAAAGAAAGTAAAAGCAAAAATATTCTTACCTGTTCGGAGGGCATTTCACCAAATATTTTCTCACTGTGAAAGGAAAAATAAATAAAAGATGGTAAATAAATGTTACTTTAGACATATATACTCCAGGAATTAGGAGATGTATGTGCTCAGGTGTTGACCAGGTGTTGGTTGGTTCAGGCCACCTCTCAGGGCTTTCACACTTCTCTTCAGAAGAGTACAGTGGAGCCAGAGCACAACACCAGTGACTTGATACTGTTCCACACCTGGATCAAACCAGATATGAAGCCATACACTCCAGACTCCATGATTATGCAATCCAAAACATTCAGTTCTTTTGCTAGGTTGAGTCAGGTTGTAACCTGAAGGTTCCAGGAGTAACAGCACGACCCAATTTCTAAGCTCTGCCTTGATGATGAAAAGGTCTTTTCTAGGCCACCTGGTGCCATTTAGACTCCCCTCTCTATAAAGTGGGTTTCTATTATCTGATCTATTCCAGGACTAACAGCATACCCTTGGAAAGTCTTAGAGCAAGATATCCTCTGAAGTAGGTCTCCTTGATAAAAACGAGATTCTGGCAGTTATCCTAACAAGTGTTTAATCTAAGCTCACAGTTGGGTTCACATCAAGCTGAGGCAGCCACAAGGCCCTGGGGTTGTGTGGTAGCACCAATGGCCCCATGATCACACCTCCTTGTATCTATCCACACTCATGTGTAACACTCTCTCACATTGACTCTGGGCTTGGCCACAAGGCATGCTCTGGCCAATAAAACTGTAGCCAAGCAGAGACCTAAAAGACCCTGTGCTCTGAAGTTTGTGCATGCATGCTCACTCGTTCTCTCCCTCCTTCCCCTCCTCCTTTC
Source organism: Antrozous pallidus (assembly GCA_027563665.1). Lineage (NCBI taxonomy): Eukaryota > Metazoa > Chordata > Mammalia > Chiroptera > Vespertilionidae > Antrozous > Antrozous pallidus. The sequence goes on from CM050510.1 coordinate 65,833,709, forward strand.
CTCCCCTCCCCTTCTATCCTTCTCCTCCTCCTCTTTATCTTTTCTCCCTCCCTCCCTTCTTCATCCTTCTGAGGAATTCTTCTGCTTCCACATGAAGAAGTCTAGCTAGCCTACTGGAAAATGATACCACATGGAACAGATGCAAGTCATCTCAACTGAGGCCCCAAAGCAGGCCCAGCTGATGGGCCATTGGACTGCAGCTGCTGATACCAGGGTGCTCAGCTGAGTCGCAGGCCAAATAAATGTAACAGTTGGGTTCACCTCAAATAGAAGTAAAGCTGAAGCCCACATAATTCGTACCTCAGAGTGAGATTATATTTGAAGGTAGGGACTTTAAAATTGCTGACCTGCAGTATTGCAAGCAAATAAAAGGCTGTTTGAACCTGCACATTTGGAGTATCTGTCAAGCAACTGACCAATTCAGGTTCCAGACCAAGATGATGGGACCAGCTTTAGAGGGGCTCTTTTAGGCTTATCTGGCCCCTCTGTTATATCTAGACTCTCTCTGCATTCCAGTTATTGTATTCCATTTCAGTATTACCTACTGGATAGTTGATACAGAAATAATAAAGTCATAGTTAGCATTTAAGGGATACAACATAAAGTCCTGGCACTCCAAGCTTATTATGTAGATCAATGGCTTGCATACCCTGGGGTTTGCATGCCCTAGGCATCTTAGGAAGGATGGTTTTAGGGAACTCCATTTCTAGATTCTCATCTTCCATGATATTCTTTCCTAAGAATTCTTCCTCCTGAAACACATCTGAGATTAGACTGCACTCATTTCCTCCTTCCCTGTCACATCACCCTTTTTACTTCAGAAAATCTAGGCCATCCTCACCCTCCCTGACTTGCACTCTGAAGGCCTGTCCTGGGGGCAAAGATCAGTGGGCACCAAACAAGAGATGATTTGAAACATTGACGCCAGTGGTGAGAAGGTTAATGACTAAACCTTTCACAGGGGAGGTTTCCAATATTTTGCTTTCAACAAGGACTGAATGATGACCTAAGTTAGTTGTCAGCTGGTGGAGTATTGTCATTTTTTATGATAAATTTTTATATGACTTTGACTTATCACTGGAAAGCAGTTTAGAGTATTGAATGGCATCAGAAAACTTGGTCCATCTTGGCCTATGTTCATATTGAGCGAGGCATTTCAGAGCTTACAGCTATTAAAAACAGGAATAAAATTGATGCTAAAGTCTATCACTAACCAAATTTATACAAGGGCACGTAAAGTAAAGTAAAAATCCATTTCAATAAAATCCATTTCTAATAAAGTTTTACTTCTTGTGATTATTAATTATTTATCTAAATTTTGTATTTATGTGGTTTTGATTAATTTTACATTTTCCAAATATTATTAATAGTGCAATATTGATAACTTAATCCAGAAAAAATTAAAACTTATAGACTTATAGAATAAGGAAATCAAAATTTTTATTTTATACATATTATTTTATAGAAGTATAATACGGAAATCAATAAAAGACTTTCAAAACAATAATGTAGTAAAAAGCAGGATAAAGTTTGTTGGGTAAGTGGTTGAAAATAAAAGCTCAGAGGGTGGAGGGGAGGAGAAAACACATAAAATTCCTGAAAGCTAAAACTTATTTATGGAGCCTTTTTAAGTCAACAGAGGTAGTTACTAAATTCATGACATGTAAATGTGAAAGAGAGACTTAACCATTTCATTTTAAGATGTCAATATTTATGATGTTGTGGGAATTATAATCTTTGCAACAATTTATATTTGTCAACAAAACACATTCAAGAGTGCATACCTTTGAAATGATTTGGGAATGATGTGTGCAAAAGTGTTTGAGACCACACTTTATACTCTAATCTTCACAGTGACTTTGTCATTACATCTGTTTTACAGCAGGACTGAGGCACAGAGAGCTTAACGACCTTGCTCAAGGTTGCACACCTAGTGCTAGGGACTGAGTATTGTACTCAGAACTATATTTGAAGATAGGGCCTTTAAAAATGTGATTAAGTTAAAATGAGGTCATGAGGGCGGCCCTAATCCACCAAAACTGGTGTCCTTAGAAGAAGAGAAGAGGAAAGCAAGGTGCACAGAGGCCAGACCACAGGGAGAAGGCAGGTGGCCACCCAAAGCTTGGCACTGGCAGCCTGAGCACCAGCACGCAGGTGGACAGAGCCCTCTTGTAACTACTCTGCGGTGTTCTCCATGAGTCTGGGCAGTGGGTGGCAGGGCTCCTGCAGGTGAAGAAATTGAGTCACAGGATTAACGCTGCCATTGGCCACAGCTGGAGAGGGAGGAACTAGGACTGGGCCCTATGCAAAGGGGTGCACTGGATGGCCTGTGTCTTGGGGAGTCCATTCCAGCCACAGCAGCAGAGCAGCAGCAAGGTGAACAGCCTGGAGCCCAGGAATCCAGGGAGCAGCAGAGGGGTTCCATGAGCCCCACACCTCCCCTGCACTTGCTTATGAGGCTGCAACCAGGTGAATGGGGGCCTGTGTCCCTTTAAGGAAAAAAACTGCCCCAGGGGCCAAATGAGATCCCAAACCCAAAGGTGGGACCTCAGGCATCTGAGAACTAGACCTCGCCCACATGGCCTCTAGGGTACTCAGTGCTGGCTGCACCTGGCCCCTAGGGTACTCAGTGCTGGCTGCACCCCTGGGGTAACTGCCTGAGTTGGGCACCACCAGAGGCAGAGACTGTAGACAGACTTCAGGAGGTGGTCCTGGGAAGCCCCCGGGGAGTGGGAGTAAGACCTGGCAGAGACCAGAATTAGGGCAGATCCCGGAGCAGCGCTCACCCTGGCCTCATACACTGGACTCCGAGGCCTGGCACCCAGGAAGGCCTCCCCTCTGCACAGAAACAAAGGTGCCAAGTGCGGTCCATTAAGTGTGATCTGCAGACTTGGAGGACTCTAAAGGAAGAGCTGTTGTTCTCACCTCCCCAACAGGGAGGCAGCTGTGAGCACCAGGCCTAAGCTGCCCTTTCTCTGCTGTGGCCACACTGCTTCCAGCCCCCTCCTCATGGCCACACCTCCCAAATGACAAGTCCAGGCTTGAAGGCTTTCTCATCATCACCTGGGCCTGTCCTTGACCTCATCACCCCCAGTGGATGATTTGGGTGACCACGTCATGCCCATCCCATCCTATCAGACCTTGTAGCCATGTTGGGGCCCCCCAGGGTGGCTGACCTTCCCATATCATTCCTTCCAACCTCCTGCATCCTCTGCAGACCCCCAGGCCATGCAGTGGCCCCTAGATGAGACTATGGATGACCCTGCACTCATGGGAGCACCTGTCAGTCTTGCACAGGCTCTGGCATTTACATCCCCAGCCTCCTCAGTGTCAGTACAGGTAGGAGCCCTGCAGCCAGGACATACCTTCCTGCCAGCCCTTCCCTTTGTCCAGTAGTGGGCTGCTCCCATGCCATGGGCAGGAGCCCAGTCCCTCCAGGAGGCAGCCTATCTCAGGAATGCCTGCTGGCCAGCTCTCTGGGTCCCCAAGTGGAAAGCTGAGGAGGAGTAAGCTTTTTCCTCTGGTTCATAGTACGAAGAGCTCATAGGGCCATGACCCCACAATGAGGAGTACCAGCTCATGGGGGGCGGGTCTCTCTGGAGTCGAGAGTCCCAGGAAGTGGCCAGGCCCTGGAAATGGGACTAGTCCACATGAGACAGGCTGACCTGTGAGGCCACATGACTCTCAGCCTTGTCACTGGGAACCTTCATGTTGTCGCTCGCTGAAATGGCATTTTGGACATATCATCTACACTAATAAAAGAGAAACATGCAAATTGACCGTATCTCCCCTAAGCACACAAGCCACACCCACCTGCCAATCAGGAGGGAAGATGCAAATTAACCCAACCAAGATTGCTGCAAACACAGAGCCAGCAGGAGGCTTAGGTTTCCCTGACAATGGAGGAAGCCAACCTTCCCACCTGCCCTAGCCAGCCCTGGCCTCTGCTCAAGGCTACAAAGTTTCAATTTTAGAAGATAAATAAATCCCAACGAAAATGGCAGTAGCCATGGAGCTGGAGAGAGCAGGAGGCTTGGGTTGCTCCCAGCGATGGAGGAAGCCAAGCTTCCTGCCCACCCTGGCCAGCCCTAGCTTCTGCTCAAGGCTACAAAGTTTCAATTATAGAAGATAAATAAATCCCAGATCCCAGGGCCTCCGCTTGGGTCGCTGGGGACGTGTCCAGCCTCCAAAACATCTTAGGCTCCTCACCCAGGCCACCCCATGCCCCTAGGGAACCCCCACCCTGATCTGGGACACCCTTCAGGGCAAACCAACTGGACTCCACCCATGCACTAGGCCTCTATCCTATCTAATAAAAGAGTAATATGCAAATTTACCATCACTCAACAACACACAAGATGGCTGCCCCATGTAGACATAAGATGGCCACCACAAGAAGGCCAGCAGAGGAGAGCAGTTGGGAGTAATCAGGCTTGCAAGGGAGAGCAGTTGTGGGCAATCAGGCCAGCAGGGGAGGGCAGTTGGGAGGGACCACGCCTGCAAGGGAGGGCAGTTGGGGGCGATCAAACCTGCAGGGGAAGGCAATTAGGGGTGACCAGGCTGGCAGAGGAGGGATATTGGGGACAACCGGGCCTGTAGGGAAGGGCAGTTGGGGGGCACCCCAGGCTGCAGGGAAGGGCAGTTAGGGGTGACCAGGATGCAGGGGATGGCAGTTAGGGGTCATCAGGCCTGCAGGGGAGGGCAGTTAGGGGCAATCAGGCTGGCAGAGGAGCAAATTCGGCATCAATCAGGCAGGCAGGGGAGTGGTTAGGGGGTGATCAGGATGGCAGGCAAAGTGGTTAGGGGCAATCAGGAAGGCAGGCAGGCGAGCAGTTGGGAGCCAGCAGTCATGGATTGTGAGAGGGATGTCTGGCTGCCCGTTTAGGCCCGAACCCAGTAGGATCAGACCTAAATGGGCAGCCGGACATCCCTCTAAGGGTTCCAGATTGGAGAGGGTGCAGGTTGGGCTGAGGGACACACCACCCCCATGCATGAATTTCATGCACTGGGCCTCTAGTATTAAATAAAATAAATTAAAGTTAATTCCCCCTGTTCCTCTATACCCATGGTCAGTAAATGCGGCTTGTGAGCCACATGCAGCTCTTTGGCCTCTTGAGTGTGGCTCTTCCACAAAATACCACAATGTGGGTGAGTCTAATTTAAAGAAGTAGCATTAGAAGAAGTTTAAGTTTTAAAAATTTGGCTTTCAAAAGAAATTTTCATTGTTGTACTGTTGATATTTGGCTCTGTTGACTAATGAGTTTGCTAACCACTGCTCTATACCCTTTTAAATGTGACTGCTAAACAATGTCCCATTACATGCAGGGCTCACTGGGGATGTGTCATCAGGCCTAGCAGTGGGGGTGGCAGGCCCTGCAGTCCACAGGACCCCAGTGGGCCAGGCGACCTGGAGGTGAACAGCCCAAGAAGAAGGCACTCCCTGGAGCTGCCCACATGCAGGCTCGGCCACCTCACGGGAAATGTATTCCCGACAGCTTTGTGAGGGAAGAGGACTCTCCTCCCATCTGACAGTGGGGCAGGCACCGGGACTCGGTGAGTAAGTCAGGCTGAGGCCCCGTGCTGTCCTTCCTCAGCTCCTGGAGGCCACGAGCCCCACGGGGAAGGAGGGCAGCAGCGCCAGCGCCTAGAGGAAGCACTCACTGGGGCACTCACTCGGGGAACTCACTGGGGCACTTCTCGGAAGCCCTGGGAGGACTCGTGCTCTGGTGCTCGGTGTCTCCAAACCAGGCTGCTGAGCCCTCCATCCTCCCCAGGCCCAGGGTTGCCCCTGCTCCTCCTTGTCCACAGCCACCTTGTGTCACCTGGCAGTGGAACACAGCTTGGCCCCTTTCCTGTAGCCAAGAAAACGGGCCATGGGCCCTTGGACCCCATGGCCACACGGAGCTGCTAGAGCAGGTGGGCAGGGGCCCAGCAGGCATCAGCGACAAGTCCCTGTGAGCTGGCACTTTGGGGACAAGGGGCTGAGGCTGCTCCCCCTGTGGATCTGGGGGGCCTCCAACCTGTCATCCTAAAAGCTCAGGTAGAGAAGGTAGGCAGATGGATGGGGCCAGTCCAACGCAGTGGGCCAGACGCATTTCCAAAGCAGCACAGGCTTTGGAAGCCAGAGTGTGTGAGGTACTACGGGGCCACCAGGCTGTTGCTCACCGTGGTGACTTGGAGTTCCAGGCCCTGGCACTAACAATGAGCAGGGACAGACAGAAGTTACAGCTTAGAGGAATGAGGGAGCATCTTAGTGGTTGGCCAATAACAAAGGGTGCATCGGCCCCAGCTCCTGGGAACAGTGAGTACCCCTGGAAATGAAGGCAAGCAAGGCCAGGGCTGAGGGCGGAGCAGCTGGGAGGCCAGGGAGAAGGGAGCTGGCCCCCATACGTGGCTTCCAAGATGGCTTTGCTTACCTCAGAGTCCCACGGGCCATGGCAGCATGGGAGGGGACAGCGACTCAGATGTCCTTTTTCAGACAAACATTGCTGAGGGCGGGGGAGCAGGTGCTGGGCTCACCTCTGCTTTCCATGTGCACATGTGCAGCCCGGAAAGCTGCAAGTGCTGTGGCTGGCATCCTGGTGGCCAGCATAGAGAAGGCGTGCACCTGCCTTTGCACAAAAAATTCCATCACGACAGTGGGGACCTGGGCTTCCACACGCCAAGCACTGCTCTAAGCACTTATGCATATTAATAGTTCTCATCAGGATAATGCACATTTGTCATGATGCATCACGTGTAAGAAGGTGCTACATTTGAGTTATAAGGGTGCTGTTGGGTTTTATTTGGACATGTGGTTTGGCCCACAGATGCATGACAGCCCACTGAGAGCCAGGACTGTCCACTGCTAACCAAAAAAGCAGCAGCCTCCGGTGCGGCCCAACCCAAGAGCGGTGCCCTGCCCCTGCCCTTGCTCTGGGAGCTGCTGGAATCTGCTGCTTTGGAATTGGTGTCACGCCCTCACCATTCCTTTCCATCTGGGCCTGGGCACAACTGGTGCAGTGATCCCTGAGCACCTCCAGTCTCAGAGCCTAGTACCTGGAGTGCATCCCTGACTCAGCCCCGAGCTGGGTGCTCCTCTTGCTCCCCCTGTGTCTGTCGGAGGAACAGAGAGCAGTCCAGTTTTCCTTGTGTGGTGGTTTACAATGACCACAAATTCTTCGTCACTCTTCCCACAAAGATGTGGAGTCACCTCCCTTCCCAAGTCTGGGATGCCCTCACGACGTGCTTCATCCAACCAAATGTGGCAGAGTGACCCCTGTGCCAGTGTCTGGTCTAAGCATGTACTTGAAGCCCAGAGTCACCAAGTAGGGTGGCCTGACCACCCCTCCTGCTGGTGAGACAAGAGAGGGAGAGGAGGGAGAGACACAAAAGAGAGAGAGTGAGGGTGGGAGGGGCAATGGCATGGGCCTTGCTGCTCCCTCTGTGTCAGAGGTGGAACCCAGGCTGAAAGTGGCACCCTCCTGGATTTCCATCCCAGTCAATTCCTGATGATAGAGGCCACGTGGAAATCCCAGGTGACTCCCAGCTGAACTGCTTTGCTGGGTCCAGCCCAACTGCAGAATATCAAGGAAGTAAATATTGAAAGCCACCATGTTTGGGATGGTCTGTTACTCAGCAGAGATGCTGGGGATTAGCACTGATGTGCTCAGGGAAGAGCTCACTCAATGACAGACCATCATTATACACATGGTCTGTCTATATCTTCAGAATCAACAAAAACAAGATCATACTTCTCAAGCCCTCTCCATCCATTCCGATCATTTTTGTTTTTAAATTTCATGGAGAAAACAGGTTTCGAAGGGCCCTGTAATCCTCATGGAGGCTCTGGGCCCCTCACTGCAAATCCACCCACCAACTTGTTGCTAAAATGCCAGAGTCTGAGCCAGGGCTGCCTTCTTGGGCAGCCCAAGGTGACTGCCCTCCCAAAGCCGCCTCAGTGGCGATGGGGCTATAGGGGCAGCTTCTGTTGAGGTCCCACAGAGGTTCGGAGCTGGAAGGCATTGGTTTGTGGCTCTGTGCAATGTCTGAACAGTTCACCTGCCTCTGCATGCCCTACTTCTCAGATGTGCAAGGGACCTACAAAACGACTTATATGGCAGACAAAGAATTAGGACGAGAGCAAACTTCCACGGGGCCTGTCCCAGGGCTCTTGGAGGACAAGCTTCCTCCAACTCAAGGGACAGAGCCTGAGACCTGGGCAAAGGATGCTCCAAGCTCAAGGGAGCAGTCCCAGCCCTAAGGGCAACTGGAGCTCTGTGGACGTGTCTATCACCCTGCTAACACCTTGACCAAGGACAGTGCCCGGCCACTAGGTGGCAGAGAGCAGGCCTCCTGGACACGTAGCAATATCCAACAGTCCACAGGACTCTGGGTGGCTCTCCCGACGTCCATGAGAGAAAACAGCTGATCATCAGAGCCTGAACCTGGATCCATTCACATATAAACACGGGTATGTGTTTGCCTCATTTAAATATGGCAAATGTTTAAGGAATGCTAAAATCAGGCAAAGAGAATGTATTTTATTTGAAACTTTAGCAACAGTTAGGATTTTAGAATCTCATCATTATGAGCAGTGCCATACCCACACTTTAAGGCACACCCCTATGTCAGTCCATACTTGTCCCTGTCACGTGCATATTGAGTCTTTGAATGTATATACTTATTTAGCCATTATTTCATATATATATCTATTAATATATCCTATCTAATAAGGAGGGAATATGCTAATTGACTGCCTTGCCCTCAAAGATGGCAGCACCCACAGCCAATAAGGAGGGAATATGCTAATTAACTGTCCTGCCCTCAAAGATGGCAGTGCCCACAGCCAATAAGGAGGGAATAGGCTAATTGACTGTCACACCCTCAAAGATGGTGGTGCCCAGTTTCCTCAGCCCTGCTGCCCCCAATGGGCCTGGTCACTCCATGCACCTGATTCTGAAATCCATCAGTTCCCTCAGCGCCCCAGCCACCTAAGACCATCTGAGACTCAGGTAACCAGAACCAGCTGATGCTTGCACTGCCAGCAGTGGCAGCAGGAGAGGTGTGATGGAGCATTGCCTTCCCCTGATCACTGGGTTGCCTCCCACCACTGAGGACTCCCAGACTGTGAGAGGGGACAGGCTGGGCTGAGGGACCCTCCCCTCCAATGCATGAATTTTCATGCACCGGGCCAGAAAATACAATACAAATAAATATAAAGTAATATAAATATAACATATAGTCATGTGTTGCTTATCAACAAGGTTGTATTCTGAGAAATGTGTCATCAGGCAATTTCATTATAGAGTGCTCTTGCACAAGCCTAGATGGTCCAGCCTACTCCACACCAATGCTATAGCCTATGGCTCCTGGGCTACAGACTGGGACAGCCTGTTACTATATTGAATTCCATAAGCAACTGTAACACAGCAGTAAATACTTGTGTATCTGAGCATGGAGAAGGCACAGTAGAATATGGTATACAAGATAAAGTGGAACACCTATGTAGGGCACTCACCATAAACAGAGCTGGCAGGCCTGGGGGTTGCTCTGCGTGAGTCAGCAAGTGACAGTGAGTGCCAATGCCAGGTCATGACTGACCACTGCTGGAGACTTCACAAGCCCTGTGCACTTAGGCTACACTGCATTTATACAGCACCACAAGCACAAGAGACAATGATGCAATCAGAAGACATGTTAAACATAAGATGGACGAGCTGCTGCCTGTGTGACACCACACTATTTCACAGCAGACTTGGTACACAGGCATGCACTCTAAAATAATGGTAATAGGTGGATTATAGTGATACTAGGAAAGTCATGTACTTCATTATCAAGAGTATGTACTGCATATGTGCTGTACTCCCCTATGAATGGAGCACAGTGGGTTTGTTATACCAGCATCACCACAGACATGGGGGTAAAGTGTTGCACTACAACATCTCATCAGTTATGATGTCATTAGGTGAAAAGAATTTTTCAGCTCCATTATAATCTCACTAGTGATCTGGTGCATGAAATTTGTGCACATTAAAAGGGTATTAATTCAAGGAAATAATTTAATATTGCTATTTGCCCTTTCTCTATAATGGAAGTGTCAGAGATGAAAGAAAATTAGTAAAACGTTTATGAAAACCTTCCTCCTGTCAGAGTCTGGGGCTCACCACAGGACCCAGAGTCAATTACCTGCCCACCCACATGCACCTCAAAATCACATGAGACCCAGACCTGGCCACCCCCCTCCCATTGGGCTAGATCCAGACTCAGCCAGTGCCACCCTTGGCAAGCCCTGCTGGACAAGGGGCATAGCCTCAGGTCCCTTGGCTTGGCACCAGGACAGGGGGTGTGGCCTGAGGTCCCACAGCCCAGACAGGGGTGGGGGCTATGACTTAAAGTCCTCCATCAAGCTCTGCCAGGTGGGAGACATGGCATGAAATCCCCTATCAAGCCCCGCTGGGTAGGGGGCATGGCCTGAGGTCCCCCATCAAGCTCCGCCAGGCGGGGAGGGGGTGGAGGAATGGGGGGTACAGCCTCAGGTCCCTGGTCAAGCTCCACTGGGCAGGGGCATGGCCTGAGTTCTCCTGACCCAGCACTGGGGGTGTACCTTGAGGTCCCCTGGCAAGCCCCACTGGGTGGGGGGGCATGGCCTGAGGTCCCCTGTCAAGCCCAGCAAGACAGGGGGATGCAGCCTCAGGTCCTGTGGCCCAGTGCTGGGGTGGGGGGCACAGCCGAAGATGCCCTGTCAAACCTCATCTGGTGGAGGGCACAACCTAAGATCCCCTGGCCTGGTGCTGGGGTTAGGGGAGCAGCCTGAGGTCCCCTAGCCCAGCACCAGGATGGGAAGTGCACCTTGAGGTCCCCTGTCAAGCCCTGCCGGGCAGGGGGTGCAGTCTGAGGTCCCCCAGACCGGTGTCAGGGAGTGGGGCGTGGCCTTAAGTCTATCAAGCCCTGCTGGGTGGGAGACACAGCCTGAGATCCCTTGCCAAGCCCCACAGGGGTGGGGGAGGGTGCAGCCTCAGGTTCCTGCTGCTTGCTCGTCAAGGATCCTTATGGGAACTTGGCCTCAGCTGTGGATGCAGCCATATTTGTGATGGAGAGATGATCAATTAGCATATTCCTTTATTAGATAGGATGGGACCATTATCATATATGTGGTCTGTCAATGAACAAACCATCATGACGCAGCACATGACTGTATAGACACTCAACATATATCATGTATGTATACTACATGTAAACATAATATATGTAAATATGTATATGTAAAATGATTTCATAAAGAAATATTGCCTTTCTAAAATTCAAACATTCAAAGAAAGAGGTGTAATACTAAAGTCTGTTTTATCATACTATAAATTATGTTCATTTATTTTTCCTTTATATGATAGTTAGAGCATCAAATTCATTTTTGTGGCTACAGGTAGCATATTTTGTCTATGAATTTCACTTCAAAACAATAATGGGATTATCTCAATATATTTGCTGCAAAGGGGAGAACTAGCTATAGAAAAGGAGGAAAAAATGGCAGCAGAACCGAGACTGGTTTGGCTCAGTGGATAGAGAGTCGGACTGCGGACTGAAGGGTCCTGGCTTTGATTCCGGCAAGGGCATGTACCTTGGCTGTGGGCACGTCCCCAGTAGGGGGCGTGCAAGAGGCAGCTGATTGATGTCTCTCTCATCGATGTTTCTGACTTTCTATCCCTCTCCCTTCTGCTCTGTAAAAAATCAATAAAAAATATTTTTTTTAAAAAAATGGCAGCGGAATAGGCACGTGTCCCGAGCCTTGTCCCAGAGCAGATAGAAAGAACAGCTGAGGGTCACACGGCGAGTATTTGTTGGTGAGTTGAGAGACAGCTATACTCCAGGAGATAGTGGAGGACTGTTGGGTGGGGCTCCCCTGACTGGGAAGCCCCCACTGCTGCTGAGTTCCCTCCCAGAGCAACTGGCTTGGATGCAGAGACCACACCACCTTAGATGTTATCAGAAGCCTGAAAATCTACAACTACGGCTCCCACTGAACAGCTGTGAACCCCAGAACACCAGTCCCTAGTTGGTGCAAACACATGGATTCAGAGGAGCTCTACCCTCCAACTCGGAAAGGCCAAATTTCGCCTGGCATAAGAAGAAGTCCCTGCTCCTGGCAGGACACAGAAACACGCACACTGCAGGAACTGGAGGATTGGGAAAAGTATGCACCTAGAAAAATCTGTGGCTGTTGGGGCTGGCATGATCTGTGAATGTGGAATGGGGTCCTGTTCAGTGCCTTGTGTGTTGTACCTGGTTGTGTTGTATTTTGTGCCTTTAAATCAATGCAGGAGAGAGAGAACTACATAAATGGGAACTCTTAAAAGCAAACCATTTTGACCTGACACAAAAGGACAGCCTAAAAATTTTAAAAGTGTGCCAGCTGCTTAGATCCAAGGGGGGGGGAGGGGGGGAAGACTGTACATACTTGCATACAGCCCTGAAGTTCGCACACAATTGCTGGCTCTTTTTGTTAATGTTGTTGTTTGTTTTTCTTTTTCCTCTTTAAATCCTTGCTTCTGATTACTAAGCCCAATACATAGGACCACCCAATTGGGGACACCCTAAGAGACTGCAAGGGAAAGTTGTTTTTCTGGAACCTGTGGATCAGAGTGGGAAATAACCATCAGAGAACCAGCTCAGGGGCAACCCACTCCCACAAACCAGTATTGAACGCCACAAGGAAAGCATGATCTAAGCACTGGCTAGAGAGGATCTATAGACCCAGAGGTCAATCCATAAACAATGCCACCCAGGGGTTGAATAACAAATTGACTCTTGTGTAAACACAACTAAAGGAATACAAAAAATTAAGACACACTACCTGCTTAAAAATCAGGACTGGCTTACACTGAGGAGCAGTGGAATGCAGGGAACTGAAATACTGCCCTGACTAGGAAAGAAGGATGCCAAAGAGAACAGAAGAGGAAGTGAATGGCCTTCACTACTGCACATTTTTATTTTTATTTAATTTTTTTTCATCTTTTATTTAAGAAACTAATTTTTTTATTTTTTTCTCACTTGATTTTACCTTTATAAGTATTACATTTTTATTTTCAATCAGTATTATTATTATTACTACTACAATTCTACCTTTTTTTTAAGTATCATTTTATTTTCTCTTTATTTTACTTGGGATTAGTGTTCTATATTCTATTTTCATCTTCCCTTTAGCATCATTTAACTCTATCTCAATTTTACCTTTATGCCATCACTCTCTTCCTAACTTTTTCCCTTTTGTTGCTCTGTTTCTCTTACCATTTCCTGCTTTAGATTTTCCCTATTCTTTCTTTTTATCCCCTATTAAAATTTCACCCTATTTATAGATCTAATTTCCAATCCCATTCTCCAACTCCATACACACCTCTCTCTTCTCTGTCTTCAGTATCCAAAAAATTGTTTTTCTCTGTCCTTAAGTTGTTTACTTGATTATTGATTATATTGATTTTATGTTTGTGAGATTGTTTTGCTTATTCTTTTTTGTTTGCTTTGTTTTTGTTTGACTTTGCTTCTGTTTTTCCCTCATCTTGCTTGATATTAGTTGTTGTTTGTAGTTTGTATTCATCTCCAGGTACTGTTGCTGGCATTTGTTGGGATTAGTAACTGTTCTATTGGAGTTTTCGCCCCATATTTATTGTTTGTTCCCCTATTCTTTTGTATTCTCTTTCTTTCCTCTTTTACTTTTTTTCCTTTTCCCAATTTCATTTTTGCACTCCTTTCTTTCTTTTTTTTTTCCCTTCCTCTTCTTCTCTCTCTCCTATCCTTTAATTTGCTTTTCTCTGGTGGTCACCTTTATTTGGGGTTAATATTGTGAATACATTTCTGATCAGTGCCTTGTGTGTTGTACCTGGTTGTGTTGTATTTTGTGCCTTTAAATCAATGCAGGAGAGAGAGAGAACTACATAACCAAATACCTGGAGAAGAGAGACCATGGGGGAGAAAAATAAACACCCTGCATATGAAAGAAAAGCAGGCATCACCAAAAAAGGAAGTAAAAGAAATGGAGGCAAGCAACCTGCCAGAGAAAGAATTCATAGAAATGGTCATAAGGTGACTGAAAAGAATGGAAGACAAATTTGACAATATATGTAAGAACCAAGAGGAAATGAAAAATGACATCGCTCCTGTAAAAAACTCAATGGAAAGCATCAAGAGGAGACTAGAAGAAGCAGAGGACTACATCAGTGAGCTAGAAGACAAGGTAGGAAAAAATACCCAAGTAGAGCAGCTTTTGAAAAAATACCCAAGAAGAGCAGCTTCAAGGAAAAAAAATTAAAAGCAGGAAGAGAGCCTTAGGCTCATGGTCGGCAAACTGCTGCTCACGAGTCACATGTGGCTCTTTGGCCCATTAACTGTAGCTATTCTACAAAATACCATGGCCAGGGTCACTCTATTTTGAAGAAGTGGCTTTAGAAGAAGTTTAAGTTTAAAAAATTTGGCTCTCAAAAAATTTTTCAGTCGTTGTACTGTTAATATTTGCCTCTGTTAACTAGTAAGTTTGCCAACCACTGGCCTAAGGAAACTTTGGGACAACACAAAACAAAACAACATCCACATAATAGGAGTTCCAGAAGGAGAGAAAACTGAGCAAGGAATAGAAAACCTGTTTGAAGAAATAATAAGAGAAAATTTCCCTGATATAGGGAAGAAAAAACCTACACAAATCCAAGAAGCTCACAGAGTCCCAAACAAAATGAACCTCAAAAGACCAATGCCAAGGCACATTATAATTAAATTGGCAAACACCAATGACAAAGTAAGAATCTTAAAAGTGGCCAGAGAGAGACAAAGGGACCCCCCTCAGACTAGCAACTGATTTCTCAATAGAAACTCATCAGGCCAGAAAATAATGGAATGAAATATATAAAGTCATGCAAAAGGAAGGTCTGAAATCAAGAATACTGTAGCCAGCGAGGCTATCAATCAAAATTGAAGGTGAAATCGGGAGCTTCACAGACCAAAAAGGACTAAGGGAATTTATTACCATCAAACCAGCAATGCAAGAAATGTTAAAGGGTCTTCTGTAAAAAAAAAAAAAAAAGGAAGTGAAGAAGGAACACAGGGGTAAAGAATAAAAATGGCAATAATAAGCACCTATCAATAATAACTTTAAATGTAAATGGAATAAATACCCAAATCAAAAGACATAGGGTAACAGATTGGATAAGAAAACATGACCCATATATCTGTTGTCTACAAGAAACCCAACTCAGAAAAAAAGATGCACACAGTCTGAGAGTGAAGAGATGGAAAAAGTTTTTTCAGGCAAATGGAAATTTTAAAAAAAGCTGGAGTAGCAATAGTTACATCTGAAAAATTAGATCTCAAAGTGAAGGACATAACAAAAGATAAAGAAGGCCACTTCATAATACTAAAGGAAGCAATCCAACAAGAAGAAATAACTCTGGTAAACACATATGCACTCAATACAGGAGCACCCAAATACATAAAAAAAAAAACCTCCTGGAGGATATCAAGGGAGAAATTGACAGCAATACAATCATAGTAGGAGACTTTAATACCTCACTATCACCATTGGACAAATCCTCTAATTATGAAGAAACATAAATCCTAAATGATTCACTAGACCAGATGGAATTAATTGACATCTTCAGAAAATTTCACCCCAAAGCCACAGAAGTGCTTGGGTCACTTTCAAAGATAGAACATATGTTTGTTCATAGGCAAAGGCTCTTCAAATTCAAGAAAATAGAAATTATATCAAGCATCTTCTTAGATCATAATGTAATAAAACTGGAAATCAACTACATTAAAAACAATCCAAAAAAATCAAACACCTGGAAACTAAACAGCATACCATTAAACAAAGACTGGGTTACCAAAGAGAGGAAAGAAGAAATTAAAAAAAAAAAACATCATGGGAACAAATGACAATGAAAACACAACAATCCCAAATTTATGAGACAGCAAAAGCAGTCTTGAGAGGAAAGTTCATAGCTCTACAAGCCTACTGCAAAAAAAAAAAAAAACAAGAAACAAGAGTAATAAATTACCTAATCCTACACCTCAAAAAGTTAGAAAGAGAGAAGCAAGAAAATCCCAGTGTAAGCAGAAGGAAGGAAATAATAAAGATCAGAGCTGAGATAAAAGACACTTAGACCAAAACAACAATTCAAAAAAACAATGAAACTAAGAGCTGGTTCTTTAAAAGGATAAACAAGATGGATGAACGTCTAGCCAGGCTCACCAAGAAGAAAAGAGAGAGGACCCAAATAAACAAATCAGAAATGAAAGAGGAGAAATAAGAGCAGACCCTACCAAAACACAAAGGATTATTAAAAAATACTATGAACAACTCTATTCCAACAAACTGGGCAACCTGGAAGAAATGGACATATTCCTAGAAAAATATGACCTCCCAAAACTCAATCAGGAAGAATCTAAACAGCTCAATAGACCAATAACTATGGAAGAAATTGAAGCAGTCATCAAAAAGCTTCCAGCAAACAAAAACCCAGGGCCAGACAGCTTCACAGGGGAGTTTCACCAAACATTCAAGGAAGAACTAAAACCTATACTCCTCAGACTATTCCAGAAAATTCAAGAGGATGGAACACGTCCAAGCTCCTTCTATGAAACCAGCTTCACCCTAAAATCAGATAAAGACAACACAATGAAAGAGAATTACAGGCCAATATCCCTCATGAACACAGTTGCCAAATCTTCAACAAAATTCTAGCAAATCAGATCCAGCAGTATATCAAAAAAATAATACACCATGACCAAGTAGGATTTATCCCAGGAATGCAAGGATGGTACAATATCCGCAAATCAATAAATGTGATACATCACATAAACAAATTGAGATAAAAATCACATAGTCATATCAATTGATGCAGAAAAAGCATTTGACAAAATCCAACACCCTTTCTTGATAAAAACTCTCAACAAGGTGAGAATAGAAGGATATACCTCAACATAATAAAAGCCATATATGAAAAACCCTCAGCTAACATCATACTCAATGGGCAAAAACTACAACCATTTTCCCTAAGAACAGGTACAAGACATCACTCCTGTTTGACATAGTCATGGAAGTATTAACCACTGCAATTAGACAGAAAGAAAGAAAGAAAGAAAGAAAGAAAGAAAGAAAGAAAGAAAGAAAGAAAGAAAGAAAGAAAGAAAAGAAAGAAAGAGCATCCAACTTGGAAAAGAAGTAAAGCTGTCCTTATCTGCAGATGACATGATATTGTACATAAAAAATCAGAAAGACTCCATCAAAAAACTAATAGACTTAATAAATGAATTTGGCAACGTAGCAGGCTACAAAATTAATGCCAAGAAATCTATGGCATTTCTATACACCAATAGTGAACACTCAGAAAGAGAGACTAAAAAAAGCAATCCCATTTACCATCGTACCAAAAAAATTAAGATACCTAGGAATAAACTTAACTAAGGAGGTAAAAGATCTACACATGGAAAACGACATGATACTGAAAAAAGAGATAGAGGAAGACATAAGCAGATGGAAGAGCATACCATGTTCATGGCCTGGTAGAATCAACATCATTAAAATGTACATACTACCCAAAGCAATCTATATATTCAATGTATTCCCCCATTACAATACCAAAGGCATATTTCACAGACCTAGAAAGAACTCTCCAAAAATTTATGTGGAATAAAAAAAAGACTCTGAATAGCCAAGGCAATCCTGAGAAAAAGAGGAAAGTAGGTAGAATCTCAATACCCGATTTGAAGCTGTACTACAAAGCCACTGTTCTCAAAACAGCCTGGTACTGGCACAAGAACAGACCTATAGACCAATGTAATAGAATAGAGAATCCAGGTATCGACCCAAACCACTATGCTCAATTAATATTTGACAAAGGAGGCATGCAAAGAGAGAGGACCCAAATAAACAAAATCAGAAATGAAAGAGAAGAAATAACAACAGATCCCACCGAAATACAAAGGATTGGAGTCAAGATAGTCTCTTCAATAAATGAAGTCAAGACAGTCTCTTCAATAAATGGTGTTGGGAAAATTGGACAGATACATGCAAAATAATGAAACTAGACCACCAACTTACACCATACACAAAAATAAACTCAAAATGGATACAGGACTTGAACATAAGACGGGGAACCATAAAAACACTAGAGGAATCCACAGGCAGAGAAATCTCAGACATATGCCAAAGTAATTTCTTCACCCATACCGCTCCTAGGGCAATCAATGGAAGCTAAAGAGAAAATAAGCAGATGGGACTGCATCAAAATAAAAAGCTTTTGCACAACAAAAGAAACCATCAACAAAACAACAAGAAAGCCCACTATATGGGAGAACATATTTGCAAATGTTATCACTGATAAAGGTTTAATCTCCAACATCTACAGGGAACTTATACAACTTAATAAAAGGAAGATAAATGATCCAATAAAAAATGGGCAACAGACCTAAATAGAATCTTTTGGAAAGAAGACAGGCCAAGAGACATATGAAAACATGCACAAAGTCACAATTATCCAAGAGATAATGAGGTACCATCTCACACCTGTCAGAATGGCAACCATTAACAAATCAACAAAGGACAAGTGCTGGCAAGGATGCGGAGAAAAAGGAACCCTCCTGCACTGCTGATGGGAATGCAGACTGGTGCAGTCACTGTGAAGAACAGTATAGAGTTTCCTCAAAAAACTAAAAACGAAGCTCCTATTTGATCCAGTAATCCCACTTCTAGAAATACATCCCAAGAAACTAGAAATACCAATCGGAAAAGATATATGCACCCCTATGTTCATAGCAGCACAATTCACCATAGCTAATATTTGGAAACAGCCTAAATGCCAATCAGCAGATGAGTGGATTAAAAACTATCGTATATCTACACAATGGAATAATACGCTGCTATAAAAACAGAAGGAATTCTTACCATTTGCAGCAACATGGATGGACCTGGAGAGCATTATGTTAAGTGAAATAAGCCAGGCAATGAAAGAAAAATACCAGATGATCTCACTCATTTATGGGAAAAAAGAACATTATAATCTGATGAATAAAAATATAGATACAGAGGCATAAAACACTGAACAGACTGTCAAACTACAGTGGGAAGTTTGGGGAGTGTTGGGGAGGAAGGAAAATAGATCAACCAAAGGACTTGTATGCATGCATATAAGCACAACCAATGGACACAAGACACTGGACTGGGTGGGATGAAGGCATGCGACAGGGGATAGGGGAGGCTGGGGGAAGGTCAATGGGGGGAAAAAGGAGATATATGTACTAATATGTGTAATATTTTAAACAATAAAAAATTTTAAAAAAAGAACTGGCTCTGAGTTCTTGCTGCTACAAGTACCCTCCTACCAACAGCGGTGGTGCCACCTGAAACCCCGTTAGAAATGCAGATTCTCAGGCCTGTCCAGAGGCTCTGAGTCAGAACCTGCTTTTGAGCAGGTGCCCAAACGGACAGCCTGCTCCTGAGGGTTGGGGCCATGCTGCTCTGAGGGACCTGGGCGAGGGCTCACAGGGTCCTGGACAAAGTCCTCTCTATGATCCCACCATGTGATTGGGACCTAGGGCCTGGGTGGGAGCTCACAGGGGCCTAGGCAGTCCCATCTAGGATTCTACTCTGTGGCTGGGACCTAGGGCATGGCTCCTAATGCCAGCCTAGGTGACAGGATGCCAGCCTGGGCGACAGGATGCCAGCCTGAGCGAGAGGATGCCAGCCTGCTGGCAGCAGTGGGACCAAACCATAGCCGAGCCCCGAGGAGCTGCAGGAGCTGTGAAGTGCTCTTTGGGAAGGACCTCAGCGCCCACCGCCATGAAGGCTGAAGGAAAACACCTGGGCAGGTGAGCCCCAATCAGGAGGAGAGGCGGGGTCTGGCCCCAGATGCCTAGGCAAAGCTCTCTACAGCTCAGTAGGTTTTTGGACACTGTGCCCAGCCTACACTCTCATGCCCTGAGCACAGGCAGAGGTGCCCTAGAGCAAAGAAGACTTGGGGCTGCCTCTGTGGCTTCCAAACCTGTGCTGCCGGGAGCCAGCAGCTGGACCACAGGCTCAATTGTTCCGCATTTGCTGAGGAGCTGCCACTAGCCAAGTGCCAGGAAAGAAGAGGAATGCATGGCGCTGCCTCGCACACTGTGCTCCCAAAGGCAGGCAGTGCCCCCGCAGGGCAGGCAGTGCTCACGAAGGGCAGGCAGTGCTCCACAGGCATGAGCGCCCAGGAGGGTCCATGGTTAGGGAGGGTGGGAGCTCGGAATCAGCGGATGAGGTGGGCAGATGCCACCAGGAAGGTTCTCGGAGCCAGTGCAGGCACACTGCACCTGGGGAAGGGCTCCAGCTGGGAAGAGGCTCTGGCTCCAGCCCTCACTCCCCCTACAGGTGCACAGTGTGTTGGGAGTGTCAGCACCCTGACAGGGACCCTGTCCCTCCTCCATTCTGCCCAGCCCTAGGTTGCCTGCCAGGCTCTGCCCTTTGGATTTGGGTTGGCGAGACCAGGGCATCTGCATGAGTGGAACAGAGAGAGCAGGTGGAGGAGGGGTGCTCCTGGCCACACCCTGCTGCCTCCAGGTCCCACATGGCCCAAGTCCTCTTCTAAGGCTCCTACTAATGACCTTTCTCCCATAGCTGCAGTTACTGCAAGTTCCAGGAAACTCTCCTCTATTGTCCCTTAAGGTCTGGGGTGGAAATGGGTTCCCACAGGTACTGTTCGGTGTCTGCCTCCCTCCGGGTCCCCTCAGCCCTGCTTGCAACTCTCAGGAGAGTCCCCTTGGGAAACACTTCTCAGTCTCCCTCTTAGAGTGTGCCCTTCAGTCATGACCTCCAAATCTAATACCTCCCAACTTCATGACCTAAACTACCAGTAATCATATCTAAAAAAGAGTAATATGCAGATTGACCATCACTCCAACACACAAGATGACTGCCCCCATGTGGTCAAAGATCCTGCCCCCATATGGACACAAGATGGCCACCACAAGATGGCCAGCAGGGGAGGGCAGTTGGGAGGGACCTAGCCCACAAGGGAGGGCGGTTAGGGGCGATCAAGCCTGCAGGGGAGGGCAGTTATGGGTGACCAGGCCAGCAGAGGAGGGAAGTTGGGAGCAAACAGACTGGCAGGTGAGCAGTTAGACATAAATCAGGCTGGCAGGGGAGTGGCTAGGGGGTGATCAGGCTAGCAGGCAGAAGTGGTTAGGGGCAATCAGGAAGGCAGGCAGGCGAGCAGTTGGGAGCCAGCAATCCTGGATTGTGACAGGGATGTCCAACTGCCTGTTTAGACCTGATCCTGGTGGCATCGGGCAGTCAGACATCCCTCAAGGGTTCCCAGATTGGAGAGGGTGCAGGATGGGCTGAGGGACATCCCCCCACCCCATGCACGAATTTCATGTCTATAATATTAAAAGCCTGAGCGACCAGGGCAACCAAATGGATGACCCAACAGGCTGCATGGGGCAATTAGATCAGCACAGGGATTAGTAAGAGGTAACCAAATGACTGAGCAGCAGGTTGTGTGAGGTGACCAGGCCGGCGGGGGGATAGTGAGGGGCAACCAAATGACTGAACAACAAGCTGCATGGGGTGACCAGGCCCCAGGGGTGGGGGGTGGTAGTTGGGAGTGACCAGGGTGGCTGGGGGGGAAGGGGGCAGTGAGGTGTGACCAGGTCAGCAGAGGGGGGCAGTGAGGGGCAACCAGGTTGGCAGTGGCAGGGGAGGAGTTGGGGGTGACCAGGCCAGCAGGGGGGAGTTAGGGGTGATCAGGCAGGCAGGTAAGCAGTTAGGAGCTAGTGGTCCCAGATTGTGAGAGGGATGTCTGATTGCTGGCAGTTGGACATCCCCCAAGGGGTCCCGGATTGGAGAGGGTGAAGGCTGGGCTGAGGGGAAACCCCTGCCCCCTGCACGAATTTCATGCACTGGCCTCTAGTTAAGTATAACAACAGCTATGGGCCATCATAAACAAGGACACTTACAAGGAGCCAGGGGTGCTAAGGACTTTAGTTTGTTTTTAACCAAATGCGGAAGCCATCCTGAGACTGGTATGCTACTGGTTGCTCATTACTTAGATGGGGAGGTGAGGCCGGGCAGGTGAGTTATCAGCTGGTAAGTAAAGAATTACCATTTGAACCAAAGCAGTCTAACGTTCGAGCCCAGCTCTTACCTGGCTCATCCCTGAGCTCAGCATCCCCATCTGTTTCAGAAATCTGCAGGGGCTGCAGGAGGATGTCTCAGAGGAGACTACAGGAGCTGCTGGAAATGTGACATCAGCTCAGGGAGGAGCTGGAGGCAGAGAATAGGCAGCACCCAGAGGGAGTCAGAGTCACCAAGAAGACAGCCAAGTGGGAGGAGACTGAGGACAGCCCAGGGAACAGAGGCACCAACAAAGAGAAGAAACAAGCAGGCTGGGTGGGAGGAGGAGAGGGTCTTCCTAACCCGCCTGCCAGCCCAGCACCAGGCACTGAGCTTAAATTATGAACCTATAAGACCCAGTCTAAGGAAGGTGGTGCCGATCCCATTTTACTGCAGGATGAGAAAGCTAAAATTCAGATGGTTAAGGAGTTTCTGAGACTCAGCCTTAAGTGGCAGAGCCCAAATCAAACCCAGGCTCATCTACGTGCAGCTCCTTCTGGGAGAGTGATGGAGGTAAGGGCCTTACCCAGGATGGCAGGGATCTGAGGGAAGGAGGGCTTAGAGGATGTCACCTGTGGTCAGGTGGTTTCAGCAGAGCGCAAGGGGGACACGGCGCACTCACTGGCTGTCCAGACACAGGAAAGTAATTCCTGCCTCAGGACGCCTTTTTCAGCTCAGGTGGCTCTTAGCCCAGAGCCCTCCTGCATCTGCTTGGCTTGTGCTCCCATTCCAGAGAGGACGGCCCTCTTACCTCTGGGTTTCCTCTTGCTGAGCACAGACTGCCAGGCGATGGTGAGGGTGAAGAGCAGCACGCTGAGGATGCCCACGCAGCACAGGAGCACGGCGCACACGTAGAGATCTGCAAGGCAGCACAGTGTTACTGAGGGGATGCGCGCCAGGGGAGAAGCACCCAACAAACGGGCCTCATGCACTTGACACAAATCAAGTCAAAATGAACCACAAATCCAAATGTAAAGTAGAAACTAGAAAACGTTTCAAAAAAAGACAGGAGAAAAATCTTGGGATCTAGGAGTAACAAAGAATTTTTAGGCTTGACACCAAAAGGGCCATCCATAAAAGGTAAAGTTAATACATTTGATGTAAGCAAATTAACACTTTTTGCTCTGTAAACACCCATATGAATAGGATGAAAAGACAAGCCACAGACTGGGAGAAACTGCTTGCGAATCACAAATTGAGCAAAGGACTAACTAGTATCTAGAATATAAAGAACTCTCAAAACTCAACAGTAAAAAATAAACAACCCTATTCAAAAATGGGCAGAAACGTACAGAGACAGTTAACCAAAAAGAATATACAGGCAGCAAATAAGCATATAAAAATAAAATAAGCACACAAGGAGATGTTCACCTTTCACAGCCATTAGGAAGATGCACAGGCACAGCACAGTGAGCCACACCACACCTAGCACCACCGTTAAAACACAGGCAGCAGCAACACCCAATTCGGCAAGGACAGAGCCGGGCCGGTCAGACACCGCTGGTGAGAATGAGACATGGTACAGCGCAGTCTCTTACAAGGCATAGCTAGCTCTCTGCCTGCATCACCGAGAAATGGAGACCGAAGTTCACCCAGAAACCTGCACATTTTTCTACAGCAGCTCTGCAGACCACAGCCAAGCTGACGGAGTGCAGAGGTGCTGCAGGACCCCGGGGGCAGCTGAGCTCCCTAGTTTGGGCATGCCTGGCAAGAGGAGCAGACTACTGAGCACACTAACCTGGAGGAGCCTCCAGCATTCTGCGCTGCGTGAAAATACCCCAAAAGGTTAGGGACATGAGATTTTATTTTGCATGATGTTTACTTTGCAAACCATTCTTGAAATGACAGCTCTATAGAAATAGAGAACAGGGGTTGCCAGTGGTTAGGGAGGGAGTCAGAGGAAAACGAGCTTGGCTATAAGGCACCCTGGTAGTGATGGAATGCTCACCTCGTAGCGGCATCCATGTCAGCATCTTCACTGCAATACTGTACTAGAATTTTTCAAATGTCATCATGAGGAGAAATTATGCATAGAGCACATACCAATAATATAAAGAATCTATCTCTGTATTATTTCTTAGAAATACAGGCTAATCTACAATTTTCTCAAAAATAAAGGTTAAGTTGAAATAGTTAAACCATATTCGTACATGTCTTAGCCAGTTTGGGCTACTATAACAAGATATACTGGGTGAGCTAAACAATAAACATTTATTTCTAGAAGAGCAAGGTGTTGGCGGCTCTGATGTCTGGGGAGAGCCCTCCTCCTGGTGAGAGCCCTTCTCTTGTCCTTGCACGGGGGACTGAGCAGCAAGCAGGCTCTCAGGGGCCACCTCTTACAAGGTGCCTAATGCCCCATGTGGACACTCCATGCCCACGGTCTCGTCACCACAAGGTTCCACCTCCTAACGCCATCCCATTAGGGGGGTGGGATTTCCACATGAAAATGCATCCATTTCTTAAAGTCCACAATGACCAACTTCAGCACCAGTATGACAGATAAAATGTTCAGAAAGGGAAAAGGAAGCCAAAAGCTTTATTATAATCTTCTCTGCAGCATAATGCTGCAGATGGCTGGACTTGGAAAATGTTTAAACTTAGCAACAATGTTTTCCTGCTGACTTAAATTTCTCTAGGGACAGACAGACACCATTGGCCAAGCTCAGCATATTCTTGAGCACTTGGATTATAACAAGGAGTATGCAGAGAGCAGAGGCTGTGTGGCACCCACTACAAGAGGGCTGTGTGCCCAGGACAAGGCCAAGCAGAGGAGCGGCGGGGCGAGAGCAGCTTCCCAGAGGACTAGAACTCTGCTCTAAGTCATCTTTAACATAACACAGAAAAATGCAAAAATATGTATAGGAAATAAATATATATAGAGAGAGAGAAACAGAGAAACAAAGTACTCAGTCTCCGACCCCCTGAGAGAAACACTGCTAACATGCGGACACTTCATGAGGCATATGTACACATGTGTAAGTTAAGATCGCATAGCTTCATACTTTGCTTTTTGTTTACTCTCATTTTCTCATTAAGCTCTCTTCAAAAAATGATTCTGACCTAGCCAGAGTGGCTCAGTTGGTTGAGCATCATCCCAGGTTGGGGCATGTGCCTGGGCTCCATCCCCAATTGGGAGGCATGCAGGAGGCCACTAACTGATGTTTCTCTCTCACATCCATGTTTTTCTGTCTCTCTCCCCCTACCCCTTCTCTTCTCTCTAAAATCAATAAAAACACATATTTTTAAAAAATGAGTCTAAACTGATTTTTAAAATGTTATAAAAGTTTCTCATATGTGACTTGATACCTTATTATTGACTACTAAAAGTGTTTCTGACAGTTCTTTAAAGTAAATGATTCTATGATGGACATTTATAAGCTTAAATTGTAATATATATATCTCTCTCTCTCGCATTATGGTCTTCAGATTAAGTTCCTGGAAGAAAAATTGCTTAGTCGACAGAAATTCACCTTGGAAAGCTCTTGGGACCAGGACTAGTCAGGTAAGGGCTTGCCCTGAAAAGGCAAGCATGCTGGGCTGGCCTGGGGGGCAGGTGAGACTCATGGTCAATGCCACAGACAGCGGGAGAAGGGGTTGGACTCGGATTCCCAGCTTTCTCTAAGCTCTCCCTGGCAGCTGGCCCCAGGGAAAGCTCAGTGCTGGTCCGCCAAGAGCCGGGAGTGCCGCAGGAGCAGCTCTCAGGAGCTAGAGCCTGGGCACCACCATGGAGACACATCAGGCCAAAGTGGCAGGTGAAAGGAGCACCGCGGACACCTCAGGAAGCAGGGGCAGCAGGCACAGGCAGCGTCTCCTAGGGGAAGGGGGTGAGAGGCCCACAGGGCAGATGGTTGGGTGAGAGCTCCAGAGGCCACGGACTACTGCAGAGCACTAGGTGCACAGGAAAACACCTGCTGATTTCCAGACAGGAAGCCACCCGGGCCGTGCAGTCCCTGGTCCCGGGGACGCCATGCAGGGGACGGAGGCGCAGAGCAGGTTACAAGGGTCAAGAGTTCAAGGGTATGTCAGGTGTTTGGGACAAAACAGAGAAAAACCTCCTCCTATGACCAAAATTAAAGCAGCTTCCTATAGCCATGCCTGTGTCTCCAATGGCTGGCTCTGTGGTTAATACGGTGGAGCATTGGGACCGGCCCATGGGGAGGGAGGCATGGCCTCCTTTTAAAATAATGAGGCCCAGAGGGACAGAGCAGAGCAGAGGTCCCAGGCAGGAAGCTGGACAGGATGCGTTTGGGCCAGAGTGTGCGGTCATGTCACAGTCCTGGATGGTTTTTGGTTGTTAATCCTCACTCGGAGTTTTAGAGAAGGAATAAGAGAGGGAGAGAGAGAGAAAAGGGAAGAAGAGAGAGAGAGAGAGAGAGAGAGAGAGGAGAGAGAGAGAGAGAGAGAGAGAGAGAGAAGAATAGGAGACAGAGAATTGGAGAAGAAGGAAGGGAGGGAGGGAGGGAGGGAGGGAGGGAGGGAGGGAGGGAGGGAGGGAGGGAGGGAGACACCAATGTGAGAGAGGAACATTCATCAGTCGCCTCTAGTATGCCCAACTGCGCCACACTGGCCAGAGCAGTCCTGGATTTTCTGCCACGGAGCAGACTCGCTGGGAACAGGCTGCAGAGCCAAGTCTGGGACAAAGGGATGGGGAACAGTGTGCCAGACAGACAGATGTGAGCCAGGTGGACACATATGCCTCATAGGGATTCTGGAGAGGTGGCCCCTAGCCCAAAAGGCAAGGAAAATGTGGCCTCAGTGTCATTCTTGGGTGGAGAGAAGCTGTCCTACTGTGTGCCCCTGGAGCAGGCACCATGATGCACAGCCCACCTCTGCATCTGAACTCGGCCCTTGGTTCTGGAACTGCAGAAACCACGGAAGGACAAGGCCATGGTGAGACACTACCACTGTCCCCAGAGCACACTGTAGACATCTGTGGCCACTTTGCCCTGGCAGGAGGCTAGGCCTCCAGGAGACCCATTTAGGGTTTCAGATAGCAGCCTCTTCAACATAGTGCAACCGGGCTCTCTACAGGCAGCCATGGACACAGATCATAAAACATCTGGCCAGCATGGAAGGCTCCGCTACCCGCCAAGCACAAAGGCCCTCTGGCCAGCAGGTACCAGCAGCTGGGTGAGGCCCCACAGGCTCTGGTGACCACCTGTGCTCCAGTGTGCCTTGAAGCTGTGTGCACCTTAAAACATGTGGCCTCACAGGAGGAGACAAGCCAAAACACAGCTTCCCCAGGTTGGGCAACAACCGTCACCCCAAAGTTTTCGTGTTTTCCCGTTCCAAGATTTCCTCTTGCTGCATAAAGATTATGTGAACCAAAGTCCAGCCCTGAGCCCTGTGAGCCAGGGCCACAGACACCTCGGGTCCCAGGGTAGCTGGAGCAAAGCTGTGACCCAGGCAGGCAGGCCGCTCGGTCCCAGGCAGCACGCTCAGGCCGGCCTCACTCCTTCAACCCCGATGTAAACGTTCCCCGGTTACGGATGCTGCTCCAAGTTTTACAACAGGCCAGACCAAATAATGCTGGTCCAGAATGAATCCCAGCCTTCTGCTCCAAACTGAACAAAACGTCTGTGGCTTCACTAAATCTGGGACTTGCTTTCAAGATACTCCTCTTACCTGCACATTCAAATAAGTCCAAAAGTCATGTCACATCCCCAAATTCATCTGCACTTTTGTCTTTTGCCCTTGCACTTCCAAAGGCACCA
The DNA here is from genome assembly GCA_027563665.1 of Antrozous pallidus. Classification (NCBI taxonomy): domain Eukaryota; kingdom Metazoa; phylum Chordata; class Mammalia; order Chiroptera; family Vespertilionidae; genus Antrozous; species Antrozous pallidus. Next base: position 65,861,528 of record CM050510.1, read on the forward strand.
ATACTATTTTTAGGCTCAATTGCCAGCCACCATGCAGAACACGGCCCCGGGCCCAGGCCTCCCTGAAGCAGATGGCGGGCGAGCAAGCTGGAGAGACAGTCGTAGGGAGGCTGAAATGATGCACATGGTTGCATGCCTGCTCCCGCCCTCCCAGAAAGCCAGGCCACACAGGCCTGCAGATTGGCCCCCAGAATGGCAGACAGCACCTGTTGCTGGGTAATCCCTAGGCTTCCTGGGTATGCAGAGCTGCTTTGAAACCTGGTGAGCCCAGCACTCCTCAGCTCAGTCAAGAAACTCAACTCTCCCGAACCACTGAATCTGGAAATTTTATGCCAGTCCTCTCCGTTTCCAGAGCCAACGCCAAGGCCTGGGAGATGGCAGCTCTGTGGAGGAAGTTGTGCACTCTGCCATTGTTTACCCAGCCTGTGAAATCTGAGCAACAGCATCTCCTGAGAGGCCTGACAATGCCTTTCTGTGCTGCAGTTGCACAGCCAGGCCCAGCCAAGCCCAGGAGGATGAATGACCGCCGGCAGGCCCCACTGTAGCTCTCCTATTCAAGAACAAAAGGGCAAAGGCCTGGGATCAAGCGTCAGGGAACTGCAACTGTATCCCTGACCTCGCCAACACTGCGCCTGGGTTAAAAAAGCAAAGCCCAGAGAAACGAATGCCAAAATCCTAGGGAAACGGTGCCATGGAAACAGCCGTCTGTGGCATTCCTCAGTGTGGGATGGCCAAGGCTGCTTTTCCCAGCTGAGAAGAAAGGGCATGTTGGGCTACCTGCCCTGTGTGGAGCTAAGCACAGAGTAACCCTGATGCTCTGTAGCCACACATGAACTGCAAGGTGTTATTACCCAGACAGAGTGTTTTAGAGATGCTGATTGAGCTGCAAGGCTATGGGGGACTAAAGGCTACAATCCTCCTAAGCTCATCATCTCTGTCCTAGAAACATGGGGAGCCCTGATGCACTCACATTCTTTGATCCTTCCTAAATGTAATCATCAGATTTTCAGGGGGGAGCATTAAGTCTGCGTTACTACTCCCAGACCCCCAGAGATTGCCACCTGGTGGTAGAGAGGGCTCCCTCTGTCTCCGAGGCCAGCGGCCTGCCTCAGGGCCTCCCGGTACTCCCCCCCAGTCCCAGTCCTGGCCATAGAAGCATGGCCGAAAGTGGACCGCTTTTCCTGCTGCTTCACCCTCTGAGGAGTCAAGTCACTTTCATGTTTGCTAATGAACAGACATACACTGAAGTAAAGGCCAAGGGAGGAAATTTGAGATTATTTGGCTAGAGGTCATAAATAAAGAAAAAGGCCACTACAAAACATGAAGAAGCAAAGCAGGGAAAACAAAGAGTCATTATTGGAGCAAAGTGCAACCAGAGAAACAGTATCTGTGACTTCAAAAGGCAACAATAAACCCTAATGGCCTACCTGAGTGACACCTTATGGTTGGCAAACAAGGTTCATAATTATGGTTGCATTTTCCCAAAAGGAAAAATGCTTTTGAAAAAGTCTTTATCGACTTTAGTGTGAGAGGGAGAGGGAGGAGGGGAGAGAGGGAAAAGGAGAGGGGGGAGGTAGAGGGGGAAGAGTGGGGAGGGGGAGAGGGGGAGGAGGAGAGAGGGGAAGGAGGGAGGGAAGAGAGGGGAGAGGAGAGGGGTGAGGGGAGAGGGGAAGGGGAGAGGCAGGAGGGGAGAGGGGGAAGGGAGAGAGGAGAGGAAGAGGGGAGAGGTACCTTCTTAGCAGTACTCAGTTTAGTGCTGACCAGAGCCCTACCTGGGAGCTGACAAGTACATTCCCTGATTGTTTAAAGTCAAAGTCCTCAACTCTGTGATCATCTCTGTGGCCCTCCTTCCTGCAAGGCCAGGTTCCTCAGCCTTAGCAGGCGTGGCATTAGGGACAAGACAATCTTTGCTGCGGGAAGCCGGCCTGTGCATTGTAGGCTATTTGGAAGCATCCTTGGCCTCTACCCAAGAGTTGCCAGTAGCACCAAAATGCTAGTTGTGGCAACCAAAACCATATCCACCTGTTGGCCAACGTCCCTGGGGAGGCCAAGCTGCCTCCTGCTGGGGTCCTGTCCAAGACTCCAGGTGGAGCTCCCTCGGAACCATCCAAGTTTTGGTTCTGAGAGCAAGGGCAGTGCCCACCAAAGTGCACCTGTAAGGGCTCCATGGTGCTGCTGGTCTGTATGCTGCGAGTGTGAGGCCAGCCTTGAGAGCCACTGGTCAAAGGCCTGGCTGTGCAGGCAGTATCTGGCCTTTCTAGCCCTTCCCACGCATCAGAACCTCTGCAATTGGGGCGCAGGCATCAGTGCTTCTAACGACCCCTGTCATTCCAAATGGGTTGAAAACTACTTGCTTAAGATTTCAAGCTGTTTCCAGAATCCCAGACTCCTTATGAATCTGAGAAAGAACTAGTCACAGTGGATGCATTTGCCTTTTTTGTGTTACTGGAAGATCCCTCCCTAATATCACATGAGAGTAGGAATTCTGGAGCAAAACAAAGCCCCAAATTATGAAGACTGCAGCTTTTATCTTTACGTTTTCTAAACCTTGGGCACCACCAGAATTCCCCTCCTATTCTTGAATAAGTTTAGGGCAAGAAAACAACTTGATATTGTGGCAAATCTAAGAAGTTAGGGTCCTCCTTTCCTATTCTATTCCTTTCCGACCAGTTCAAGGTGAAGCAGATCACATAATAAAATGGGCAAGCAGAACAGGACAGAACTCAAGCTTTACCTGCAAAAAATGCCCACGTCCCCGTCTTCCCAAAGGATGAGTCTTCAGAAGCTTTGATGGGAATCACTGCAAGACAAAACGACACAGCACAGTATGAGGGGAGCAGCTATGGCTCAGCCCGCCCTGAAGCCTGAAACCAGTCAGGATGGCCCCCTGGACCTTTACCAGCCACCTTCGCCTGTCCAAACACAGTGACCTCCACAATGCACAGGCCCCAGAGTGGTGCCAGTACGCACGCATAACCACTGAGCGATGCTATCTGTTTAAAAGCCAATAAACGGCAAAGCTGGGATGCACTTCAGTGTGTTCTCGAAAACAGATTCCCCACGGGGATTCTGAGACCCAACACAATACTTGACTTCACCATTTGGCATCTCAAGACGGAGAAGTCCGAGGTCACGTAATGACTGGGGTCCGTGCTCTGAGCCCCATCTTCTGTGCAGGACACTCGTGGAGCAGTAGGACCTAGTGTTGGATTGAGTCATCCTGTCTGCTTTCAGCCGCTGATTTCACTGGACCTGCTCTGGACAGGCATGGGAACGGAGTTGAGTTACACTATTAAAATCTGAACATTGTACTAAATTAAAGAGTCTTGACCCACAGAAAGTCCCTGCACAGGGGTAATGCTATCTATAATAATAAAAGCATAATATGCTAATTAGACCAGACATCCTTCTGAACGACCTTCCAGAGGAAGCCGGGGCTGTGAGGGAAGACCAGGTCCCAGGTCCCAGGTGCCAGAGGGAAGCTAGTTGGGGTAGCTGGGGGAAGGAAGGCCTGCCTACTCCTGAATTAATTCCATGGATTGGGCCTCTAGTCATAAATAAAAACCTAAAAATTAACCCGACCAAAAAACGCAAGGTACCAGGGAACTAAAATATTATCCAATAGAATTTTTGGAGGTGATGGACATGCTCTCCCTGTGTTACACACACAGTCCCCCTGACAGAGAAGTGGAATGTGTGATTATATTTCATTTCCATTAACTTAACTTTAAATAGCATATGTGGTCCATGGCCACCAAACTGAAGAGCTCTGGAGAAGAGATATAGGACCTGAACAAAAAGAATCTATCACCTATCTATCATCTATCACCTAACTGTCATCTATTACCTATCTATCATCTATCTATCATTTATCTTCTATATGTTGTCTTTCAGGGGAAAATTAGGATAGCTGAAGTATATGCGCACAGAGAAAATTCCATAAATACAAACGTATTCATGGAATAAATATGTAATTGGCAAAGCTAAAATGCAACTTTTCCAGCTTTTCTAACTGTTCCCAGAGGAGGGCTGGGTTTGCTGTAAGTTAGCCTATTGTTCTGGAGAACTCCTCTCCCATTAGAACCTGAATTCCCTGACACCAGAGCCGTATCTCCCACCTGCATACCCCCTTCCCTGGGCACACGCCTGCCAGCTGGCAGGGGCCGAGTAAATAAACGATCTCTTTCCTTCTAACGGCCCTACCAAGGAGGTGCCCAGGTGTGGACTCAAGGGTACTTGGTTCTGCACTGTATTAGATATGTCAGTCCATTTGTCTACCATCCTTCTGGCCTTGTTTGCTCCACCCACAGCCTCTGCACTCGCTGACTGAGAGCAACCAGTCAGATCCCCCCTTCAAGATTTTAAACTTAAGAAAGCGTACATGTGGTTGCTGTGGGTCCTTAGGCTGGAAAAAAATCGTGGACGCTGAGGCAGGCAGCTATGAGTGTAAAGTGGGCAAGCAGAACAGAACAGAAGACAGACCCTGCACAGGAAAGGAGGGAGTGAGAGGACCTACGGGGCTGAAAGACTTATCTTGACGGCACCTGACATCCCCAGAGGGCTGATGTGTTGTCTTTACTATCCTTGTATTTCAGGAGCTCTGTGCCCTTACTCTCTCCTGAATTAGCCTGCGTGGGTTTTCATAGCTTCACACCCACTGCAAGCAGCTCCAGGACCAGCAGTGGGTGCCATGGGGGCTGGTCGGGAGTGCAGGACCACTTGGTGCCAGCCCAGGTCTGCTGGACAGCATCTGCTCTCAACCCAGAGTCCCTGGTGAATCACATGCATTTACAGCTTGAGATGCACAGATGTAGACTGGGTTGAAATGCTAAGTTGCCTTTTGCTGGTTGTGTGACTTTGGGTGAGTCACTTAACTTCTGGTGCCTCAGTTCCTCACTTGTTATGCAGGGATAACCAGAAGCCCCCACCTCAGGGTAGTGTGGGCAGCACTGAGGGTTAGTCCATGTGATATGCTCAGAACAGTGCTGGAGATCTCATGAGTCCTCTGTGTTCACGAGGACACCAGGTCTCCAAGGCAGGGACTTTCCGTTTACCCCTCTCATTCCCACACCCGCCTGCCTGCCCCGTGCCTGCCCCGTGCCGTCAGCCCTCAGCCTCGAGCGTGACTCTTCAGCTGTTCAAATGGCCATGGATGGCGCTCTCTGTCCTTGTGGCTCAATGTCTGCAACCCAAACAGGCTGGACCGTTCTAGCAAAGTCAAGTCCCTTTAGATCATTGTTTATTCATCTCTCTTCTTTTTCTCTTTTCAAAAATTATGGGGCCCTGGTTTAGTCCAACTGTAATTCCTTTGTCTTATGTGGGACAGGAGGCCGGTCTCCCTTGTTGGCATGTGGGCACAGGTGCTGCAAGTGAGCTGGAATTTGTCTTAAAGAAATAAACCCAGTGCAGCTACTTTATGAGATCGTACAGCAACTGATCAACACCATGGCCGGAGTCTTACCTGTTCAGACAAAAAGAAAATCTTCACCTAAACTCAGCAGAGTTCCTGAGATTTTCCCAAGGTTCTGCATAATAACTTTGGTCCATTGTCAAGCCCCCTGCCTGAGTCCACCAACCACGAGGGCACATGGAGGGCAGGAGGGGGATCCAGCCAGGCCAAGGCACATGGAGAGAGAGAGGGGGATTCAGTCAGACTGGCATGATGTCAGGGCTCAGTAACAGACAAGCAGTGGCCCACCTCCATTGGCAGTACAGCTGCTTAAGGCAGGGAGGATGTGGTGCGACAGGTCAGGGCAGCAGAAGGGAGCTGTTGGCCTCAGCATCAAGCCCTTTCCTCCACCAGGAACTGAGTGAGCACTTGGTTTTGTCTCACTCCACATAAGGAGCACGTGGGCTCAGGGTGGAGAAGGGGAGTGAAGAGCAATCCAGAGCTCACCATCACAGACCTCCTGACTGCTCTGCTGTTCCCTGCAGACCCGGCTCCAGGGGCCCCAGCATCCTGCGCTCCAGCCCAGGTGACTGAGCTGCAGGTCGTCCTGGGTCCTCCCCGAGAGCGGGACATGCTGTGACAGACACCAGGCCTTGATTCCTGTGAAAAGAGCTGCTGAAACGTGGCTCCAGATCAAACAGCCTGGAGAATGCCGTGCAGAGGTCCCGGGATGCACAGATCCTATCAGCCTCGTGTCTGGAGGCAGCAGGTCCGTGAGGGCAGCCATTGCTCTTCGGTGTGAAACAGGAGACTTCGCTCCTAAGTGGAACAGGATTCTAACTCCCCAGAAGGAGTTTCACAGGCTGTGGCAACGGTCCATCCTGGGCTCCAGCTCCGTGAGGATACTGACACCTCCTCGGACCTGCGGTGAGGGACTGAAAGCACCCATTGGACAGATGGTTGACGACGTGCAGAGGCCCCTTTCCTGTGCTCTCTCCCATCTATTCACCTGAATAAAGAATCCTACCACCAAAGACCAAAGACACTTACATTGCATCTACAGGTTACATTCAAAGGAAGGGGCACTTTCCGACCCAGAAAGCTTTGCAGGGTGCAGGCGTCAGGTAAAGGGTATGCAGAGGGCCCTAGCACAGAGGATGTGGGCCACAGGGGCAGAGGCACGCCTCCATGTGGCTCTGTCTGCTGCACCAGGTTGCTAAGTGCTCGCCAGATTCTCCAAACCTTGAGTGCTCGGAGCCTCGTGTTTCTAAAGTCCAGTGGTAGGAGGACTCATTGGGACTCTTGTAACACAGAGATTTCTGGGCGTCACGCTGAGCTTCTGGTGTGAGAAATCCAATCCGGGAAGCCTCAGCATTGTGTGGCAGGTGCACACCTTCACCAGAAGTCAATCCAAAGCCCCTGCCCCACTCAGAAAGTGGGGATCGTGTCCACAGAGACTCGAAGGAGGGAATTCAAGTCTTGAGGAGTCAGACCTGTGCCTCAATCTCCCTTCTGGCCTAGGACAGCATCCAGGACTGGAAACTAAACCAACCTCTTCAATTTAATCCAGGAAAACAAGACTAAGAACAAACATTAGGACTAAGCCAATCTCACAAATGTGTTTACAAAGGAGCCGATGCAGCCTGGCCCCTGTCACCTGAAGCCCCCATCCTCCCAGTTTCTCTGAGGTGGCTCTGATGGGCAGCAGATGAGAAACAGAAATGCCCAAGCTCCATCTATTTCAAGTCATTCTTTCCTTTTGCATTCATTCTAAGACAAATTCTAAAATATAAACCCAAAGAGCAAACATACAACATACTCAACAGGCTTCCACGGCAACAAGGTAGTTGGAAAAGCAATCAGCTTCAGAATACAAGGTCATGTGTCCCTAAACTGCAGTTAAGGAACTTAGAAACTTAGGGCTTGGTAACTGGCCCTCTCCAAATATGATTCCAGGATCAGTCTATAATTTTATTTGCTATTACCTTCTACTCCTTGATGCTATTAACTGAAACGGCATCTTACCAAAGGGCTTAAATCACTCATTCATTCTTCCATCTGAAGGAACTGTAGTGTTCCGAGTGCTGTCAGGTGTGAGGGTGCATGCAGGAAGAATCAGCACGGTCTCGGGAGGAAGCTCCCTGGCCAGCTCCAATGTGCCAACCGTTCCTTTTACCACTGGCCACCCTGGCCCTGACTGGCCACAAACATGCACCCAACTCCATCAAATCATCTGCAAACTCCTCTCCTCCCCAGTCCACACCTTTGCTCAGGCTATTGGGCCTCCTGATCTGTCACCTAACTGTGGCCCCTAACTGTCCCCTGAAGCCCCAGCAAGAGCCCACATCCTCCCAGATGCCGTTCATATCCCTCCTAGGAACAGCCTGTCTCTCTTACCCCCATGCCAGAGTGAACTTCGTGTGTGGCCCTTTTGCACTCCCATTTTTGTTAGCCACCTCAATTCTGTATGTCAGATTTATCCCCACATTTACATGCGTCTCCTCCCCTAGACAGTGAGGCGGGGCCCCGGGAGAGTGGGAATCAATCAGGCAGATTATACATCTGTTCCATTTACATTTCCAGTCTCTTCAATTCTTCCCAGACAGTGGCTGTGGGGATGAGCGTGGGCACAGTGAAGAATTGCTTTAAGTGTGTTTAAATTACACTCCAGTTGTCAATTCATTCCCTTTGAGCATCCAGACCTGTTGACACTTTAAATATCATGATATGTGCTTGTTTAATTAAGAAGTAGCACACAATGTTTAGCTAATCTCATCCCTAATTATCTCTCCCATGTCTCCGGAGAAAAAGGAATTATTTAATTTTTTTCCTCTAAAACTGGAAACATTGGTTCCCTGTGGTAGTACTTTGAGATCCAATTACTAGGTTCCGTCTAACTTTGTATTATATGTTCATCTTTGCCCCAAACGCCTCTAGGTAAGTTTTCCCCATGCTTTGAGGACCCCTCGCATTTACAGGTTACGTAGATATCACCGAGAGGAAGACTGCTCCATTTCCCAGCACAGACTGCATCTGAGTCTGGGGTGGCTGGGCTGACGGGCCACGGACGGCGATTCTTTTAATGACGTCTGGAGATTCAAAGCTGCTGATGCCCTAATGACAGAAGCCAAAAATGAAAGGCATGGCAAGGTCACTCTTGTGAACCCTGGAGGCTGTGCTTCCTGGTAAGGGGGGAGTGCTGAAAACTGGCCCATCTAAACCCTAAGGGACAGCTATGACCACGTAACCCTTGGGCCCTGTGGAGCCTGTCCTCTACTGGGACCCCTCAGGCCTCTCTCAGACACTCCCACAAACAACGCCCATCCCCACTCAGCCATCCTCTGGCTTAGAATAGGACCTGCATGTCCTGGGAGGGACCAGGCCAGATCAGTGTCCATGGAGGACACGTGTGGGCATCACAAGGTATCAGGCAGGACGGAAAAGGCATACAGGCTGTGAGACCCCAGGATGTGGGAGCAGGGGCCACAAAGGGAGGTCGAGGCATTATTGAAGAGCAGAGACAACACACAACCAGAAGTGCCTGGGTGCGGGGACATGGACAGAGGTGGCGAGGGCATGTGGAGAGCAGCACGACCCTGATGTCCAGGTGATGGGAAGATGGCAGCTAATCTATTAACGGCACACACAGATGCACAGCAAGTGACCTGCCAACACTGAGTGTGGAGAGCAGATGCGCCTTGGCATCTACATGGACAATGAACATCTCCCGAAAGTACCATCAATTAAAAAAAAAAAGTTATCATAACTAGTGAAACATTATTTTGCGCTTATTGGAGAGGTTTGGACCCCTACATATCCAATCTTCACCTCCTTTCAAAAGTGACCTTGGGCCCAGTTGATATGGCTCAGTCGTTGAGCATCAACCCCCACACATCCCCGGGTTGTGGGCTTGATCCCCAGTATAGGGAGTGCAGGAGGCAGCCGGTCAATGTTTCTTGTTAATGTTTCTATCTCTCTCCCCCCATTCTTCTCTTTCTAGAAGTCAAAAAAAGAAAACAGAAAAAACATATTTAAAAAAGAAAAGTGACCTTGAAATTCACCCAAAAGAGAACATCTCACCTCAGTCTTTGGGGATGTATCATGCTTGCAGAGTCTAGAACAGAAATCTGTAATAATCTATAATAATAAAAGCATAATATGCTAATTAGACCAGATGTCCTTCCTTCTGGACAAAGCCACAGTGGGCAGGGACCGTGGCAGAGGTGGCAGAGGCTCCCTGATGTGGTGGCAGTGGATGGGGGCCAGAGCCAAGGCCCTTGCACAAATTTCATACATCAGGCCTCTAGTACTATATGAAATGGTGGGACCTCACTATGTCAAAACAAAACCCATAGTTACTTATTTTGGTTTAAAGCCATCAAGAACCAAGAACACTTGGACATTTCTGCACTAGTCTATCTATTATATCTTCAATCCAAACCCGGGACACCCCCAAAATAAACAAGTCACCCCTGAGGACAGGTCCTGTGAGCAACTTTGTCTCCTATTGGAAAGTACCCAAATGTCTGTTCACCCTCCCTCCATTTCTACACCAAATTCCTTGTCCCCAGTACTAGCCCTGCTGTGCTTTAGCCACAGCTACAGACATTCAGACCTCCCACCATTCCTGGGGCTGGTGAGTTCCCCTGCAGCTCACCTGGTCATGATGACTGAGCGATAAGCAGTTACCTTGGACTAGTTGTCACTGGAGCAGAGGGCACAGGGCTCCCGGACAACTGCCATGGAGGTGGATACACCTCCTTCCCACCTATAGCCGCACTCCTCCAGACGGAGTGCACACTCACTCCTCTGGACTGTGTGCACATTCACCTTTCTGGACCACATGCACACTGACCTCTGGATCCTGGGAAAATCTGCTTCAACCTCACCCGTCAGCACTGTTCTTCCACTGAGGACACTGGCCTTCTCTACAGCCAACAGGGTGGCCTGGAGGAACCCATTCCAGAACCCAAGCCAAGTAGCTCCTCCTGCTGCCCCGAACATTGCTATTTCCCAAGACACCATCCTTGGCCCCACCCACTGGGGGGTCTCACCCACCCCGGGGTCTCACCCACCCCCTGGCTTCACCTGCCTGACTTACAAACCAGGGCCCAGCAGCCAGAGCATACAGGTCATCACCTCCACATGTCTATGTACCGCCCATCATGCAGCATGGCCTGTCACTATGTCACTCTCAACCCTGAACCTCCCCTGTGGAGCAGCCCATTCCATGCCATCCTTCTGTCAGCTGTGGGTACCATCCTGCACATACTTACTGAGTTAGACCCCTGGGAATCACCCTAAATATCTCTCCCTTGCCCATATCCAGTCACTTCTGAAGTCTTCTCATTTGACTTCGTACTGTCTCTCATTTCTACCTCTAAGTTTAGTCTTCCATCTTCAAGCCTGAACAACTACAAAGACACTCCCTCCTCACCCTCTAGTCTGCTCCCTCTACATCCATGTCCCAAGCAGTCAACAGGGGAATCCAGCAAAAGACTCTACATGCTTCCCAGGCTTCCCAGGGCCTAATGTAGGGATTCCTCAACCTTCCCAGGGATCCAATCACCTGGATGCATGTTCCACATTCCAATTCCATCCCAGACTGACCAGTCTCTCCTGGCAAGGCCTGGGGGCCCTCCTGTTAGCAGTGGCCCTGGCGATGCTCATCAGTAGGCACAGTTGAGACTACTGCCTTACAAAGACAAGAGTAAATCCCTTACACCGGGTCCCAGATCTTCCACCACCAGGCCCTCTCCTTCTCTTACTCACCTGGCAGCTCTCACTGCCACTGGCTCCCAGTTTAGGCTGCAGGACCCTGACCCACTGCTGTAGGGCCTCACCTCCCACTCCATGCCCCACTGACTCCCAGTGTTAGCATAAGTACTGCCTTCTCCCTCATCCCAGAAGGACAGATCCCACAATGTCCGTTTGCTCCCTTATCATTGCACTTGCACTCTAACATCATGTCTGTCTGTGTATCTGCCACCCCTCTGGAGAGATCCAGGCATGTGTCCCCAGGTTTCCAGCATATGAGGGCTGGGCGCAGAGCAGGCTCAACGGTGCCCACTGAGTGGGGCGGAGAGTGAGTCCACCTGGCACTGTTGAGCCCTATAGCCAATATCATTTCCAACGCAATCTCCTCCCTGAGCCAGCACAGCTCCTCGGCTGAACTACCATGTCTCCAAAGGCTGCCACTCATTTCCTTATCATGTTTCCCCTCTTCTGTAGTTTGAATCTATCTTTCTGGAAATGCGTTTCCCAAAATGGACTGTGTCATCTGCATTAGTCTCATCAGCACAGGACACATGACACAACCGCCTTCCTTTTCAGGGACACCAGGACAATTTGCAAGAGGATGGAAACGACCCGCTGCCGCGCTGCCATATCACATTTCAGACGCACATCTAATTCAGCGCCATCATCACAAAGTCCCTCCCAGGGACAGCCCAAGCCTCCAACAGGGCCCGAGGTCGTTTCCCCCAAACGTATTACTTTGCCATTTTCCAAATTGAATCTCATTATGTTATTTCCTGCCTGTATTTCTTACCTCTCTGGATTCATTTTTATTATGTTTCACTCCTCGTTGACATTAAGAACATTTGCCAATTTTGTATTTTCTGTAAAGTTCATTAGCGTGCAGTGTGCTCCTTTTTCAATGTCATTGATAAACAATTAAATGAAATCAAACCCAACACTGACCCTCCTGGCTTCCCCTGGCAATCTCTCCAAAGGCTCCAGCCACGTGCCCCTTAGGACACATCAGTCCATTTCCTCTGCAGGCTGGGCTTCTCACTTGGCAACACTACATGGCACAGCAAATGAGGAAACTGTAGCATTCGTTGCCCTTTCTTCTACTTTGTGTGATAACAGTGACACTGACAAGTTCATCTGGCATGGCAAATTCTCTCAGATAAGCCAAGCCCCATGTCACTGTCATCTACAGGGTCAGATATTTTTATATGTTCACTTCATTTTGTGCCAACCAGCACCAATACCATACAGCCAGGAGCCCTCCCCCACAATCTCACGCATACATGGTTTGCGGATAAACCCCAGTTTAATACTTCCTCACTCTTCAAAATCTCCATTTTCCATAATATTTTAATAATCTGCATCATTAAAACATAAAATGGTAATTTAGGCTTTACCCCAAATTGATATAGCCTGCATTTCTTAGCCAGACACTTTCAGGGGTGTCACCAGGTAAAAGCTGCAACAAATTCATTCATTTTGTATAAAATTTCCCCAATAATTTGCTATTTTTTTTGTTTGTTTTATTTTGTTTTTTGGTCATCACATACACATGCTTAAGACAAACCCCATTTGGGGGAAAATTCAAAAATACAAAGAGCAGAGCAAGTGAACAGTGCTGCTGAGATGGGGTGGCCGTGCGCGGCTTTCAGGCTTTTGCTCTGGTGTGTGACTTGTCTGGTTGGTGACACATTTGCACAGGCACACAACCACTGCCCTGGGTTTCTGCAGGAGCTGCCCCGCTGGGTCCGCAGCAAGGATGAGGCAAGCTGTGGGTTATGCCCAATTCCCCGCATGCCCCTTGTAATGCATTCCTTCCTCTCCCACCCCAAAGAGCAAAGCAAAGGGCAAGTTATAGGGACTGGTGTTACAGGAACAGACTTGATCCCCAGTAATATCCACAGACAACTAAGCTGCTAGACTGTGATCAGCACTCATGCTAATGGAGCTGTGGCCCTCTAATAATATTCACCAGTTTAACGCATTCCACTGTCAAGTGAGCCTCCCCAGGAAGGACCTGTGCAGTGTGGGCTTGCCAGGCTCATTGTTCCCGCCCTCGAAGAAGCAGAACTTGTCACCTCCCTTAAATGATCATTCGCAGGTCAAACAGGTTCCAGCTAAGGAAAAGCAAAAGGTCCTGGAAATACAAAAAGTACCCAAGGGCTAGGGGCATGCAAGTTTCTGGATTTAAAAAAAAAAAAAAAAGGGAGAAAAGTCAGTTTTAAAGTATAGGCTAGGCAGTACCCACTGGACAGCTGAGACCCCCAGAACACTGGTTCCTAGTTGGTGCAGAAGCGGATTTGGAGGAGCTCTGCGCTCTGCCACGGAAAGGTCAGATTTCCCCGGGGGTTAGAGGGAGCTGCAAAGCAGGGAGATCTGTGCCTGAAAAAAAAAAATTGTGGCTGTTGGAGCTGGTAAATGTGGAAGAGGGCCCTCGGAGATGGTGGCAGAGGGGATTCCTAGAAAGCAACCCATTTGGACCTGACAGATTGGCAGCCCAACAATTTTGGGAGGGTACTGGCTGCTAAACCCAAGGGGGAAATGGGGTTTTGTGCAGACATACAAGAGGAATCTGAATTCGTGCACTTGCGTTTTTTCCTCTCCTAATCCAGGTTCTGAGTGCTGAACCAGGAACCTGGGATCGCCTGGTGGGGTATATCCTGGGAGACTACAGGGGAGAGCTGTTTTTCTGGAGCCCAGGGATCAGAACAGGCGGTCACCATTAGAGAGGCAGCTCTGGGGCAGCCCATTCGTACAAATCAGTATCGAATACCACAAGGATAGCAGGATTTTAGTCCAGGCTAGAGAGGACCAATAGACCAGATACACTGCCACCCAGGGGCTGAATCACAAATTGATTCTTGTGTAACACAAATTAAGGAATCAATTTTATTTCTACTACTATTTAACGTTTTTTTTAAGTGCCATTTTATTTCCTCTACATTCTACTTTGGGATTATACAGTCTATTTTCATCTATCCTTTAGTATCTTTTTACTCTACATCAACTTCACCTTTATGCCACCACTCTCTTCCTAACCTTTCCCTATTTAGTGTCTTGTTCCCCTTACACTTTTCCTGCTTTAGATTTTCTTTATTCTTTATTTTTATCCCATTAAAATTTCACCCCACTTATATCTAATCTCCAAACACATGTTTCAAGTCCATACACACCTCTCACTTCTCTGACTTCACTATCCTAAATTGTTTTTCTCTCTGTGCTGTTACTGTTTACTTGAGTGTTGATTATATCAATATTTTATGGATGTTTGTGAGATTGGTTTGCTTATTCTTTTCTTTTAGTTTGTTTTGTGGGGTTTTTTGGCATTGTTTTTTGTTTTGTTGCTGTTGTTTGCATTGTTTTTTTGATAGATTTATGCTTCTATATTCCCTCATCTCCCTTGATATTAATTGCTGTATGTAGTTTGTATCAATCTCCTGGTACTTGTTGCTGGTTTTGTTGAGATTAGTAGCTGTCCTATAGGAGTTTTCAATCCATATTTATAGTTTATTCCCATTTTCTTTCTTTTTACTTCTTCCCCTTTTCCCAATTTCATTTTTGCATTCCTTTCTCTCCCTTCCTTCCTTCCTTCCTTCCTTCCTTCCTTCCTTCCTTCTTTACTTCCTTCCTTTCTTCTTTCTTGTGTGTGTGGGTGTGGTGAGTGTCTGTGTGTGTGTGTGTGTGTGTGTGTGTGTGTGTGTTTTCTCATACTCTCTTCTTTCTCACCTATCACCTAATTTGCCTATCTCTGGCGATCACCTTTAATTTGGAGTTACAAATACCATGAATACATTCCTATTCAGTGCCTGGTGCATTGCATCTGGTTGTGTGGTATTTTGAGCCTTTAAATCAACGCAGGAGAGTGAGAACTACATAACAAGACACACAGAGAAGAGAGCCTATAGGGAGACAAAGAAACAGCCCGCCAATGAAAGAAAAACAAGCCTCACCAAAAAAAAGAGGTAGGCGAAACGGAAGCAAGCAACCTGTCAGAAAAAGAATTCAGAGAAATGGTATAAGGTGGCTGAAGAGAATGGAAGACATTATGAGTAAGAACCAAGAGGAATTGAAGAAGATCCAAGAGGAAATGAAGAAGACCCAAGAAGAAATGAAGAAGACCTAAGAAGAAATGAAAAGTGACAATGCTGAGGTAAAGAACTCAATAGAAAGTATCAGGACTAGACTAGAATAAGCAGAGGACCGAATCAGTGAGATGGAAGACAAGGTAGAAAAAATATCCAAGTAGAGCAGCTTCTAGAAAAAAAATTTAAAAAGCAGGAGGAAAGCCGAAGGGAACTTTGGGACAACATGAAACAAAACAACATCTGCATAATAGGGCTTCCAGAGGGACAGGAAACTGAGCAAGGAATAAAAAATCTGTTGGAAGAAATAATGACAGAAAACTTCCCTTATATAGGAAAGAAAAAACCCACACAAATCCAAGAAGTTTACAGAGTTCCAAGCAAATTAAACCCCAAAAGACCTACGCCAACGCACATTATAATTAAATTGGCAAACATTGATGACAAAGTGAGAGTCTTAAAAGCTGCCAGAGAGAGACAGAAAGTCCCTACAAAGGAACCCCCATCATATTAGCAAGTTATTTCTCAACAGAAACTTATTAGGCCAGAAGGGAATGGAATTAAATATATAACGTCATGCAAAGAAAGGGTCTGAATCCTAGAATACTGTACCCAGCAAGGCTATCAATAAAAATTGAAGGTCAAATCAAGAGCTTCACAGACAAAAAAAGGACTAAGGGAATTCATTACCACCAAACCAGCAATGCAAGAAATGCTAAAGGGTCTGCTGTAAAAAGCAATAGAAAGCAAAGAAAGAACACAGGGGTAAAGAACAAAAATGGCCACAAATAAGTACCTATCAATAATAACTTTAAATGTAAATGGTTTAAATGCTCCAATCAAAAGACATAGGGTAACGGACTGGATAAGAAAACATGACCAATATATCTGATGTCTACAAGAAACCCACCTCCGAAAAAAAGACACACACAGACTGAGGGTGAAAGGATGGGAAAAGGTTCTTCAGGTGAATGGAAATGGAAAAAAAAACTGGGGTGGCAATACTTACATCCGACAAATTAGATCTCAAAGTGAAGGACATAAGAGATACGAAAAGTCACTTCATAATACTAAAGGGAGGAATCAAACAAGAAGAAATAACTCTGGTAAACATATATGCACCCAATACAAGAGCACCCAAATACATTAAAAAAAAAAACTCCTGGAGGATATCAAGGGAGAGATTGACAGCAATAGAATCATAGTAGGAGACTTTAATACCCCCTTATCACCATTAGACAAATCCTATAAACGAAAAATCAATAAAGAAAAATCAATCCTCAATGACTCACTAAACCAGAGGGAATTAATTGACATCTTCAGATCATTTCACTGCAAAGCCACAGAATATACATTCTTTTCAAGTTCCCATGGGTCATTTTCAAAGATAGACCATATGTTGGGTCATAGGCAAAGTCTCTCCAAATTCAAGAAGATAGAAATCATATCAAGCATATTCTCAGATCACAGTGGCAAAAAGCTGGTAATCAAATACAATAAAAAGAAATCAAACACATGGAGACTAAACAGCATGCTATTAAACTATGACTGGGTTATCAGAGATATCAAAGAAGAAATAGAAAACATCATGGCAACAAATGACAATGATAGCACAACAATCCAAAATCTAGACACAAGGAAAGCAGTTTTGAGAGGGAAGTTCATAGCTCTACAATCCTACTGCAAAAAAAACAAAAAACAAACACACACACACACAAAAAAAAAACAAGAAACAATGAAAATAAATTATCTAATCCAACAACTCAAAGAGTTAGAAAGAGAGCAGCAAGAAAAGCCCAGTGTAAGCAGAAGGTGGGAAATAGTAAAGATCAGAGCAGAGATAAACGACATAGAGACAATACAGAAACAATACAGAAGATCAACAAAACCAAGAGATGGTTTTCTTAAAGGATAAACAAGATTGATCAACCTCTAGCCAGGCTCACCAAGAAGAAAAGAGAAGGACCCTAATAAATAAAATCTAAAATCAAAGAGGTGAAATAACAACAGACCCCATCGAAATACAAAGGAATGTTAAAAAATACTATGAACAACTCTACTCCAACAAACTGGACAACCTGGAGGAAATGAATATATTCATAGAAAAATATAACCTCCTAAAACTCAATCAGGAAGAATCTAAAAAGCTCAATACACAAATAACTATGGAAGAAATTGAAGCAGTCATCAAAAAGCTTCCAGCAAACAAAAGCCCATGGCCAGACAGCTTCACATGGGAGTTTTACCAAATATTCACAGAAGAATTAAAACCTATCCTCCTCAGACTATTCCAGAAAATTCAAGAGGATGGAACACTTCCAAACTCCTTCTATGAAGCCAGCATCACCCTAATACCAAAACCAGATAAAGATGGCACAATGAAAGAGAATTACAGGCCAATATCCCTCATGAATATAGATGCCAAAATCCTCAATAAAATCCTAGCATATCAGATCCAGCAGTACATCAGAAAGATCATACACCATGACCAAGTAGGATTTATCCCAGGGATGCAAAGATGGTACAATATTCTCAAATCAATACATGTGATACATCACATAAACAAATTGAAAGATAAAAATCACATAGTCATATCAATTGATGCAGAAAAAGCATTTGACAAAATCCAACACCCTTTCTTGATAAAAATTCTCAACAAGGTGGGAATAGAAGGATCATACCTCAACATAATAAAAGCCATATATGATAAACCCACAGCAAACATCATACTCAATGGGCAAAAACTACAAACATTTCCCCTAAGAACAGAAACAAGACAGGGCTGCCCATTCTCACCGCTCCTGTTCAACATAGTACTGGAAGTATTAGCCATTGCAATTGGACAAGAAGAAGAAATAAAAGGCATCCAAATTGGAAAAGAAGTAAAGCTATCCTTATTTGCAGATGACATGATATTGTACATAAAAAAAAACAGAAAGACTCTATCAAAAAACCTAATAGACTTAATAAATGAGTTCAGCAACGTAGCAGGCTACAAAATTAATGCTAAGAAATCTATGGCATTTCTATACACCAATAGTGAACTTGCAGCAAGAGAGACTAAAAAAGCAATCCCATTAACCATCGTACCAAAAAAATTAAGATACCTAGGAATAAATTTAACTAAGTATTCACGGAAATCTACAGGACACTAAAAAAAGAGATAGAGGAAGATGTAAACAGGTGGAAGAACATACCATGTTCATGGATTGAGAGAATCAACATCATTAAGATGTCCATACTACCCAAAGCAATCTATAAATTTAATGCACTCCCCATTAAAATACCAACAGCATATTTCACAGACCCAGAAAGAACACTCCAAAAATTCATCTGGAATAAAAAAAAGACCGCAAACAGCCATAGCAATTCTGAGAAAGAAGCACAAAGTCAGTGGGATTTCAATACTAGATTTCAAATTGTATTACAAAGCTACTGTTCTCAAAACAGTCTGGTACTGGCACAAGAATGGACATATAGACCAATGGAATGGAATAGAGAATCCTGATATCAACCCAAACCAATATGCTCAATTAATATTTGACAAAGGAGGCATGAACATAAAATAGAGTCAAGACAGTCTCTTCAATAAATGTGTTGGGAAAATTTGACAGATACATGCAAAAAAATAATGAAACTAGACCACCAACTTACACCATACACAAAAATAAACTCAAAATGGATACAGGACTTGAACATAAGATGGGAAACCATAAAAATATTAGAGGAATCCACAGGAAGAAAAATCTCAGACATATGCTGAAAAAACTTCTTTACTGATACCACTCATAGGGCAATGGAAGCTAAAAAGAAAATAAACAAATGGGATTACATCAAACTAAAAAGCTTTTGCACTGCTAAAGAAACCATCAACAACAACAACAACAACAAAAAAAAAAACAAGAAAACCCACTGTATGGGAGAATATATTTGCAAATGTTATCAGTGATAAAGGTTTAATCTCAAGCATCTACATGCAACTCATACAACTTAATAAAAGGAGGACAAATGATCCAATAAAAAAAATGGGCAATAGACCTAAATAGGATCTTTTCTAAAGAAGACAAAAGGAAGGCCCAGAGACATATGAAAACTTTCTCAAAGTCACTAATTATCCGAGAGATGCAAATCAAAACGACTATGCGGTACCATCTCACACCTGTCAGAATGGCTTTCATCAACAATTCAACACACGACAAGTGCTGGCGAGGATGTGGAGATAAAGGAACTCTCCTGCACTGCTGGTGGGATTGTAGACTGGTGCAGCCACTGTGGAGAACAGTATGGAGTTTCTTCAAAAAACTAAAAATGGAGCTCCCATTTGACCCAGTGATCTCACTTCTAGGAATATACCCCAAGAAACTAGAAACGTGAATTAGAAAGGATATATGCACCCCTATGTTCATAGCAGCACAACTCACCATAGCTAATATTTGGAAACAGCCTAAGTGCTCATCAGCAGATGAGTGGATTAAAAAACTATGGTACATATACACAATGGAATACTACTCTGCGGTAAAAAAGAATAAGCTCCTACCATTTGCAACAACATGGATGGAGCTGGAGAGCGTTATGCTAAGTAAAATTAGCCAGGCAGAGAAAGATAAATATCACATGATCTCACTCATTTGTGGAATTTAATGAATGACATAGACTGATGAACAAGAATGGATCCAGAGACTGAGAAAAGTCCATCAGAATGTCAAACCTCAGGGTAAGTGGCAGGTGGTGGGAGTAAGGGGAAAGTCAATATATTTGACCTCTTGAACTAAGGTAAGTAATTTGTGTTTTTACATCCCTGACAAAGTTTACATAAAGTTATTTTAAAAAATTGGCAGCTAGTTTGAAATTGAATTGACATGGCCTAGAGCATGTCATCTCCTATGGACACCAGTCCTTAGGCTAGGCCCCCCTTAACCTCCTATGACACCATAATACCCTTACATGATATTATTCTACAATGTCATAATTTTTGATATTTGACAACAGCATATCGTACAATTATCCCAAATAAACTTACAAACTAATTCTTTGAATGTTTGGCAGAAATGTAAAAAGGGATAGGAAAGGAATTAATCCCTTTCAGAAGGAATTAAGGCACTGGGAAGGCACTCAAACATTCTATATTGACCCCTCTTGCACTTTTTGCCAAGAGGGACCCTCTTCTCACAATCCAAGTGCACACAGCTAATGCCTGAGCTTTTAGTTCAAGCTGTGGTTGAAGCCTCTGGGCGGCTAGTACCATGGATCTGTCTCTTGCCCAATGGTGTGAGCTGGGCCCTCCCTGGAGAAGAAACCTGGGACCCCCGTGATATGTGATCAGTACTGGGACCCCGCCAGCACTGAGGGGATCCCAAGGCTAGTGCTGGGCATGGAGGCCATGGGGCATAGACTACCAAGGAGACAGAAATGAACCTCACATCACCCTTTTTGGTCCTGGAGGATGGCTGTTTAGCTAGAGACGGGTAAGATTCCTCAGGAAAGGAACAACCTAAGACAGGCACAGTTGCAGAGGGGCCAACAGGAAAGAACTAAAAGGTCAAAAGAGGTGGGGCACAGACCCTCACCCACCAACTTTGCAGAGGCCTGAACTCGTACCCCTTCTGAGGGAGGTCTCCTGCCCCCATAGCTGCTTCTCCTCCCATGCACAGCTCAGATCAGGACCCAGGTTACAGACAAAGACTCGGCCAGCAACAGCTGCCCTATATCTAAATTTAGTCTAGTACCAGGAATGCTCAGGGCCTACTCAAAAATGTAAATAATCCTTTTCACTAATATTTACAGGGTAAACTAAGATTTTTGCTTGAGTATTAAATTTGACAGTAAAATAATAATCAAGTTTTCAGATTAATTTAAATTGAAATAAGTGAATAATCAAGAAAATTTAAGTGTACTGGACAAAAAGCTGTTTCTAAAATATTAACTAAAATTTCTATTAGTAGTAATCTCATTGTAAAATTGCCTACCATCCAAAGAACCTAAAGCAGTCATATTTGTGTGCAAAAATTAAAATTTAAAGTTACCAATACTGCAATATAAAATTTCCAAAAGCCCGCATTAATCAAAAAAGGGGGGAGAAATAGTTGGGTAATATCATGTAAGGAAAAATATCCTGTAAGTAAATTACATCTAGAAAATTCTTACTCCAGAAAAATCACTTCCATTTGTAATGCCAACAGCAGGACACCCATGAAAAACACACATGGGGTCAAAATAAGGCAAAGAAAAATCATTTGGGCAAAAATAAAAAGAATCCCAAGTCTAAATTACAGAAAAGATCCCTTATTAACTTTTGGTCGAGAATATGTTTGTATATTTTCAGAAAACAACTCCAAGACCATATGGATTCCTACAACAATGAGGAACTGACAGGTCTGTTCCAACCACGAAGACAGTCCAGAGATGGAAGACACTGACAACACCTTGCCATGCTAGCAGTCAGCAGCTGTGCATCACTGCAGGCAGCCCAGGACCAAACCAGAGAGAGTGGAACCTGCAATGCCACCATATGTCAAACATCCAGATACCATTGTTGATGTGTACACATAAGGAACTATTTGACACTGAAACTGGGACTCAAACATTTTTTGTTCCTATTCATTTATTTCCAGTATACAGATGCAAGATCTTTTTTAAAAAAGAAACAGTTGGAAAAGATTAATATAGAGGCAAAGAAGTATTGAACAGACTGTCAAACTACAGGGGAAAGGCTGGGGAGGGTCGAGGGTGGGGGCTGTAAGAGATCAACTGAAGGACTTGTATGCATGCATATAAGCATAACCAATGGATACAAGACACTGGGGGGGGGGGGGCAGGTGAGGACATGTGCTGGGAGGTAGGGAAAGCTGCGGGGAGGACAATGTGGGGTAAAAAGGAAAACATATGTACTACTATTTGTAATACTTTTTTAAAATTTTTTAAAAATAAAATAAAAATAAAGTATAGGCTATAGGAATGTTCATTTACATGACAGTTTTCTAGAATAGATTGTTAAGACATTAGGGCAGTTTTAGGTTCCGAGCAAAACTAAAGGGAAGGCAGAGACTTCCCATATGCCCCACGGCCGCCCCTATTACCAGCATCGCCACCAGTGGTGCAGTCCTTACAATCAGTAACCCCACACCAACACATCCCTTCACCCGCAGCCCCAGGCTTCCACAGGGTCCTCTCTTGTGTCATAGGCTCTGTTGGTGTGGACAGATGCATAACGACACATGACCAACTTGGTGTATCACACAGAATGCTTCCCTGCCCTGAGCCCACCCTCTTCCCCCGTGCACCCCCCTAGTCAGCCTCCCTGCTGCCTTCCTGGCAGCCTCTCATCTTTCTACTGCCTCCAAAGGACCGCCTTTATAGGTGCTATAGAGCTGAGATCACACTGGGTGGGGCTTTTCCAGACCTGCTTAGTTCACCTGGTGAGGTCATTGTTCCTTCCAGCCAGCTGCCTTCCACATGCACCCTGGCCAGGGATCAAGCCCACAACCTGGGTATGCACCTCACCAGGAATTTACTAGAAACTTTTCAGCGCACAGGACGATGCCCAACCAACTGAGCCACACCGACGGGGCCAGAATAGGTTATTAAATAAGGACTGCAACAAACTGAAAAAGGAAAAGCTATATAACTAAGAGACACTGTCGGACCAAACCCAGTTCCTTTTCTGTTACATTTATGAGTGAGAATCATGGAAAGCTCATGGACACCTCAAAGCTGGCTTTTAGTGAAGTAACTGACAGTCTCTAATAGCAGCATATGGGCTAGATGGACAAATAAGGTCAAGACACAGGTTCAAGTGCTGGAGTTAAAATTCCTAGTGCTTCAACAAGAGGACTGGCCAATGGAATCTGGCTAGAAAAATGAATGAGGTATACATTTGCACGTATCATTGAGAAGCAACTGAAAAAGACTCTAACCAAAAAAGTAAGATAACTTTTCTAAGATAGAAAGATAACTTTCTAAGATGACTTTTCTAAGATAACTTAGAAAAGTCAAGAACTTTTCTACAGACCAGGAATAACCAATTTAAAAGAGGTATATGTGTGTTTATGTGTACATGTGTAAGGATTAGAGATAGATCCTAATTACAAGCATAAAATAAACACAATAAAAATGTTTAAGACTTACATGAAGAAATCTTTGACATTTCATAAAGAAATTAAGAAATTAAAATGCAAAATAATAAAGATTTCAGCCCTGGCCAGTTTTGCTCAGTTAGAGTGTCAGCCCACTGAGCAAAAGGTTGTAGGTTTGAATCCCAGTCCCAGGCAGAAGGCAACCAATCAATGTGACACATCAGTGTTTCTCTCTCTTTCTCTCTCCCCCCTTTCCTTCCTACTTCCCTCCCTTCCACCCTTTCTAAAAATCAATGGAAAAAATATCCTCGGGTGAGGATTAACAATAAAAAAAATAGATACTTAAGGAACACAACAGAGCTGGATAGGAATATTTAAAATCACAAAGATGTATAAGATGTATACATTCACCTTGAGATAATTATAAAGTCAATTAAATCCTAATAAAATCGAACCCTAACATAATTTTTATAAATAGGTAAAATCACCTGAAGGAAAAATTAAATGTATAAGAATAGGCAAGACAGTTATTTAAAGTTTACATTTAACTGTAAGGATTTAGCATATAAAATGTGGCATTTCGAGACAGGGATATTTTATCTGAGCAACAGATAGTGTAGGGACAACAGAATATCCATTTGGAAACTAAAAGTAAATTAGCTACTCATACCTTATATAAAAATGAATTCCAAATAGATGAAGGAGTACTACTTTATTTTAATCCTTTATAAACATTAAAGAAAAATATGGAAAACAGTTTTATAAGATTGGGGTGAAAAACATCTTTCTAGATAAGATATAAAACCAAAATCTATTTGCAATTTGTGGAAAATAAATTATATATCAATTAAAAATACAACTGGGAAAAAAGGAATACCATAAAGAAAAGAAATGTCAACTTTGCATAAATATCCTGAAAATGTAAAATGTCTATATGGCAAAAAAAAAAAGTGTAAAGACAAATAACAAATAGGAAGACAGTTGTGCAGCATGTGTAACAGCTAACAAATTAATGATCAGCAAAAAACACATAGATCAAGACAGCAACCAATTGAAAACCAGGCAAAGGTTAAGGTAGGCCACGCACAGAAGAACATTTTTAAACAGTCAATAAACACATGTAGAGATGTACAACCTCACTACTAATTCAATACAGTACTTTAAGTTAAATTGTATTGTATTGAATATAATTAAAATCAAGACAATAATATTTTCCCATTACTGAGATAAATAATGGAAAAGATTAATAATATCCATTGTTAATGAAGCTTCAGGGAAATAGATACTACAATGCAATAACGGTCAGAGTATAAGTCTGTTATGTTTTGCAGAGAGTATCTTGGCACTGTTTATGAAAGATTTACTGATGAGTAGCCTTAGGCCAAGCAAGCCTCTAACCAGCAGAGACACTTGGAAACATATACTAGGATGTTCCCTGAAGCACTGCTGGTGTTAATGAAACATTGCAAGTTCCCTAAGTTTTTATCCCTGGGGAATGATGGACGTAGTTTAGTGTTATCTCACTATGTGATCTCAATTACACAAAAGCACGTATAATATCACCAGTGACACTTAAAGCACTAGGTGTGGAGCTGCTGAACTGTATGTGTGTGGGTATGCATGAACGCCAGCAGGAGAGGGCCCGAAGGGGCTACACCACATTGCTGACTACAATCACCGCCGGGCACTAGGGTTCAAGGAGGGGAAGACAGACTCTAGCATCTTGGTTTTGACATTGTTTGACTCTTTTACTGCCCCGGCAGCTTACAAAAAAAACACTGGTGTGTCTACACTATGTTGTGTAGGCAGCACTAAACACATAAGCTACACATGCCATGCGTGGTCGAGGTCTCCACGGGCTGGCACATACCAAGAAGGCTTCGTGGGGGAAGAAGGATGGGCAAGGAATCTTGAATAAGATGTAGGACTGGAACAAGCCAAGGGGAAGTGGGATGAGGTGTCCCAGAGAGGAAGGCGCTGTCCACCAAGTCAAGAGCGAGTCATTCACTCATCAAGTACTTGTTGAGAGTCAGCTATATACCAGCTAAAGTTCCAAGCATTCATAGTCACCATCATCATCATCCCCAAAAGTATATATTATGAGGAAAATTCATGGGAAAAGGCATTGTCAATGCTCGTGGGAATATAAATTCATTAACTACTCTAAAGGTTAATTAAACACTTTAAATTGTATTGGTCTTTAAATTGAGTATTCCACTAGCCCAGCAACCTTATTTCTGGGACTTTATTTTAAGGACAGGGATGTTAGTGAAGATATACTGACAAGGAATTAGAACCACATGAGAAACAGTAACGCGGGGTCTACACTGTGGTCCATCCATGTTACGGAACATTGTTCCACCGTGAACACGATGGTGTGGAAGCACATCTAACAACACAGGAAGACATGCACACTGTTAGTCATGTGAGGAAAGCCAGTTCCCAAGCAATATTTATGGAATGAGAGGAATTAGGTTTTTAATGTCTGAAAGGATTTACAATGAAATGTTCAGTTATGCCATGTGGAGGTATTGCAAGTCATTTCCGTATTTTCCATGTTTTCTCTCATTCAGCTACATTAATTTTGCAATAGAAAACAACCAGGATGTGGGAAGAGGGTAAGAAATAAGGGGCGGCTTGAGTCTGACCTTGCTCTGTGACAAGAACCCTTAAATGCATCAGCATGAGTCAGCCTGGGTCATAGGGCGAGCTGGGCAGAGACGGAGACCGCACATCAGCCTGGAGGGGAGCTCACTGGGACCAAGCTCAGTAAGGAACAGGGCAAGGACAGTCCAAGGTCCAGGACAGGGTGGACACGGGGAGAGAAGGAGGAGGGGTTAGGAAGGATCCCAGGAATGCTGCCCCCTGGGCAAGTGGCTTGAAAAGCCCAAAGGAAGGGGGAGAGCAGCATTTAGGAAGTGCGTGTTTTAGGGCCCAGGGCAAAGCACTCCATCCAGACCGCCTCTAAGCATCTCTATTTAATATTCCGACTTGAATGTCTTTGCCCACAGAACTTTCCATTGTGTTGTTTCTTTCACTCTTGTTTTCCATGTAAGACTACTGAGGTGCAAATGCAGGAAAACTAGGCCCCTGGTGATGAGCAAGGCTTGGGCCTGGGGTAGGCACCCCAGGAGGCTGGGCACAGCTCTGTCCCCACCTGGACTCGCAGGCTGGCAGGCCTGCACCCTCAGCCCACAGCCCGCAGCCAGCCGGGCCCAAGCAAGGAATGGCTTTCAGGCCCTCCCCTTGGGCTACCTCTCCCCGCACCCCAAGCCCTTGAGGACTGTTCTGGAAGTGCAGTCATTGATTCCTAAGGTTTTTAACTTCCTCACCAGAAACCTGCCCAGAGGCTGAGGAACTTCCAGGACTCACGAGGAACCCAGAACCGTGGGAACACAAAGCTTGAAGCAGAGCAGACAGGGTGAGGCCCAGGCTGCTGGAGAGTTAGAACCATTGAGAGGGGGAGGGGGGTAAGGGGGGGCTGAGTCCAGGACAGAGACCAAGGGAAGAGGAAGAAGAAAGGAGGCAGTGAGCGCAGAGGTGGGGAGAGGGGAGAGAAAGGGGGAGTCAGGGATAGGAGGGAAGAAGAGTGAGGAGAGAGAGGGCTTTGGGAGAAGGGGAAGAGGACCAGGACAGTGGGGGGGGGGGGCAGGGAAGAAGGGAATAAAGTTGGAGGAGGAGGCGGGGGGCGGGGGGCAGCTTTTCAACTCCAGGGCATCACTAGGAACTGCTTCAGGTTTGGAGCAAGTCGACACAGCTGTTCTGAGACCAGCCCCTCCTGAGTAGATTCAGGTGACTGAGGAGATGGCTGCTTCCCCCAGAATGTGGGGAACCTGGTAGCTACTCTAAGTGGCAGAGCCCTCCCTGCAAGAGACTGATGCCGGCCCATATGCTCTGCGACCCCAAACCAGAACACAGTCCTCCTTCCGAGCCAAGCAGTCAGACTAGGTTCCCTTAGCCTTTGGTCATCTGAGGTATTTTTCTGCTTTCTGTGCCAAAGTATATATTTATACTAAGATCATTTATTCTCTTGAATTAATTTTCTTAAAAAGAAAAAGTGCTCAACATTTTAGATAATACATCATTCTGTGCCTAAGAACACTCCAATAAACAAAGTTTAAGGACAAACCTGGGCTGCTCCAAGACTATGCCGGTAAACTATTCCCTTAACCCCGTGGTCGGCAAACTGTGGCTCGCGAGCCACATTCGGCCCTTTGGTCCCTTGAGTGTGGATCTTCCATAAAATAACACAGCCTGAGAGAATCTATTTTGAAGAAGTGTTGTTAGAAGAAGTTTAAGTTGAAAAAAATTGGCTCTCAAAAGAAATTTCAATTGTTGTACTGTTAATATTTTCTGTTGACTAATGAGTTTGCCAATCACTGCCTTAACCTACCCCTTGTTTGTGCACTAAAAACACCTTCCATACTGAGTTTTATTCCTTGGAAAAGCTCATCAGACATCACTGATGCCTTGGACAAGGTATTGCACATCCTTCCTATCTAATAAAAGAGTAACATGCAAATGTGACCATACCTTGGCTCCTGATTGGCTATGCTACCAGCCAATCGGAGCAAGGAGTGGGGTCGAGAGGCATGGGCGCCAGGCCCCAGGAGCTGAGACAAGTGGTGAAGGCATCAAGCACTCGGCCACGGGCACGGAGACCAAGCAGTGGCAGTGCAGGCAAACCACAGCTGCATCTGAGGCCCCCCCGGGCAAAAAGGTGCAGATGTTATTGACAGAAAATGTCTGAAGAGCGAAGTGTGTCTGATTTTGAAAGAAGGCGACGTCTGCGACAGAACATATCTGAAGAGCAGCTATTGGAAAAACGTCGCTCTGAAGCCGAAAAACACCTGCATCTTTGACAGGAAATGCCTAAAGAACAACATGCCTTTGAAGTTGAAAGAAGGCGGTGGTGAAGACAGAATATGTCTAAAGAACAGTCATCAACAAGTACTAGCAATAGTGGTAGGAACTGCCTTCTCAGCGAAAATGGAGTACATGAGAATGCAATTCTCGAACATAGTTGTGGGGAAATGACTGTTAGATGTGAATTTTGCCTATCACTAAATTTCTCAGATGAAAAACCATCTGATGAGAAATTTACTTGATGTTGTAGCAAAGGGAAAGTCTGTCCAAATGATATACATATTCCAGATTACCCGCCATATTTAAAAAGATTAATGACAAACGAAGATTCTGACAGTAAAAATTTCATGGAAAATATTTGATCTATAAATAATTCTTTTGCTTTTGCTTCCATGGGCGCAAACGTTGCATCACCATCAGGGTATGGGCCATACTGTTTTAGAATACATGGACAAGTTTATCATCGTACTGGAACTTTACATCCTTCTGATGGTGTTTCTCGGAAGTTTGCTCAATTCTATATTTTGAATACAGCCAAAGCTACACGTAAAAGATTAGCAATCCCAGCAAACCAGGCCTGCTCAGAAAGACTCATGATCAACATCAACAACCTCATACATGAAATAAATGAATTAACAAAACTGTACAAGATGCTACATGAGGTAGAAAAGGAAGCCCAATCTGAAGCAGCAGCAAAAGATATAGCTCCCACGGAAGTAACTATGGCAATTAAATATGATTGTAATAGTCACCCAGGTCGATATAATTCTCCCCGTGTAACCGAGGTTGCTGTCATATTCACAAACAAAGATGGAGAACCTCCTTTTGAAAGAGACTTGCTCATTCATTGTAAACCAGATCCCAATAATCCAAATGGCACTAAAGTGAAACAAACAGTATCCTATTTCCTACATTAGATGCAATGACATATCCTATTCTTTTTTCACATGATGAAAAAGGTTAGGGAACAGATATTGCATTAAGACTCAGAGACAACAGTGTACTCAACAATAATACTAGACAAAACATAAGAACACGAGTCACCCAAATGCAGTGTTATGGATTTCATCTCTCTGTGAGGGAGACGTTCAATCCTATTTTAAATGCAGGAAAATTAACTCAACAGTTTATTGTGGATTCGTATTGTTGTTATATCATTTTGTTATTATTTATTTATTTATTAATGAAATTATGTATTTTTTTCATATACATTGTACTCATTACCTTTTATCTCTCACACTTTTATTGTAGAGAAAGGGCAAATAGCACTATTAAAATATTTCCTCTAATTAATACCCTTTTAATGTGCACAAATTTCATGCACCGGGCCACTAGTATACAATAAAATCTGATTCTTTTCCATTTCTGGGACGATCCGCTTTATAGCGAACAAATTTAAAGCAATCCAAAATGTCATTTTCTGCCCTCAGGCCTGAACTGACTACAAGACCTCCCACTGCGTGCCTCCCCGCACCCCGTCCCCACCCCACCCCCATGCCTGGCGCCCACAGTCAAAGCAGTCACATTGCCAGCCTGAGCACAGGCAAGGCGTCAATCAGTCCCACTTTCAAAAGTGAAGGAGGCTTTGTTCCAAGGGCAGGCTGGGCAGCACGGGGCCGGGCTCTGGCTCCTTCCTGTCCTTGCTTCCTCGTCTACAGTACAGCTCAGCCCAGCATCTACAGAAAGATCTACCTCAGCCTGGTCTGCCTCCTGTGGCTCCTGTGGCAAGGCATCGAGAGCTGAGCTGCATCCCAGCAGAGCCCCTGGAGGCCCTGGTTGGCCTGGTGAGGGCCAAGGACCTGTTCCCACGCCTCTCCAAGAGGGCGCATGTGCTTACCTCTCAGTTCTGTCTCTGAGGAGCCATTGGACAAGACTGTCCATCTATTCCTTTGCTGGATGATTTCCTGGACTTTGCAGACATAACGCCCTTGATCTGCTGGCCGGAGGGTCAGAACAGAGAGTGTGTAATTGTGGAGCCTCCCCTGCTTCTGTTCTCGGAGGCACAGCCGCTGCTGGTAGGAGCTGTTGTGGAACCTCCCATAGTACTTCACTGCCCCTTGCTTGCTCCTCCTCACCATCAAGGTCACCTTGGAGTTGGGGCGCCCAAAAAACCAGCGCACAGCCAGCAAGCTGTTCCCCCACCTCTTCTGGGAAACATGGCAGACCAGAGTGGCGTTCTCGCCCTCCAGATAGCCAGCCACAGGCCCCGGAGACACGGTCACGTTGAGGGCCCCACAGACGTCTGCAGAGAAAAAGGAAGGAGGACGGTGAGGAGGGCCTTGAGCCTCCACAGGTGGACACAGCGCCCTTCACTCTGGGAGCAAAAGCTGCAGGAGGGGCTGCCCAGCCTCCCCACTTACTTAGCCTCAGGAGGTGGAGGGCTCCTTTTGGGGGATCCTCCATGGGAGCCCATGTATTTTTCATTTTATTTTAATTAGTTGCTGATGTGTAACATTTAGAATATTTCACATAAAATTTGGATTCTTAGAATCTCTTAAAAATTTCCAGCCCGCCTCCCCAAGGCCTGAGTAGGCAACGCTGCAGCAAGGGGTTGAGGAGGGGGGGCAGCCTGCCCCTCCAGGCACTGTCTCTCTTCCAGCTGCTCCCACTGTCACTAGGCTGCCAGCAGCCCGTGGTATTAGACCACGGCTACAGCCGCCGGCTTCTCCGTTCCCTGCTCTGAGACTCTTGGACTCAACTCAGAGCCGAAGTGTAGGGAAAAGACTGAACCAGGAACAGGGTGAGAGAAACTCCCAATCCCCCCAAAACGCTCCAGACTCCAGGCTCTGCCTGCTACTGGGTCTTTGATTCCTTCTTAGACACCCCCAAGAGAGGCCATTCCGGATTATGCAGGGCAACCACTCGGTTGCCCTGGAGCCCATGGGTGGCGCCCGCCTCTGCAGGAAAAACCAGGAAGACTAAGGAGGCCCCACACCTCCCCTGCCAGCAGGGCTTCTTCTCACAGGAGCCACTTCACCCCTGCACAGCCCAGCACACAGTTAGGGACACTCCATTCCCTGCCTATCCCACTGCAATAGCAGGCACACCAGGCCATCCCACACCACAGTCATCTGGTCATCTGCGGTCAGGGTCAGCAGAAACTCTGGCCCCTGGTCAGTGCTGCAGGTGGGCAAGGAGGAAGGAGGACAAGATCAGAGACCTGACTCACACTGCGCAGGGACTGGGAGCCGTGGCAGGGTCGAGGGAGAGGAGGGCGGGAATGAAAACATTCTTCATGGTGAAAACCAGCCAACTAGTTCACCCTCTTGTATGATCTTACTATTGATTTAACAAACTGAACACCCTGAGAGCCATGACTTGAAGGTCAATGTTCTTTCGTTTTCCCTCTCACCTCTTAGAAGCCAGGCCTACCCGGACACTCCGGGACCCTTAGTGTAATCACACCACAGAGTGCCTTTGCCATATAAGTAACATGCATAGGCTCAGAGATCGGGACACACATCTCGGGGTCGCCATTGAGCCTGCCACACTATGACAGTCTCTTAAAAGAGATGGAAGTAAATTCAAAAGAAAAAGGTTGATGCTGGCTGGCTGCTAAGTCACTGTGGACGAAATGAAGTCTCCTGTGTCTGCAAGGACAGCGACACAGCAGGCCCAGGGAGCTGCGGGATGCAGATCAGCAGGGACCAGAAAGGCAGGCTCCTGGGATGACAATCACTGTCCACACAGTCACCGTGCAGGACAGGGAGGAACTGCCCCACTGCCTCCCCTGCAGCTCACCCTCCCGACCTGCACCTGGCCTGTATGCCCAATTGAACTGGTGCAGGCATTTCCCCTGGCTGCAGAGGTCCTGTCTAAAGGGCGTATGGTGGGTGTTCCCAGGGAGCACAACACAGCCAGACCACTTGGCTGACCTGCTCCACGGGGGCCAAGCTGAGAGCGAAAGGTCCGACCCACTCCACAGGGTCAGAGACGGGGCTCCCAGGCAGAGAGCCGGGGTCTGACCCACTCCTTAGGGACAAGGAAAGGGCTCCCAAGCAGAGAGCAGGAGGCTGACCCACTCCATGGGGACAGGGTCTCCCAGGCAGAGAGCAGGGGGCTGACCCACTCCATGGAGACAGGGTCACCCAGGCAGAGAGCAGGGGGCTAACCCACTCCATGGGGACAGGGTCTCTCAGGCAGAGAGCAGGGGGCTGACCTGCTCCATAGGGACAGGGTCTCCCAGGTAGAGAGCAGCAGGGGTGCAGCAGCTGGCTTTCAGAACTGAGTGCAGCTCCCCACCCCCAGGGCAGGTTCCCCACTGGAGGCTAAGAGAGCAGGGAAGGCAGGAAATTGAAACAATATGGGTGGGATGAGAGCAAAGCTCTCCCACACACCCCAGCCTCCTCCTATTAACACTGCATGAAGGAGGGATTATTTATAGTGACTGAAACCAGGAGAATGTGCCAAGTGCTCAGTCCCCACAGGAGGCCAGATTCCATTCTGGAGGCAAACTAGTAACCCTTCCACTCCTGTGGCTCAGGCCAGGGGTCAGCAGCTCCCATGAGAGGCAACAGATGAGCCCTCTTCCCAAAATGAGCCTCCTGTCCCCTTCCCCAGTGCCTCGGCCTTCCTTCACCCCCGTTCCCTCACTGAAGGCTCCACATGGCCTGCCCACTGAAGGGCAAAGATCCCTCTTCTGAGCCCCTCCAAATTCTCATCCTGAATCCCAGCTCCCAGGACCTCAGGTTGTGACTGCCTGTGAAGACATAGTCTTTAAAGAGGGGATTGAGTGAGATGAGGCCATTAGCATGGACTCTAGCCCAACATGACCGGTGTCCTCACAGGAAGAGGACTTCAGGACACAGAGGCACACAGAGGGCAGACCTCGTGAAGAGAGAGAGCTCGCCATACACAGCCAGGGGAAGTGCCTCTGAAGAAGCCAGCTCTGCAGCACCTCACCCTTGGCGTCCAGCCTCCAGGCCTGCAAATCCATAGGCAGCTGGTCATCAGGAAAAAGACACAGGACTATGGAATGACACAGTATCACACACTGC
This sequence comes from Antrozous pallidus, assembly GCA_027563665.1. Lineage (NCBI taxonomy): Eukaryota > Metazoa > Chordata > Mammalia > Chiroptera > Vespertilionidae > Antrozous > Antrozous pallidus. The sequence continues at coordinate 65,894,688 of CM050510.1, forward strand.
AGAGAAAATATGATGGGCTCTCACAAATCAGGGCAGGATCCTGATCTAGGTCACGGGTCAGGGGGGGGATCCTGGGGAGGTGTTCATGGCTGAAGGATGAGTTGTACTTAATGACATAAAATTCAGAGCAGCAGAAGAATGGCCTTCCCTGGAGAGAGCCCCACCTGTGCAAAAGCCCTGAGGCAGGAGGCACCAGGCACAAGGGGAAATGGAGAGATCAGCCCCCTAGGAAGCCACTCAGTCTGCAAATGGATTTCAGGGACTTACCACGGCACTCAGGGCCTCCAAGGCCAGCTCTTAGAGGAGGAATATGACAGTGTGGACAGGAAAGAGACTGGCCCAAAACAAGGAGCAGTATGCTGCTGCAGGGAACCTCCTTCCTTCGACAAGCACAGGCTCCATTACTTGGGAGCCTGGGTGCCCATGTGAGCTGACATTGGGCTTCTCATGAACCCAAGCATTCCTAGTGGCTAGGGGAGCTGGGCGGAGAGTCAGGGGTTAGCATTCAACAAAGCCAAGTTGGAAACCTGGTTCTATTAGGAGTTAAGGCCCTCAGACCCTCAGTTTCATCATCTGAAAAATGGGAAGATAATTCCAATGGAAAAATAACTTTAAAATACCCATAGCAGTTTCTGTGTCCTGAGAACTGAGCAGATGGGGACCATAAAAAGTGACATGCATACTAGGAAAGGAAGGCTTCCTGGGTATGCCCTGCAGTCACAGAGCCCTATGCTGGAAGGGACCCCCACTTGGTTTAATCTCTCCTGGCATTCTTTGGAAGGTTTAACAATTTTTTAGTAAGGGCCCCAGATTTTCATTTTACACTGGATCCCACAAATTAGATATCTGGTTTTGACTGTAAGCAAGATATCTAATTCCTGTGGGTAACACGGATGGGCCTAAGCCTCTTATTCCCATTGGATAATGTTTTCTAATGGCTCAGAAAACAGCCTAAAGACATCAGTGTAGTCACACAGTACCCAACCTATGCAGCCAGCATACAACCTCTCCTCACCAGAGGAGGATGGCAGCACTCACAGGAAGGGAGTGCGGGCCTTGTGCTGGAAATAAGGCGCCAGTCTTGCCTGGGAGGCAGGTAGACACAGCCTGAGTCCTCTCCCCCAACCTGGCAAGGGATGTGCTGGTGGCTCTTTGCCCCACACTTTTTTTCTGTCCTGAGGAGCCTGACCCACTAGTTTCAGGGAACAGGAGCCCCTATGTCTCTAAGGAATGCAGATAGTGTACTACTCAGCAGCCAAAATCTCATTCTTACTGAACAGTTAGTCTGTGTTCATAACTAATAAATCTCTACAGATGGAACTGTATCACTTAAAAGCCCACGGCACTAGGAGCCAGCGCTCATCAGCCCAGCACCAGACACCACTGGCATCCAGGACAAGTACACAGTGTGGCCAGGATGCAGGCTAACACTTGCTGTGTGTGAAATCCCAGTACTGTTCTAAGCACTGTACATGTATTTTCCCAATTTATCCTCATACATGTTTATCCCCAGTTTACAGACAAGAGGGCTGAGGCCCAGAGAGGCTAAGCTGCTTGCTGAAACTCACACAGAAGGTGGGAGAGCTGGAACTCCAACTAGATGGCTCCAGAGCCAACTCCCAGCCACCCTTGTCCTACAGTGTGGTGTCTCCTAAATATGCCCCTTTGGTTAGTTTTCTGTAAAGGAGAAGTGGGACCAGGTGACTGCTAAGGTCCTGCTCAGTCCCAAAGTAGAGAGAAGTTCAAGGGTAAAGTACATATAAAGTGGCTCCTAGGGCATGGTGACAAGGAGTCCTGGGTGAAACACTTGGAAGAGGGGGCAGGACATGACGAAGGCCGCACAAGCAGATGCTATCGTCATTACCTGAGGGATGGCCTCAGCACAGCCTGCAAGCTCTAAAGAACCCTGGATCCAGCAAGACCTCCTGGAACATGAGATGTCCTCCACCTCAAAAGGCCTTTCTCTGGGGGCTTCTCTCTGGCAGCACCTAAAGTTAGGAAAGTGGTTGTGGAGCCCTGGGGACAGAGACCTGTGCCCTCTTGCCTCCTGCCAGCTGCTAGGTACTCCAGAGGCCACCTGAGCTAGCCCACCCCAACAATCCAGTGAAGCCTGCAGCCTCTGTCAGCCAAGGCAGTGACAACCATAAAGGAGCATTTCTTGCACCACGGGTTTTAGGTTCACTGGGAACCCCATTGCTCTGGTAGCCTGGGTACAAGGGTGAGTTTCTTCCCACTGCCATGACCCAAGAAACTCCCAAATTTTGATGGGTACTAGCTCAAAGGCCTGCTCCCCACTTGGTAGCTGGGTCACCTTTGGAAAATCCTTAACTCTGAACATCAGCCTTCTCATTTACAAAACTAGTGGCCTGATGCACGGATTTGTGCACATTGAAAGGAAATTAATTAGAAGAAATATTTTAATATCACTATTTACCCTTTCTCTGTAATAGAAGTATCAACCAAATTCACAATCGACAATGACAGATGGAAACACACGTGTGTAATTAGCGCCAGCAAGTCAACTTAGCCTTTTACGGAGAGAGTAAATTTGCTTAATTAGACCTGCTTTCTGATTTAGGTAAACTTTTTCCAGCCCAGTAAAGCACCTCAACTTCTCTTTCACGTAATTGTCAGAGCAGTAAATATCAACACAAAGCAGATTATTATGATAGATCACGCAGGGAGAACAAAGGGTAAAATATTTCACTGCAGCAGTGTTTGACTATATTCTGTGCAGTGAGAAAACCTGAGGTCATTTTCAAGGTCCACCATTTACTTCTTTTCAGTCAGATCAAGTTTCTAACCTTTCTAAATCTCCATTTTCTGGCTAATGAAAAGAATTAGGATTCTACCGAGTCTCTTATCTACCTACTCCAGGACTTCTGTGAGGATCAAATGAGATGAGGCATGGGAAAATGCTTCACAGACATTTGGTTGAAGTGTAAAATGTTTGCACTTGGCTATAAAGCAAGTCATGTTCCTGGGCTGAAGAAACTCCAAGGAGGCTAGTCGCTAGGGAGAGGAAGACAGGCGTTGCTATGTGATGTCATTACTCAGGCACCATTTCTGGGCAGGGCTGGCCTGTGGGCTGCATTTTGTGCCATGGGGTCTTAGCAGCATCAGCTGCAATTTGATGGACAGTCACTCAGGGGTGGTGGCAGGGCTTGTGTCTCACTTGCAGGAAGTCGAGTGTTGCTTTGTGGGTCCCAGGTCTGCAGAGCCGTTTCTCTGTAAATGGCCAGTGCATGTTACAGCAGCTGGTGCGTGTCACAGCAGTGTGTGTCATAGTGACTGGTCGGACAGTCGCATATTAGCCTTTTATATAAATAGATAATGGCAACTCAGCTTAGCCAGCATGAGCAGGGTCTAGAGCCAGGCTTCCTAGGAGCAAATCCCAGCCGCACCACTCACAAGCCTGTGGTTTAAGGCAAGTCCATTCATGGGCCTGTATCTCAGTTTTCTCACCTGCAGATTGGGAACAATAACAGCACCTTCCTCAGAGGTCATTGGCAAGTGAGACTGGGTAATGCCTGCTACTGGGATGTAAGTATGCTCCTGTCCTTGTTAGTGTGAAGTGCGGTGAGACTGAGGATTGTGCAGCCACACTTGGCACCCAATAGGCCCCAGGAGACCTGACTGCCAGGCGGTTCGGCTGTCACCAATGTTCTAGGCAGCACAGCCCTTCCAGCCCCAGGCAGGCAGAGCCCTGAGGAACAGAGAGAGAAACTTCCTCGGCAACTTGAGAGGGGAGAAACCGCAGAACGCACGCCAGCAGTGTGGGCAGAGGCTGCCCCTGGGCAAGATGCCTGGTACACGGGCCCCTTCAGCCAGCAGTGGGTACCTTCCCCCACCAGGCCTGGTCATCACAAACCACCCAGGGACTCGTCCCCAGCCCCAGTGCCAGCCAGGGACACCCAGCTCCTACGGCCTGGGGGCGCTGGGAAGAGAGTTCAGAAGTTCTTTCCAGTCTAACCTGACATTTGTGAGTCCTGACTTTTTGGAAAGAAAGAAAACAAACCAACCAGGGCTGAAATCTCCCCGAGACCTGGTCTCTTCAAGCTGCTCCAAGCCTCCCAGTGGAGCTGGGGTCCGGCCTGCGGGGAGGGTGGGGGCGCCCTGGGCATAGCAGCCCATGGCGCAGGACAGCGCAGTACGGGCCGCCAGCACTCGAGACTGGGAGGCCGGAGGCGCAGCACCCACTCTCAGGCCCCAGTCAGGAGCCCCGCCGCCCCAACGCGGGGTCCCCGAACCTCCCGCCCGCCCCCGCGCTTACCCGGGGCTGGAGCCCGCGCTTACCCGGGGCTGGAGCCCGCGCCAGCAAGGCGGCAGCCGCCAGCGCCAGCAGCCGCATCTCCCTGCCGCCGCCCGCGCTGTGACGCTGAGCTGCTGAGCGGCCCGCCTCACCGCTCTGCCCGCCCCGCGCCGCCCACCAGCCCGGCCTCCGGCCAGGCCCCTCCCACCCATGGGCGGCCAGCCTGCTTGACGGCTTTGAGTGTCTGGGGGCCCCCTGCGCAAGGAACCCCCTCCCCCAATATCACCAGTGCATGTCTCATTTTTGCCACCCCATTTCACAGATGAGAAAACTAAGGGTCTGAGAGTTGATGCTGGACACAGGAAGTTCGTAGCTGTATGCTAGCATCATAGACACCTTTATTGCTAAGGGAGGTGGAGGTTGTCTTGCAGCCTGCAAGGGGGGTGGGATGAGGTGGGTTGAGGTGAGGTGGGGTGGGGAGAAAGTGCCAAATGCAATGGCTACCCCTATGTGAGGCTAACCAGCTGCTCAGTGGACCCGGCCATCGCTCCAGAGACATCTACATACAAGGGGCTGCTGAGGGAGAAGCCCTCTTTGCTGTCCTGTACTGGGTATGGGTGTCAGGGGTGGGGACTCGTGCAAAATGAGAGGGTCTATATGGACAAGTTCAGAAGGTGGACACTATCAGAAATAATGGCAACTTAGGGTGCCTTTAGCCACAGCCTGGGCTAGGCACTTGCACCATGCCACTGAATCCTGACACAAAGACCCTGGGACAGCTCTTTAATCTCCATAAGCCTCAGTTTCCCCATCTGTACCATGGGAAAATGGACATGTTTCTCACAGGTTTTTAAAATCAAGTGAGACTGTTCCAGTGAAGGTCATGAATGTCAGCCATCCTTAGCATCATTATCACAGACAGGGAAGCAGGCAGGGAAGGTAAAGGAGCTGACCCAAGTCACACTGCCGGGAATGGTGACAAGACCACTCAGCCAGTTCACTCTGAGCCAGCGTCTGGTTCTGAACTCGGGATCTGAGCCCAGCCCATGTGTTAGCCCAGGATCTCAGGGGCAAGAACAGTGCACACCAGGTTTGCTTCGGGTGAGTCTACAGGGAGACTCTTTGAGGGGTTCCAGAAATGGTGGGCCCTGCTTGAAATGTCCTTACCTTTTTTTCTTTTCTTTTTTTACCACATTCGTGCTGTGCTGGAGATTTTAGGCTAAAAGATTTTTTTTGTGCAGTCCTGTGATATATAACATTGTTCTGTTTGCAGCTGTGTTCACCCTCAGGACTCTTCAGCTTTCCAGACAATACACCCGACCATGACACAGGAGCAGAGAAAGACACCCAGCCCTGCAGATATGACTCAGTTCTCAGTTGCTGGACTATAATACCAGAGACCTTTGCACTGCTCTCACTCACAAGCTTAGGGCGATGGGAAAACTCTGTGCTGGCTTCCATGTCAGCGCTTGTCTCTGTCAGTTCTGCTTCCTTCTGAATCAGAACAATCCAATCCAATTATACATATACTAGAGGCTTGGTGCACGAGATTCGTGCACGGGGGGCGGGGAATGTCCATTAGCCCAATCTGCACCCTCTCCAATCTGGGACCCCTTGAGGGATGTCTGATTGCCCGTTTAGGCCCAATCCTGGTAGGATCGGGCCTAAACGGGCAATTGAACATCCTTCTCACTATCCAGGACTGCTGGCTCCAAACTGCTCACCTGCCTGTCTCCCTGATTGGCCTAACCACTTCTGCCTGCCAGCCTGAACACCCCATAACCACTCCCTTGCCAGCCAGATTGATGCCTAACTGCTCCCCTGCCAGCCTCTTTGCCCCTAACTGCCCTCCCCTGCAGGCCTGGTCCCCCCCCCCCCACAAATGCCCTTCCCTGCAGGCCCGGTTGCACCCAACTTCCCTCCTCTGCCGGCCTGGTCACTCCTAACTGCCCTTCCCTGCAAGCTTGATTGCCCCCAACTGCCTCCCTTGCAGGCCTGGTCCCTCCTAACTACCCTACCTTGTTGGCCATTTTGTGGTGGCCAACTTTGCCACGTGGGTGCAGAATCTTTGACCACATGAGGGCAGCTATCTTGTGTATTGGAGTAATGATCAATCTGCTTATTACTCTTTTATTAGATAGGATAGAAGCCTGGGTGGGGGCCAGCTGGTTTGCCCTGAAGGGTGTCCTGGATCAGAGTGGGGGTTCCCTTGAGGCATGGGGTCACCTTGGCAAGGGGTCTGTGATGGTTTGCAAACCACCCCCAGAGACCCAAGCAGAGGCCCTGGTATCTGGGATTTATGTATCTTATACAATTGAAACTTCGTAGCCTGGAGTGGATCCAAGCCATCTGCTTGCTCCATGGCTGCAGTCATTTCTCTTGGGATATTTGCCTTCTATAATTGAAACTTTGTAGCCTTAAGCAGAGACCATGGCAGGCCAGGGCTGTGGAAAGCTTGGCTTCTTCCATCACCAGAGGCAACCCTAGCCTTCTCCTCTCTCCAGCTCCATGGCTGCTGCCATTTCTGTTAGAATTCTATAATTGAAACTTTGCAGCATTGAGTGGAGGCCTAGACTGGCAAGGGCAGGCAGAAAGTTTCCTCCATTGCCAGGGAAACCCAAGCCTCCCTCCTGCTCTCTGTGGCCCCAGCCATCTTGGTTGGGGTTAATTTGAATATCACTCCTGATTGGCTGATGGGTGTGGTTGGTGAGCATGGCTTGTGGGTATAGTGGAGGTATGGTCAATTAGCATATTACTCTTTTATTAGATAGGATAAGTGCTTCTTCTAAAACGCTCCCTGCTGAAGAAGCTGCAGACTACTGCTGTTGATCTGGGTCCCTATGGACACTCAATTGCCTGGAGCCTCTACTCAACCAGTCTGTATTCCTCACAGAGGACACACGCCCATCCAACCTGGACAGCTGGGAACCACTGATGGCGGGTGGACCTGTCATGAAATCTAGAGCAACCTTGATGCACACCTGGGGGAGGGAGTACAGCACCCTGGTTTTTCCCTTAAAGGCCCTGAACTGTGACCCTGTGAGCCTGATCACATATTTATATAGAAAGGGCTTCTCCAAACCAACCTCACTAGAGACTCTAATAAATTGGTGTCATTCCACAACTTTAGCAGTGATTGTGGGCTCTGCCCGTTGGCTGAATGCAGAGAGAGATGGCCTCTGAAGTCTGGAAGTCTCCAGATAGAAGGGATTGAAATGGGGAGGTTATCTACATCACTGACCACAATAGAGGCCAGGCCCACTTCCTCTCCTGGTACTGGAAACTTTACAGTGAAGATGAACCCGGAACCACAGAGTCCTGAAAGCAGTGTGTGGGGCTTGCTCTAAGCCAGGAAACAACTCTAATCAAAGCAGAGAGGCTAAGGGACCCAGGACTTGCACATCCCATCAGAGGCGTCTGGGAGCTAGAAGACTAGTCATGCTTGTTTGATGGGTGAGAAACTAAGGCCGGATGGTAAGAAGCTAGGAGAATTCCTTGGCTAGGGGAAAGGGGAAACTGAGACAGACAGATGAACAAACTCCCTGAGCAATTTACAGCAGATACAGAAGGTTACCAGGGTGGAAAGCCCCTGGGTGCTTAGCAATGGGAAAAACTGGCACCAGACCTCCCCACAAGGTGGCCTTTGCTCCCCTGGCATGTCACTGGTCATGCCACTGAGAACCCCTGACCCTTCCTCCATGTAGATAACATGGAGACCTCAATTGTATTTCAGCTCCAGACCCAGAAAAGCAGAAAACCAGGCAGGCAATGCCAGGATCAGCCGCTATGACTAATGACCCTGCCCTGGTGTCTACCCATCAGTGGAGAGGAGGACCCTTGAAGGCACACCTAGAAGAGCTGATGAATATTTTAGTGCAATCCTCCCTGAAGACCTCCCCTAAGCCCCCAGGCTTAAAACCCTCAAGACAAAGCCCAGCACATGATCTCCCTCCTGGGAGGATGCCAGGCCTCCCCTCCCCTCTCCTTCCCCACAGGTGTGCATCTCCTAACCTTGGGGTCCCGCAAGGCTGGCACCAAGTGAGCAATGGGCAGCTCATCCTGTGCTTGCCCCCTCAGCCCATCTCCAAAGCCCCCTTTGGTCTGACTCTCCAGGGAGTGGACAGCAGCTCCGCCCGCCTTGGCTCACTTCCTTCTCATAGAGTTTCTAGAGAGCCAAAGCAATGCTGCTAGTCTCCTTCCTATTGCTTCTTCTACCCCAGTCCTTCCTCTGTTTCCCTCTCCCAGCTTTAACAAGCGTACTCTCAGTCACTTGGACTTGTGTTGTGAAATCTTTCCTGCATGAAGTCAAGAACCCACACATTAGAGACTTGTACAAGGCGCACCCGCTCCGGGCCTGGGCCCCTTCCAATGAATATATGGATGAAGGGACTAATGGGAACAAAGTCCTAGAGGCGCTCCGATGCGGGCAAGGAGTGTGTACTTCATCCCAGTGATGGTGGGGGCCCCTGACAAGGGGAAGAGGTCAGGACATGTTGTGAGAAGCCTAGCTGGGTACTCAGTGGTTAGAGTGTTGTCCTGATATGCTGGGTTAGCTTGCCAATGAGGACACATATAAGAATCAACAAATAAATGCATAAATGAGTGGAACAACAAATTGATGTTTCTCCCTCTCTCTTCCTTCACCTCTCTCTAAAATCAACTTTTGTAAAGACTGTAGTGGGAGTTCAGAGCTAGTCACCCTAAGACGTGCCTCAGTGCATGAGGATTTTAGCTAATGGCAACTTTAGCTGCAGGTTCAGGAGAAATCACTGCTCTTCCTTGACTACCTGGAAAAATGTGAATCAGGAGCCTGGCTCAAGATGGGAGATTATCAGAAATAATCTCTCCTGACCTGTTTGCAGAGCAGGAAATTTTCCTATTTACTAAGCATCTTCTTATCATCTGCAATGACTCCTTGAAGCCCTCAAGGCACCTTATCTCATTCCCAGCTCAGACAGCCCAGGAACCATTAGTGAAAGTGGCCATATTAGTCTAATCTGCCAAAGGCTGCTGACAGAGGAGCTAAGAGAAATGTTGAATTTTAAAATCTGTGAAAGGAGACCCAGAGAAACACCTGACTTCTCCCCATGCCCCATGGAGGAGGGCACAGATGCCACTGCCCAGGCCAGTGCCCTGCGATGGGAGAAGGGCTGATTACTGGGCCTAGAAAGCCCATTCCTTCCCTGTGCCCTGCTCCCTGTGAAGGCTATCAGCAAATATTCCAGGGGTGCCTCAGTGAGTTATTAAGTGGAGGAAGAAAGGAAGATGTATGAGTTTTCTGGCTGTTTAGAAACAGGATGTTTCTCACCATTCTGGAGGCTGGACATCTGAGATAAAGGGGTCCACAGGGTTTCTTCTGGGTCTCATTCCCTGGCTAATGGGTGGCCGTGTTCTCTCTGGTCCTCACTTGGTCTTCCCTCTGTGGGTGCCTGTGTCCTGACCTCCTGTGAGCACACTGGTCATATTTAATTAGGACCCCTCTACACAATGAACTCATTTTAACTCAATTGCCTCCTTAAAGGTCCCACCTCCAAATAGTCACTTTCTGAGGTACTGGGCACTAGGACTTCAACATATGGATTTGGGCAGATACAATTCAGTCCATGACAGGGGGAAGGAGGAAGGGAGAGGAGGACAGAGGAAGGCAAGCATTGAGAGCTCAGGTGAAGGGACTCACAAATGGAGATGTGGATGGGGAGCCAGGAGATGATGTACCCTGGAGGCTGAGTCCGCAAGGCCAGCCATCAGAGAAAGGGGCCAGGGAAGGGCCAAATGGCTGATTAGGTGGAAGTTGCAATCACCATACCCATGACCACAACAAAGTTACCACTGAATTATAGACAGTCGAATTGGATAGCCAGATGAAGACTAGCTAACAGGAGTCATTGGAAGAAGCCAGGTGGGGCCTGGAGGAGGGTGGAGATGTAAGTGCTGCCCCACATGTGGCAGCTGAGAACCCAAGGGACATCGCAGCTGCAGAGGTCCCCCAGGACGGAGGGTTCTCAGCCCCAGGCTGAGCTCCCTAGCCCAGAACCAGAGCCAGGAAAGCGGGGGGGGGGGGGGGGGGGTCCCACATAACATCTGATGGTGGAAAACAGCAGGGATCCCATCCATCAGGGTGAGGTGGAAGGCTGCTGGAAACCCAGGTGTCCTCTTAAAGGGCCAGTGTACAAATCTTCACTCATAGGTACTCACCTGGGCCATAGTGGGGGGATGGCAGCTCAGAGGATGCCTGAGTCTCCCAGGGAAAGACTGAGATGTGTGGCTTTAAGGCAAGGGCTGACTGGAGAGACTGCTTCCAAACCTCATGTGTTGAGTCCTCCTATAGCATGGCCCCAGAGCACCATCCCCTCCTCATGTGGCATTAGCCTGGTAAGCAACACTAGCTCCATCCACAAGTCACACAAGGCTGGGACTCAGTCAGCATCAGTCAGCCTGGGCCCACATTCCAGTCTTTTTTGAAAAGCTCTAGAGAAATTCGGGAGGGCGGGGGCAAGGGTACCAGAAACACACACACACAAACTGAGTTGTGTGGCTTCAACGTGAGCATCACCTTCCTGCATGGCCCACCTTTTCTGTGGTAAGCCCGCCTCTACACTATCAAATCTTAATCTATTTTATCCTGATGAACTCTAATAGTTTCACCCTAATGACTCTCTGAGACCCCCACCCACTGCAAAGGTACCAGATGGGTGGCAGCTGGCCTCCAGGTACGCTGAGAATTTCCCTGAGTAGCCTCAGACTCATTATGGAGCTGAGATTGAAACTGTGTTAATCTGGTGGGCACCACTCCCCGCTACCTGCCTCACACAACTCACATACCACCCAGGGCTCTTAAGCGGCAGAGCCCAATAGACAGGTCTTATGGTGCCTTAGGCCTTTTGCTGATCTACCCCAGGCCAAGCACTGTGGCAGCCAGACCTGGTTCACAGCTTGGCCTCTCCAGTGTGCAGGCAGGTCCAGCAGAGGCAGTGACCAAGCATGGATAGCTTTGTAGCTCCTAAGAGGTAGTCCAGGGCTGGTCACAGGCAGGGGCTGGCATTGACCTGCACTGGAGACCCTCCCAACTGCCTCAGAGACAACATACCTGGGGGCTAGATTCAGACAACAGAGCACCGCTCAATTAGCTCCACAAGAAGCACATACAAAATGAGGGTTGGGCAGGCATCAGACCTTTTGGGGCAAATTCTGCTATGTGGGGCAATCACTGCACAGAAGGAGTACTCTGTGGTTGTGGTCAGTCCTCACAACCAGCCAGCCTGAGGCTCAAAGGCACCATGAACATGCCAATAATAATCAAGGCTTAACTACAACAAGAGGCACAACCCATATGAGAGGCACTTCAGGCTCAGGTGATCAGGTTGCTGTACCACTAGGGCCCAGTAGACAGCTGCTATATGAGGCCATCCTACCAAGACTGGAAGACATAGTGTTTATATCTAATACACAGAAACAAACACAGATGGGCAAGCAAAATGAGGAGACAAAGAGCCATACCCCAAGTGAAGGATAGGAAGAAATATCCAGCATGAGAACCAGATGAAATAGAGACAATCAATCTACCAGATACAGAGTTAAAAAGATGGTTATAAGTATGATCAAAGAACTTAGGGGAAGAATAGAGTGACTCCATGAGAACTCCAACAAGGAGATTAAACTTAAAAAGGACATAGAAACCATTAAAAGAATATAATAACTGAAATGAAGAATATACTAGAAAGAAACAACAGGAAATTAGATGAAGCAGAGGATCGAATCAGCAATATGGAAAACAAGGTAGCAGAAAACATCAAATCAGAACATCAAAAAGAAAAATATTTTTTAAATGAGGAAAGTTTAAGGGACATCTGGGACAACATCAAGCATCACAACATTCCCATCACAGGAGTACCAGAAAGAGAAGAGAGAGAACAACGAATTGAGAACCTATTTGAAGAAATAATAACTGAAAACTTCACTAAATTGGTGAAGGAAAGAGACACAGAAATCCAGGAAGGACAGAAAGTCCCAAAAAGATGATCTCAAAGATATCCACACCAAGACACATCATAATTAAAACAGCAAAGACTAAAGCCAAAGAGAGAACATTAAAAGCAGCAAGAGAAAGACAGTTAAGTATAAGGTAGCTCTCATAAGACTTCAGTGATTTTCTCAACAGAAACTTTTCAGGACAGGTGGGATTGGCACAAAATATTCAAAGTGATGAAAAGCAAGGGTTTACAACAAAGACTATGCTACCCAGCAAGACTATCATTTTAAATGGAAAGAGAGATAGAACTATTCAGACAAGAAAAAAATAAAGCAGCTCATCACCTTCAAACCAGTATTACAAGAAATGTGAAAGGGTCTACTTTAGGAAGAAGGAGGAGGAAAAAAACGTAAATATGAATATTTACTAAAATGGTAATGAATCACTTTAAATGTAAATGAATTAAATGCTCCAAATAGGGTAGCTGAGTGTAAAAAAAAAAAAAAAAAAAAAAAAAAAAGACCCCTGTATATTATGTCTACAAGAAACCCAATTCAGATTGAAAGACACACAAAGACTGAAAGTAAAGGGTTGGAAAAAATATATTTCATGAAAAAGGAAACCAACAAACAAAAATACTAACGTAGCAATACTCAGCCAAAATAGACTTTTAACAATGGCTAAAATGCCCAGCTGGTGTTGCTCAGTGGTTGAGTATTGACCTATGTACTTAGGGATGTGGCTTAATTCCCAGTGAGGGGCATGCAGGAGGCAGCCGATTGATGATTCTCTTATAGTTGATGTTTCTATCTCTCTCTCTTATTTCCTCTCCTTTCCTCTCTGAAGTCAATAAAAACATATTCTAAAAAAAGATTATAATAAGAATCCAAGAAGGACATTACATAATAACAATGGGGTTGATTAAAAATATAATCCTCATGAACATTTATACACCTAACGTAGGAGCACCTAGATACATAAAGCAAATCTTGAGAGATATACAGGGAAAGATAGATAGTAATACAGTCATAGACTCTAATACTTCACTGATATCAATGGATAAATCTTCTGACAAAAACAAAATCAACAACAACAAAAAAATGGTGACCTTAAATGACACATTAAACCAGATGGATTTACTTGATATTTTTAAAGCATTTCACACCAAAACAGCAAAATATACATTCTTTACAAGTGTACACAAAACATTTTCTAGGATAGGCCACAAAACAAATCTCAATAAATTTTTTAAAAATTGAAATAATATCAAGCATCTTCTCCAACCACAATGGTATGAAACTAGGACTCAGCACAATCACATAGAGCCTATCCTATGTCTTTTATCCATTCAGCTACCCTATGTCTTTTTGTTTGTCTTTTTGAACTGTTTTATTCTTGTTAAACCTCACATGAGGATACTGTTTCATTGCTTTTTTTAGAGAGAGTATAAAGAAGGACGAAGCACAGAGAGAGAGAAACATAGATGTGAGAGAGACACATTGATCCACTGCCTCCCACATGTGCCCTGACCAGGGCCAGGTTGGGGATGGAGCCTGCAATTTAAATATGCGCCCTTGATCAGAAACAAACCCAGAGCCACTCAGTCCACTGGCTGATGCTCTATCCACTAAGCTAAACTAGCCAGTTTATCCTGTATCTTTTAATGTTACTAAACAATACATAGCTTAACAATGAGATGAAGGAGTGGATAAAAAGATATCTTGAGACAAATAAAAATTTTAAAAAACAGCAACCCAAAAATGTATGGACACAGTAACAGCAGTCCTAAGAGGGAACTTTATGGCAATACAGGCCTACCTCAAGGAACAAACAAACAAAAATCTCCAATAAACAATCTTATCTCACATCTGCAGGAACTAAAAAGAGAACAACAAACAAAGTCCAAAGTGAGTAGAAAGAAAGAAATAAAGATCAAAGTGGAAAGAAATGAAATAGCATATAAAAAAAATATAAAGTTCAATGAAACCAAAAGCTGATTTAAGAGAAATAAATAAGATTCATAGACCTTTAACTAGATTTATCAAAAAAGAAAAAAGACCCAAATAAATAAAATCAAAAATAAAAGAAGGGAAGTAACAACTGACACCACAGAAACACAAAAAAATAATAAGAAAATATTATGAACAACTATATGCCAAAAAATTGAACAACCTGGGAGAAATTGATAAATTCCTAGAAACATATACTCTCCCAAGAGTGAATCAAGATAAACCGAAAATTTGAATAGATCAATGACAACCAATGAAATCTATTCAGCTCAAAGCAGGAAGAAGCCAGAGGGACATCAAGCCTTAAAGGAAGAGAAGTAGGAGGGTTCCACTGCTCCACACTTCCCCACACTGCCCCATGCTGCCCCACGCTGAGGTGGGCCCACATGGCCTTGCACTGAGCTGAGCCCACGCTGCCCCATGCTGAGCTGGGGTAAGCGGAGCCCACACTGCCCCACTTCTATTTACACTGCATAGGGACAGTAGAGTTTAAGCAGAAAGAAGCTGTCTTACTGGGTGAGAGGATAATTTGGGACTTAAAGTATTTATTGTGATTAGGAATTTAGGGGAACAATCCCAGAAAGGAAGTAGCCTTAGAGGGCGAGCCCAGAATGCTGCTCAAAAGTCCCCTGCAAATCCTTGCTGGCTCCTCACTGGGCATTAGTTAAGGATCCCCTGGAAAACAACAGCTGATGCTGGAAAGCGCTGAGCAGAGGCCTGAGCAGCTGCTCTACAGCTGAAGGACAGTGTGGCATTCAAATCCTGACATGCCACAGGAACATGGAGTGAGGCTTGGTGCTCTGTAGTGTCTAGGTATGCAGACAAACCTCTCTCTGGGTGTTTCTGGGGTGTGTGAATGAGATTAACATTTATATCCGCTGTCCTCCATGATGTGGGTGGTCCTCAGCAATCAGATGAAGGTGTGAGACCCCCACATGGAGCTCCTAGGAGGAGGCTTCATGTCACAGCCTTCAGGCTTGAACTGGCAATGCCCGCCCTGCTGGCTCAGACTTATCAACTCCATCACTGCCCATGCCAATTACTTAACAGAAACTGCTTTCTGCCCATCTGGCTCATTCTGTCCTCTGAGAGCCTTCACTAGTACGCCGGGTAACACATCTGGCTTCCACTGAAACCATGATGGGTGCTGCCCAGGACTGGAGGGAAACCTGGAATAGGCCAGCCCACAAGTCCCAGGCCCAGGTCTACAGACACCAGATCACTTGCCATGATTTAACTTGACAGATCCGTTATTGTGCCCAGATTTTAGGAGACTATGTGATGACACATGTCAATGTCATTTCAAATGAATGTATTCCTTACATTTCCCCCAAAGAAGGAGAAAGTAACCCTGTGCCATGCAGAGCCCCGGGGGACCCCCATTTGGTCAGCATGACCCAAGCCTTCACAGTGTTTCCCACCAGAGGCCAGTTAGGGGGAACCGGCTAGGACAGCCAGCTGGGATGAGGTTGGCAGGCACTGGCTATCGCCATTTCCAGTTTCCTGATACCCAGGTCGGGTGACTGAAGGTAGAGACTATTATCTTAATGTTTGACAGAGACATGAAGGAGGCATTGGGGGTATGGACCCAGGACTGGTTAGAGGGCTTATGCTATGATTTTCATTTACTTGCAAAAGCTGAATTGCAGGGGGGTGTGAGCAACTTCACCTGTCAGTTTGGCTCTGTGATTAATGGTTGCTAAATAGACAAATGCAAAATCTATGAAAATACAACAACTAGAAACCAACACCCTTCAGCATTCAGAGTCCCCAATGTGGGCCATCCAAGATGTCCATGATTTAATGGAACAACAACACACATTCAAAGAAGCAGACATACATGACACTTAAACAGTAGATGCTGAGCAAAGGATCTTTGTGTGTTACCATCCCCCACAAGAACGCCAATCGTCCTGAAGATAGGGATCTGTCTCTCACTCACTCTGTGTCCCAGAGCCTAGAACAGTGACAGGCAGGAAGCAGGTGTCCAGTAAATACTTATTGCTATTGATGGACAGACATTGACAATATTAACAGTGTATGTATAACAAAGAATACTTTCATAGGAGTAAATGTGAACATCTAGATAAAATGGATGGTTTTCCCAGAAAATTCAAATAACTATATGTTACTCAGAAGGAAGCTGAGAACTAAGGAGGCTATTTCCCCGGTGTTACAGGTAGAAGGTACAGCAGTCACTGTCTTCATGTTTGTTGAGTCTCTCTTAATTCACTCCCCGCCCAACAGTACCTAAGCAGTAGCCTTCCCCATTCACCAATGCTTTTTGCCTTTTAAACACTTTCCTTTTTTATTGATTGAAATCATCTCCAGTGTTATACTCGGTGCATCCTTTCTAATTTTTTGTTGCTGTAAACCACCTGAATGAAAAGTCTTCTGTGTGTTTGTTGGCACTGACATGGGCGTTTCTCCAGGGCAGAGAGTTTTCCTTGTAAAGCTGCAGCATGCATGCACCTGGCCAGGGTGGCGTGTGGTGTGAGTGACAGTGTTAGGTATAATGGTGCGATCCCCCGTGCTGTAGGGAGCCTGGCTCCGAGGCTGTTGGACCGACATTGGGATGGAAGTGTGTCTGTCCCTCCTGTCCCATTCATGCCAGTTTGCACCTCAGCTTTAGCACCATGTCAGGCTGCCAGAGAGAGAGAAATAGGAGCTGCTTCTGCGGACCTGGGGGGTCGTCGCAGTGACCTTGGCTGAGAATCCCAGAGAGGGGAGTGGACATAGTGAGGTATAAGGCTGCTCTGCAAACAGGGCAGCAATGTGGTAGGAACAGAATCAGGGAACGGACAGCCCAGAGACAGGTTTCGTGGAGGGTGGATGCTCTGAGGACAGCGGCAGGCATGGCTGAGTCAGGCTGAGGGGACCCCGGGGGGCAGATGAGGTAACATAAGCAGTGGCCTCCTCTAGGCCCATCATAAGAATTGAATGACATAATGAAACACCAGCTCTGTATCTGGCCCAAAGTCAGTGGTCAATAAACGCTGATTCTCTTCTGTTGTACGAATGGGGCTAAAAGGACAGACTCTGGTGGGCCTGCCTCCCATCCTGGCACCAGAAGCCCAGTCATACCCAGCTTCCCAGGTGTGTTGTGTCCTGGCCCACACACCTGGGGCAGCTCTTCTGGCAGAAAGTCTACCTGCCTGCTGCTTCCCCCACCCCCACCAGAAGCTCCTCCACGGGGCTCTCTTCTCTCTGCCCCGCACCAGGCCTGCTTGCCCAGCTGGCTCTGATGAGATCTCCCTGAGCCACATTCTCTGTCTTCCTTCACCCTCGTTTATGTTTCCTTGCAAACAAATGTCATGTCTTTCCCACGGCTTCTTTCTAGCCAGTTGACTTTAACCCAGGGACAGGCTCTGCTCCTGGCTCAGCCTTCCTTTCTGCACCGGAGCCAGTGCTGCCTGGGATGCAGAAGCTGCTGCTCTGGGTGGAAGTGTATGGGACCCAGCATGGAGCACCCCAGAAATGTGGGCAGGGCCAAGGGGCTTTACAAAACAAACCTACATTTTATTTTACTTTTAAATTTCATTTCATTTAAATAAAACTAGAAATAATTTATTGCTTATGTTTAAAACATTTTCTTGTGTTTATTGTACAAAAATTTGAAAATAAAGATAAATGGGGAACCCCTTTTCCAAATATAAATGCTGTTCACATTTTGGCATGCATCATTTGTGTGAGCATGCACATATGCATATACTAGGCTTGCAGAACTGGAATTGCATGATATATGTTTTACTTGTCATGCTGTGAACATATTTTTCCATGTTCTTCATGAACTACATTGTAATCCACTGTTTAGCTGTCCCATAGTTAATTAACCCAGGGATTCTCAAACTCTAGCAGGCATTGGAATCAGTCACAGGACATTTGCGTCAATCGCAAAGCAGGCTTCTTTAAGTACAGCTTACTGGTTCACCCTGGGGGGAAGCCTAGGAATCTGCATTTCTAACAAATTTTCCAAGTGAGGCTCATGCCATTCAATCATCATAGCCCAACTTCCTGCCTTGGGACACAGGTTGCTTCTGCACCCATGAGTATAAATAACACCACTCAAAACTGGCTAGCAAAACCTTTGGCACTCTGATTTCCTTGGGAATGAATTCCTAGAAGCAGGATTATCAAGAAAGATGAATCTTAGTTTAAGGTTATTGTTACACACTACCAGAGGATTTGCTCAATTTATTTTCCCACCAGAGCTTGCCAGTTCTGCACCTTGTGCTCATTTAAAATTGTTTTAAGTGAAATAGGTCCACCTGCTCTGCCTTATGTAGTCAAGAAAGATAGGTTCCCACCCAGTAGATGTGCGAGCCCAGGTACCCCTCTCTTCTTTCTGAGGCTCGGTTCCTTCACCTATTAAGGGGGAAAGAATACTCCCTTGCCCACATGTCCAGGTTGCTGTGGGATTGCAAAGTGATAAGTGTGAGAGCCCATCCTAAATTGTTGCCCACAGGTAGGTGGGAGGGTCCTAAGAACTTTTCAGAAGGATTAGGATATGGAAAGTTTCCTGTATTGTGGAAACTTCTGGAAAGTAGTTATTGGGGAGAAGTTCTCTAAAGGGCTGGTCTTTGCAACCTGAACTGTGGGCTCCAGTAACTGCCTGTAGGAGCCCCAGTGATGCAGTACAATGTTGAATGTTTCACAACCTGCAAGGGGCAGGGGCAGGGGAGGGGGGTGGGCAAGGCCTTGATTTTAGCCTTTGCTAATTACCCCGGTGTCAGTTCTCCCTCTAAGCCCTCTTACAAGCTGCTGATGTAGTGAAATAATTAGGAATTGATGAGTTGTACGTATTTATACTTTTGTGTTTCATATAATTTAATTTAAAGTATCTATAACTTCAATTTTGATAATGACTATATTAAACAACTGGCTTACAAAAGTTACTGAAAGACTTAATAATTGGTTCTCATTGGCCCCACTTGCTGGCCCAGAGCACCACTGGAGGCCCCACATGGCTGAGTGCTTCAAAGTCACTTTTCCATCTCACGGACTAGCGCATCACACTAATCTCACTGCGTTCAGCTGAGGGCTATGCATTGGCAGTGTGAATATTTTGGTTCCAGATGTTTGGTGGTTGTATCTGAAAGTGGTCCAGTATTAGGCTTTGCAGCAATGTGATGCAGGGTCCTGCTAAGACATCTGGCTTCCACGCTTCGCAGCGGCTCCCCGGGACGTGACTCATGCAGAGAGAAGGCTGCTGACTGAGGAAGCACGCACACTCTGTTTCCAGAACCTCATCAGTGGTCTTGAGAGATCAGTTTTCAATGGCTGCTGTTCGTGCTTTTTAATTAGCTTAGTTTGGCTTTTTTGTGATCAATTGAGTTTGCTGTGGGCTGGGTAGTGAATCCTACAGCGTACTGCTTGGTATAACATTACTAATACTTGTGGTTTGTACGTTTCCAGTAAGCCAACTTGATCTGTGTATGTAAGAGCCATTCATACCTTTTTCACTGAAGGATGTAAATAACACAAAAGAATTGCCTGTACAGTGATATTTCATTAGAGTGTACCACTGCCCATGAATCATCTGTACTCTGTAAATAGCCTATTATGTGTGGTATCCAATAAAGTAATAATGAATTTGCTGGGTTATCTCCAATTTTGGGAATTGTTTTAAAACTTAAATAAAAATTTAAATAATATGCACATGCTTACCGTGTTCTCCTACAAATAATAAAAATTCTTATGTGTTTGCCTCTGACCTTCATCACGTGGTAGCCCTCCTTATTTATGGGGGGTAGGATATGTCTCAAGATCCCAAGTGCATTCCTGAACTTACACATACTTTGGAATTCTTACACACACACACACAACACACACACACACACACAATCACACACCCCTCTCCACCGGAAGGAGGCACTGTGAGGCTTCTCTTTGGCATATGCCAATTGCCTGCATCACTGTTCTGAGCCCATTATTCAGTAAAATAAGGGTGACTGGAACACGAGCACTGTTAGGAACATAGGCGATACCAGAACAGTGACTAGCAGGCGGTAACGTATATACAACATGGACCTGCTGAACAACGGGGTGACTCACATCCCACAGGATGAGCAGGATGCTGGAAATGCCATCACACCACTCAGCATGGCATGCGACTGCACACTTTTGAATTGTTTATTCTGGAAATTTCTATTTACTATTTCGAACTGTGGCTGACAGCTGGGCTAAAACTATGGAAAGCAAAACCATGGCAGGGTTGGGGGGCTGCTGAATTTCTGAAGGGCAGTTGCACCAGGCACAGCCTCCGAGAGCGGCCCTCCTCCCCTGGCAAAGTGAGCAGAGTGCAGGTGATCTCCTTCCCTTCTCACCAGCACTGGCAATGCTTCTCCTTCCTCCCCAGCCGAGATGGCAGTGCCCACGGTGCTGGCTGGTTCGCATGACAGATGGTCAGGGGCAGCACATGCTCAGGTGCTGCTGCTGTATGCTGTGGGAGTGCCAGCCCCACACCCCCCGAACATCCTCCAGGCTCCTCCCACATCATTGGCTGAGCTCAGGGATCCAGCAGGCCTTCGGGACCAGACCTCCCTTCTGGGGAGCCCACCCTGGGAATGCAATGCTGGCTCCACTTTGAAAACTGAGCAACATAAGGCATCACGTTAAGGGAAGCCCCACATACATAATTATCTCAGCTGATGCAGGAAAGGCATTCAGCCAAGCCCAGCAGCACTTTCTGATAAAGGCACTCACTATTCTAGGACCAGCAGGGCATTTCCTCAACACGGAATGGCACCTGTGAAGAGACATGGCTGGCATCACACGCATGGTGCAAGACTAGAGGCTTTCCCCACAGACCTGAGCAAGACCAAGGTGTCAGCTTTTGCCACTTCATTTCAACATTTTAAAAATATATATATCTTTGGTTGATCTCAGAGAAGAAGAGAGAGGGAGAGAGAGATAGAAATGTCAATGATGGGAATCATTGATCAGTTGC
The DNA here is from genome assembly GCA_027563665.1 of Antrozous pallidus. Lineage (NCBI taxonomy): Eukaryota > Metazoa > Chordata > Mammalia > Chiroptera > Vespertilionidae > Antrozous > Antrozous pallidus. Next base: position 65,915,867 of record CM050510.1, read on the forward strand.
CTCCTGCTCACCCCTTACTGGAGATCAAGCCCGCAACCCAGGCATGTGCCCTTGACCAGAATCGAACTCGGGACCCTTCAGTTTGCAGGCTGGAGCTCTATCCACTGAGCCAATTCAGCTGGGGCTCATTTCAATATTTTATTGCAGTTCTTGTCATAGCAATTAGGAAACGGAAAAAAAAAAAGGTATCCAAATTGAAAAAGAAGCAAAACTATATTTACAGATGACTTGACTTTATATATAGAAAACCCTGAAGAATCCACACAGAAACTATTAGAATTAATAAACAGATTCATCAAAGTTGAATAACAAAAATAGTTGTTTTCTGATAGGTCCTCCCCCCTCCCCCAACTGGTGGGCGGAGTTATGACGTAATTGGCATCTGCCACGGAGACATTGAACCACCAATCAGCGCATGCTGAGTGCTCTGTGTCCCACCCCTTCCCATTCCACCCTGGGCCCAACCCCATTCTCTTCCTGCCCTTAAAAGGTGTCTTCAGTGCACCACGTGGCACTGTTCTCCTGGGTCTGCGGGGCAGTGGGGGTGGGGGATTGGGGGGGACAGTCCGTGGGCACCAGCATGAAAGATGAAACAGATGGCCAGAGACCAGGGTACCAGGACCCAGGCTTTATTAGAGAAGAGACGACCCTGCCAGCTCACTTCCCAAGGGAGAGAAAGCGCATGTGTGGGGTGAAGGTGTCTTTGAGGGGAGGGGAGGGGGCTTAGCAGAGGAGGTAGAGAAACCAGGATTAGAGGAGGGGGAGGAGAAGAAGGAAAGGACCCAGCAGGACTAGCTCCCAGACTGGGAAAGCAGTCTGGGAGAGCAGTACCAGGTGGAGTACTGAAGACACCTTTTAAGGGGAGGAACAGGAAGGGGTTGGACCCAGGGTGGAACGGGAAGGAATGGGTCACACGGCACTCGGCATGTGCTGATTGGTGGTTCAATGTCTCTGTGGCAGATGCCAGTTACATCATAACTCCACCCACCAGTTGGGGGGAGGGAGGATCTATCATTTTCTGAACAACAGTAATAAATAGCACAAAAAAGATACTTAAAAGAACAGTTCCATTTACATAGGACCAAAATGAATAAAGTATTTAGGGATAAATTTAACCAAGGAAAGGCAAGATTTGTATACTGAAAACTACACCCTCCAACCCTCGTGTATGTCTAAATGGACCATTGCAGGTTCTGACCCCTAAGTGTTGGTCAGATTCCTTCCTGGGGAATTTCCTGTGGGAATTAACACAGCCTTATCCAGCCTTCCCAGAAGTCCCCATCTCACCCCTTCTTCACCCAGGGCGGCCTGGAATCAACCAGGAGGCTGGGGGGTGCGCTGGGGATGGGGCAGTGGCTGGCCTCCTCCTTGGCTGCCTCTGAGGGTCTGCATCATCCCACAGGAGACACTTTCTCTAAAGGACTGAAAGGGAAGAAGCCAGTCTGATAATGAGGGCCTGTAGTAGTCATTCTACTTGTGCCAATAAAAAGGAATCACCCCAGCCCTGACTGGTGTGGCTCAGCTGGTTGGGTATTGTCCCATGCACTGAAAGGCTGCAGACTCGATCCCCAGTAGGGGGCCAGTAGGAGGCAGCCAATCCATCTTTCTCCCCTCTCCTCCCTCCCCCCCACCCCACTTCCTCTCTCTCAAAAAATCAATAAAAATATTAAAAGAGAAAGAGAGCCTCCCAATTCTGCTCCGTTTATATGGCAACACATGTTCTGGTTGCGTGGGGGCTTCCGAAACCTGGGATGGAGTGGGAACGGGAGGGACTCAGCCCGCAGGCACACTTAGAAACCCTGGTGGCTCACTGCTGGCCTTGGGAGCTCTGAGATCTCTCCTGCCAAGCTGGAGGCAATGCACCTGAGGTTCGTTCACTCAGAATGAGTGAGCAACTTGCAGCTGAGTGTTATGCCCAAGGTGGCCACAGCACATTTTGGACATAGAGAGAGGGAAGACCCTTCACTGTCCCCTGTCCCCTCTTTTCTCCTCTTTTTCCTCTCCCGCACCCCAGTGCTCCCAACTTGGCTCTCTAAGGACAGGCAGAGGGAGTGGCCCTGGAATCCTGGAGTCCTGGTCACGTGCATGGCCTCCAACCAGGGAGCCCCTCCTTCCAGTTGAGGTCACCCATCCAGGGAAGCAGATGTTGGAAAAAGGCATTTCTGCATCCAGAACCCTCATTACCCACGCCTGGTCCCATGGAGCCAGAGCTGGGCCGGAGGCAGCCAGCTCTAGGTCTGCTGGGGGCACTGGGTCTGGAGCACAGCCAGGACATGCTGAGGGCCCAGCCTGAGGGGTGTCCTGCCTCCCGGGGACAGAGGAGTCCAGGCTATTTGTATGGGTGCCCTGAGGTGGGTCAAAACCCGGAGGCAGTTCCAAACAAACTGCAGCAGCAGCAGCCTGTTATTAAGTCTGAAAGCAAACAGAACTTCCTTCCCAGTCCTGGGGCAGAGGGAGGAAGGGCTCGCTGAGTCCATTTCTCTGCGGCTGAGTGTTCTGTACAAGGTCCACTGACTCACTTCTTCACAAATAGTTGAGAAGCAACAGAAAATGGACACACACAAAACCCTTCCCCCCTGTAAGCTTCCACATGTCTGGTAGCTTCTGGCGATTTCTCCACAAGCTTAGCCCAAAGATTGAGGCATCAATAAGCCCTGGAGACTGACCTTCAGAGGGAAAAACTCCACTCCAGGCCACCCTACACCACAGCACCTGGGCGGCTCACCACTCTGTCCACATGCTGAGTCTGACAATAGGAGTGCTTTGGGAGGGGGTTGGAAGGGAAGTTAGTCTCCCCCTTTCTAGTGTGAAGAGAAGTGTTGCTCAGTTGAGATACTTGACAACAGCAGCTCAGCCAGAGAAATGCCACAACCCGGGGGCATCATCAGACTCCCTGGCCAGGGGCAGTGAATCCTGGCCCTCACTGCTGCTCTGGGATGAAGGATTTGCTTCTCCCTGTATCCTTAATTGTAGCCCAAGCTGGACTCTGGAGTGAGAAGGGAATGGAAGCAGGAGGCGTCTCTGGAAGAGTTTTAGGAAAAAAGTGAAGGCTGGAAAGTACCCAGCCTCCTGGATGAGGGTTAGGGCTCACATGTTGTGTGGGATGAATTGGCAGGAGTCAGTGCGCCAACAAAGTGCTGTGTGGGTCCTTTCAGGGTTTGTGCAGGGACCCTGCTGGCTGTGCTTCCCACAGCCTTGGCAAGGCTTGCAAAGCAGCTGGAAGATGGGGGCTGGGCTGCCTGGGCCACAGACATCCTCCCCCACCCTCCAGGGCAAGCCCCTGTAAGGGTGGCCTCCACTAAATGCTTACCTGGAGCAAGAGGGGGCAGGACAGAGGTCTTCCTGTGGCGCTGGACAGAGCAGCTCAGAGGCCAATGAGGGTGAAGGACATTGCACAGCTTGGGGGGGGGGGGGGGAGAGGAGCTTTGTTCTAAGCCATCCAGAAACAGCATAAGACAGCTTGGTGAAGCAGCCCCACCTCAGGGCTATGTAAGAACCTGCCCATCCTCCACACTAACTCTCCCCTACTTAGAGCCCAGCCCCCTCTGTGCAACAGGGCTAGGGAGGGACCTGGCCTGAGTGCTAGAGGCCTGGAGAGAATTTATGTGGAGTCTGGGGAAGAGGGCTGACTCAGGGAACTGTGGGAAGGGGGAGGTCGACTGGAAAAGGTAAGACTAGTGTGTAAGTGCTGTAAATTGGTTTCCCATGGGGTGCAGGCTAAATATTCTGTAAGTGCTGTGCATGCATATGGAACTGAGCAAATAAGTGCCTAGATGGTGGGGGGACCCACAGTGCTCAGGGGCAGGAGGCTCACTACCACTAGATGCTGGCTCATGAACTGCCTCCCTGAAACACTAAATATGGCAAGGACCATCAGAATCCATCCAATTACTATGGCTGCATAACAAACTGCCCCAAACCTAGTGTGTGAAACACCTTGTACTCTCTGCTCATGGTTTCTGAGGATCAGGAATTCAGCCAGGTCAGGCACCTGCATTTGACAGGGATGGCTGCTCTCTGCTCTAAGTTGCCTGGGGCCCCAGCTGGAAGACTCAAAGTCTGGAAGATGGTTGTCCGAAGGCTCTGCTCCTCCACTCACAACTCTGCTGAAACTGTTGGCTAGAACACCTCCATGGGCCTCTCCATGTAGCTTGGGCTTCCTCACAGCATGGCGGCTGAGTCCAAAGGAGAGTGGAGAGAGAGAGAGAGTGAGAGAGAGAACAAAGAGAAGGGCATCACTCCTTTGTATTCTATTGGTTGAGGCAAATCCACTCAGTTCAGGAAGAGGAACCTTGTGTTTCTTGATGCAGAGTAACATTTTGTTGTAAGGAGATAAACTCACTGGATAGGATGGGAGATATTCACCCTTGGAGAATACAATCTCCCACAGCCCCACCTAATCTCTTCCCTTTCCTGCAGTCACTGTTCCCATTTCTTCAGGTCGCCTCTGTGCCTTTACAGACATAAATACTATCAGTCTTGGCTTGGGGCTTTTCAGGGGAGGAATTAGCATGTTTAATTTTTGTATAAGTGGGATTCCCCTTTTCCACTTAATATAAATCTGTTAGTACAAGCAGATCTCTTTCTCTAGTTTTATTCATTTCAGTATAATATTCCACAATTTGCTTATGTGGTAATTTATTTAACCATTTCTTAATTTTGATGGATCTTTTAAGTGTGTCCTGAATTTTTAAACATGAGCTATACTGCAGTAAGTATTTCTCTATGCACTATTTTACACCCACAGCACCAAATGTGGATGTCTCTCAGGAAACAATGACAAGTAAGGTGCCCTCCCCAGAGCCCACTTCATGCTCAGTCCCCACCAGGACCCCAGGCCCGAGGGGCACCTTCACACAGCCAATGCTTCTGCAGTCCTGTTCCCACTCAGAGGAACAAAGGGGTTTCTTCTTTTTAAAATATTTTTATTGATTTTTAGTGAGAGAGGAAGGGAGAAGAAAAGAGAAACATCAATGTGAGAGAGGAACACTGATTGGTGCCTCCTGCACTCCCCCTCCCAAAGATCTAGCCTGCAGCCAGGGCATGTGCCCTGACAGGGAATCAAACAGCATCCTTTTTGGACAGGGGATGACACCTGATCATGTGAGCCACACCAGCCAGGATGAACAGGGCTCTTCTTATTGTTCCCAACTAGAGGCATGGTGCATGAAATTTGTGCATGAGGGGCGGGGGGGCATGTGGGAGTGGTGTTCTTCAGCCCAGCCTGCACTCTCTCCAATCTGGAACTCCTCAGGGGACGTCTGACTGCCATTTTAGGCCCGATCCCACAGATGAGACATCTCTCTCACAATCCAGGAATGCTGGATCCCAACCACTCACCTGTCTGCCAGCCTGATCACCCTCTAACCACTCTCTTGCCAGCCTGATCAATGTCTAACTATTTCCCTGCTGGCCCAATTGCCCCCAACTGCCCTCCCCTGCTAGCCCAGTAACCCCCAACAGCCCTCCCCTGCCAGACCGGTCATCCCCAACTGCCCTCCCCTGTAGGCCTGGTTACTCCCAACCGCCCTCCCCTGCAGGCCTGGTCACTCCCACTGCCCTCCCCTGTAGGCTTGATTGCTCACAACTATCCTTCCCTGCTGGCCATCTTGTGATGGCCATCTTGTGTGAGGGTGTGAAGGTCAATTTGCATATTATCTCTTTATTATATAGGATACTCTGGTTTTGTTCCTAATGCCTAGATGAAACTGTGCCCAAATTGGAACCATCAACATAGACAGGAACAGAAGATTGACTTCAACCAATCTGGGCTTATCTCTGGAGATAGAGTTTAGCTCAGCATTCCTTGGATGGCTGAGAGGGTAAATACTCTGTAGAAAATTGGGGTCCCATCAGCAGAAGAAGAGATGAGTACACTAAGGAAGCAAACCACAAATATAGATGCCAGCCGGTGATTACCTGTGCTATGAATTTTACCCAGTAAACTTGTATACTTCAAAATAAAATAATAAAATAAAATAAAATAAAATAATAAAATAAATAAAATAAAATAGAGAGCATTGTCCACTTTCAATTTTAATGAGTACTACCAAATTCCATTTGAGAAAGTTATCCTGTTACCAAAAGGATATAAAAGTATTTATTTCTACATTCTTTCCTCACCAGAACTTAGAACTGTCAATACTTTTCATTCCACCTTACCTTACTTATGGGTGAAAATGTTATTATGCATCTCATAATGTTTTAATGTGTTGTTTTCTTGTGATAGTAGGTTGAACATCTATGTGGTCACCAGCCCTCCTCATTTTTCTCCTAGGAACTGCCTCTCATTTCCTGTTTATTTAACTGTTCATTTCAGTTTCACTCAAAGTCAAAGGCATGCAAATTGAAACAGTGAGATTTTTAAAGTAATCCTATATAATAAAAGGCTAATATGCAAATTGTCCTCTTGACCAGGAGTTCAACCCAGAGTCTGATCAGGGGTCAGGGGCAGCCAGCCAAAACCGCCTGCGGCCCCTCCACTCTGCCAGCCCTGCTCCCAATCAGCCCCTCTCACCCCAATCGGGGGTGGACCAGCTGGATCCCACCTGTGCATGAATTCATGCACTGGGCCTCTAGTAAAGTTTATAAAAAGATGACAAAGATGCTTGTGAAAATTGTTATTACTTATGTTTAGAAAAGCTGCCCTTTACTCACAAATGTTAACTTATGTTTTCTTCGCTAACTTAACAATAAAAAGGCCATTCAAAGTGAGATCAAGAAGAGGAGCTCCTCAGGAATCATTTATTCAGGAGGAAGCCCAACAATGTTCCAAGGAGGAGACAAAGCCTGGGCATTAGTGGGGAAGGGACAGGCACCCTTATATCCAAGGTAGGCAGCATTTCTAATGGTGTAGGTACCGGAACGTAGTGGTGCTAATCCTAAACAAATTTTTAGCTTTTTGTTCAGTTGTCATCAGTCCAACATCATGTCTGCTTTCTTGTCTTCTTTACAAACAATGCTTTTGAGATACAATGTTCCTCAGCCCAGTTCAAAGGCCATTTTGCTCAGTTTTTGACATTCCATGGTTTGAGGCCAAGATGTGCAAGGCAGTTCCTCTGGCTCAGCAGCTCTGGCTCCATTTACATTATTGTTAACATCTTTGTAAATATTTTTTGAAATATGCTTTATTGATTTTTTTTTAGAGAAAGAGAATGGGAGAGGGATAGTGAGATAGAAATATTGATGAGAAAAATATTTATCTGCTGCCTCCTGCACACCCCCTACTGGGGATCGAGCCCACAACCCTAGCATGTGCCCTGATGGGGAATTAAAATAGTGAGCTCTTCGGAGGAACCAAGACGGCGGCATAGGTAAACACCTATCTTGTTGCCCTACACAACAATTTCAAAACTACAACTTAATGACAGAACAAACATCATCCAGAATCACCAGAAAGCTGGCTGAGTGAAAATTCCACAAATAAAAGTAAAGATAGGACACTGTGACCCAGAGGAGCGGCAGAGGGCAGAGTTGATGATACGTGCGGAGTCAGAGGTTTGGAGCTGTGCGCGCACAAGTGGATAGGGCGGGCAGCTGCAAACCCGGCTGGTTTTCTTGAACAGGGAGGGAGACAAAGGTGTCCCACTGTACTGATTGCTCAGTTCCAGGCAAGGTCCAGGGAATCCACACTTATACAGGGTGAAACTGGACAGTAAGAAGGAAGCACGCTGAAACTCAGGTGCGGCAGAGGTCTGTGAGCTTGTGGAGAGGGCGCCTAAACTTGGGAACAGCAGAAGTGCATGAGCATGCAGAGAGGACTCGTGACTTGCTCTCCTGTTTAGGAAACCACTGGACTGCATTGTTTTACAACCCTGAGTGAGACTTTGGATGTGCATACTCATTTGGGGAGGGCTGAATTGTCCAGCAGCAGGTAGAGCTCAGCAGCAGCTTTCTCTCAGAGGTGCATGCAGTCATTACTACCAGACACAGAGTCCCTGGTGCTGCATAGGGCGGAGCTGACAGGAAATCCAGGCTGCCTGCTCAGCCTAGAGACTCCACCATCCCAACCTGAGCACAGCTGATCCTCACAACTAATTGGCGTGGAGGTCAAACCCTCCTAGTGCTAACAACAATAATCTAGGCTTAACTTCAACAAGACTTTGCAACCCATAAAGGGCTGCACCAAGTGTATCCACCTCAGGTAACTGGGGAGGCTGAGCCACTGTCCCTTAGAGGACATCTACCACACAAAGCTAATTGATCAACTCAGGGAAGCAGCCACAATGCAGAGAAATGGAAAGAAATTAGATGTGAAAGAAATGGAGGGGAAAAAACGACTAAACATAAAGTTCAAAACGACGGTTAATAAGTTTTTCAAGAGGCTCCTAGAAAAGGCCAATGAACTTAATGAGTCCTTTGAAGAAATGAACAAAACCTATGAGGAAATGAAGGAGACCTACAAGGATATGAACGAGACCCTCAAGGATATGAACAAGACCCTAAAGGATATGAATGAGACCCTCGAGGATATGAAAAAGAACCAACTAGAAATTAAGCATACACTGACTGAAATAGAAAATATTATACAAAGACCTAAAAGCAGTCTCGAGGACCAAAAGAACCAAGTCAAAGATTTGAAATACAAAGAGGCAAAATCCACTCAGCCAGAAAAACAAGAAGCAAAATGAATCCAAAAAATTGAAGATAGTGTAAGGGGCCTCTGGAACAACCTCAAGCTTACCAACATCCAAATTATATGGGTCCCAGAAAAAGAGAGAGAGCAAGATACTGAAAACATATTTGAAGAAATAATGACCGAAAATTTCCCGCACCTGGTGAAAGAAATTGACTTAAAAGCCCAAGAAGCGCACAAACCCCAAACTATAGGAATCCAAAGAGGACCACACAAAGACACATAATAATTAAAATGCCAAGAGCAAAAGATAAAGAGAGAATATTAAAAGCAGCAAGAAAAAAACACTTAGTTACCTATAAGAGAGCACACATATGATTGTCAGCGGATTTCTCAACAGAAACTATGCAGGCCAGAATGGGAGTGGCAAAAAATATTCAAAGTGATAAATAGCAAGAGTCTACAACCAAGATTATTCTACCCAGCAAAGCTATCATTCAGAATTGAACATCAGATAAAGTGCTTCCCAGATAAGAAAAAGCTAAAGGAGTTCATTGCCACCAAACCAATATTATGTGAAATGCTGAAAGATATTTTTTTAAAAAGAGGAAGAAGAAAAAGGTAAAAATAAAAATTATGAACAACAAATTCACATCTATCAACAAATGAATACAAAAATCAAGGGAAGTAAAAATCTGATGAACAGCTTCTGGGTGAAAAGATGGCGGTGGGTCAGAAGGACGCGTAATCATTTGTGTCCCGGGGTAGACGGGGTGAGCAGCTGAGGGTCGCGGGGGGAGTGTTTGTTGGCGAGTGGGGGGGGACAGCAGGGCTTTGGGAGAAGGAGGGGGACTACTAGATTAGCTGCCCTTAACGGAGCGGCTCCACTGTGGCTCGGTTCTCTCCCGGAGCCTGGCTCAGAGGCGGCTGCACCATCTTAAAGGGGAAGAGCCTAAAATTTTTAGTTGCGGTACACACTGGGCATCTGAGACTCCCACCTCCCCCCCAACATCGATTCCTAGTTGGTGAAGAAGCGGACTCCAAGGAAACCTGTGCTCAGCCACGGAAAGGTCAGGTTTCTCCAGGGATTAAGGGAGCTGGTGACACAGGGAGATTCGCGCCTGGCGAAAAAAGAGGAAAAACCCGCGGCTGTTGGAGCAGGCAAACGTGGAAGAGGGTCCTCGGAGCTGGTGACAGGAGCGGGGGATACATAGAAGGCGACACATTTGGACCTGAAGGAGAGGGCCAGCCTGGCAGTTTTGGGAGGGAGCAGGCTGCCAAACCCTAGGGGAGAAAGGGTTTCACGCAAACATACGAGCAGGACGTGAGTTCGCGCGCCTGCGTTTCTCCTCTCTAAATCTGAATTTCTCAGCACTGAATGAGGAATGGGGGATCCCCTGGTGGAAGAGAACCTGGGAGACCACAGGGGGCAGCTGTTTTTCTGATGCTGGGGATCAGAACAGGTCCTCACAATTAGAGAGGCAGCTCTGGGTAGCCTATTTCCACAAATCAGTAGTAAATACCATAGACATAGCAGGATTTTAGATCAGGCTAGAGAGGACCAATAGACCCGGAGGTCAATTCAGAAACACTACCACCTAGGGGCTGAATCATAAATTGTCTGTTCTGTAACACAAATTAAGGAATCAATTTTATTTCTACTACCATTTAAAATTTTTTAAGTGCCATTTTATTCCATCTTTATTCTACTCAAAAGATTAGTGATATATAGTCTTTTTTCATCTACCCTTTACTATCTCTTTAATCTACTTCAACTTCCCCCTTATGCCAGCACTCTCTTGCTAACCTTTCCTTAGTTAGTGTCTTATTCCCCTTATACTTTTTCTGGTTTAGATTTTCCTTATTCTCTCTTTTTAGCCCCTGTTAAAATTTCACCCCATTTGTATATCCAATCTCCAACCACCTGCTCCCAGTCCATACACATCTAATGCTTCTCTGACTTCACTATCCTAAAATGTTTTTCTCTCGGTCCTGCTGATGTTGTTTATATTTTATGCATATTTGTGAGATTGGTTTGGTTATTCTTTCCTTTTAATTTGTTTTGTGGGGTGGGAGTTGGCATTGTTTTGTGTATTGATGATGTTTACATTGTTTTTTGATACATTTAAGCTTCTGTGTTCCCTAACCTCCCTTGATATTAGTTGTTGTATGTAGTTCCTATCAGTCTCCAGGTACTCGTTGCTGGCTTTTGCTGGGATTAGAGGAGGTCCTCTGGGAGGTTCCAACCCATATTTATAGTTTACTCCCTTTTCCTTTCTTTTTACTCCTTCCCCTTTTCCCAATTTTATTTAGGCATTCCCTTTTTTTTTCTTCTTTCTTTCTTTCTTTCTTTCTTTCTTTCTTTCTTTCTTTCTTTCTTTCTTTTTTTCTTTCTCTTTCTTTCTTCCTTTATTCTTCCTTTCTTTCTTTTTTTCTTTCTTTATTTTGTGTGTGTGAGTGTGTTTTCTCTTACTCTCTTACCCCACCTATCACCTAATTTACCTTCCTCTGGCAATCACTTTTAATTTGGAGTTACCAATACTGTGAATACATTCTTCTTCTGTGCCTGGTGTGCTGCACCTGGTTGTATTGTAGTCTGAGCCTTTAAATCAACACAGGAGAGTGAGAACTACATAACAAGACACACAGAGAAGAAAGACTATGGGGAGACAAAGAAATAGCCCACCAATGAAAGAAAAACAACCCTCACCAGAAAAATAGGTAGCCGAAATGGAAGCAAACAACCTGTCAGAGAGAGAGTTCAGAGAAATGGTCATAGGGTGGTTGAAGAGAACAGAAGCCAATACAAGTAAGAACCATGAGGAATTGAAGAGGAATCAAGAGGAAATGAAGAAGAGCCAGGAAGAACTGAATAAGAAATATGAAGAAACGAAGAAGAATTATGAAGAAATGAAGAAGAATTATGAAGAAATGAACAAGACCCAAGAAGAAATGAAAAGTGACATTGCTGAGGTAAAGAACTCCATAGAAAGTATCAGGAGTAGACTAGATGAAGCAGAGGACCGCATCAGTGAGCTGGAAGACAAGGTAGGAAAAAACACCCAAGTAGAGCAGCTTCTAGAAAAAAAAATTAAAAAGCAGGAGGAGAGCCTAAGGAAACTTTGGGACAACATGAAACAAAACAGCATACATATAATAGGGCTTCCAGAGGGACAGGAAACTGAGCAAGGAATAGAAAATCTGTTGGAAGAAATAATGACAGAAAACTTCCCTGATATAGGAAAGAAAAAACCCACACAAATCCAAGAAGCTCACAGAGTTCCAAGCAAATTAAACCCTAAAAGACCTACATCAAGGCATGTTATAATTAAATTTGCAAACATCAACGACAAAGTGAGAATCCAAAAAGCTGCCAGAGACAGACAGAAAGTCACCTACAAAGGAACCCCATCAGATTAGCAAGTGATTTCTCAACAGAAACTTATCAGGCTAGAAGGGATTGGAATGAAATATACAAAGTTATGCAAAGAAAGGGTCTGAATCCTAGAATACTGTATCCAGCAAGGCTATCAATAAAAATTGAAGGTCAAATCAAGAGCGTCACAGACAAAAAAGGTCTAAGGGAATACATTACCACCAAACCAGCAATGCAAGAAATGCTAAAGGGTCTGCTGTGAAAAGCAATAGGAAGCCATAAAAGAACATAGGGGCAAAGAACAAAAATGGCTACAAATAACTATCTATCAATAATTACTGTAAATGTAAATGGTTTAAATGCTCCAATCAAAAGACATAGGGTAATAGACTGGATAAGAAAACACGACCCATATATCTGCTGTATACAAGAAACCCACCTACAAAAAAAAGACTCACACAGACTGAGGGTGAAAGGATGGAAAAAGGTTCTTCAGGTGAATGGAAATGGAAAAAAAAGCTGGGGTAGCAATACTTATATCTGACAAATTAGATCTCAAAGTGAAGGATGAAACAAGAGATAAAGAAGGCCACTACATGATACTAAAGGGAGCAATCCAACAAGAAGAAATAACTCTGGTAAACATATATGCACCCAATTTAGGAGCACCTAAATACATACTAAAACTCCTAGAGGATATCAAGGGAGAGATAGACAGCAATACTATCATGGTAGGAGACTTTATTATTTTTTTTTTTACTTTTCTTTTTTTTAATCTTTATTGTTCAGTTTATTAATTACATTGTTTCCCCTTTTTATCCCCCTATACCTCACCTCCACTCTGTACCTATCCCACCCTCCACCCTCACCTCCCCCTCCCCACTGTCCTCTCCCATTGTTGCTAGATTTTTGTCCAGTCTCTTGCTGCACTTCCCACAACCCTTTTCTCCCCAAGAATTGTCAGTCCATTCCCTCTCTATGTCCATGTCTCTGTTATATTCACCAGTCTAAACTGTTCAACAGCCTATCAATTCACTTGATTTTTATGTTCATTTGTTGATAGATGTGTATTTGTTGTTCATAATTTATATTTTTACCTTTTTCTTCTTCCTCTTCCTAAAGAATATCTTTCAGCATTTCATATAATATTGGTTTGGTGGTGATGAACTCCTTTAGCTTTTTCACATCTGAGAAGCACTTCATCTGACCTTCAATTCTGAATGATATCTTTGCTGGATAGAGTAATCTTGGTTGTAGATTCTTGCTGTTCATCACTTTGAATATTTCTTGCCACTCCCGACCGGCTTGCATCGTTTCTGTTGAGAAATCCGTTGACAGTTGTATGGGTGCTCCCTTATAGGTAACCAACTGTTTCTCTATTGCTGCTTTTAATATTCTCTCTTGTCTTTTGCTCTTGGCATTTTAATTATGATGTGCCTCGGTGTGGTCCTCTTAGGGTTCCTATATATTGGGGTTTGGTGCACTTCTTGGACTCCTAAGTCAATTTCTTTCACCAGGTGTGGGAAGTTTTCAGTCACTATTTCTTCAAATAGGTTTTCATTGTCTTGGCCTCTCGCTTTTTCTGACACCCCTATAATTCGGATGTTGGTATGCTTGAGGTTGTCCCAGAGGCCCCTTACAGTATCTTCAATTTTTTGGATTCTTTTGGTTTCTTGCTTTTTCAGCTGAGTGGATTTTACCTCTTTGTATTTCAAATCTTTAACTTGGTTCTTGGGGTGCTCCAGGGCACTTTTAGGTCTTTGTATAATATTTTTTGTTTCAGTCAGTGTATGCTTAATTTCTGGTTGGTCCTTTTTCATATCCTTGAGAGTCTGCTTTATATCCTTGAGCGTTTCTTTCATTTCCTTGTAGGACTCATTCATTTCCACGTTGGTCTTGATCATTTCCACGTTGGTCTTAATCATTTCTTTGCAGCTCTCCTTTATATCCTGGAGGGTGTTGTTCATTTTCTTGTAGGACTCATTCATTTCCTTTGTGGTCTTGCTTATTTCCTTATAGGCCTCGATCTTTTGTTGGAGCCTCTTAAAAAACCCTATAACCGTGGTTCTGAATTCCATGTCCAGTCGTTTTTTTCCCTCCATTTCTTTCACATCTGATTTCTTTCCATGTCGCTGCATGGTGGCTGCTTCCCTGAGTTGCTCATTTAGCTTTTTGTGGTAGACTTCCTACTAGGGATAGTGGCTCAGCCTCCCCGGTTACCTAGGTGGATATGGGCTGCACAGTCTTGCTGAAGTTAAGCTCAGTTAGTCGTTGTTAGCACTTGGAGGGATGACCTCCAGGCCAATTGTCTGTGAAGGTCAGCTGTGCTCAGGTTGGGTGGGCGGAGTCTCCGGGCCAAGCAGACAGCGTTAGCTCGGACCTATGCGGCCCCAGGGACTCTGTGCCGGGGGCAATGGCCGCCAGCACCTCTGAGAGAGAGCCGCTGCGGAGCTCCACTGGTTGCCGGTTGCCGGGGAATTCAGACTTTCCCAAAATGAGACTGCATGTGCAATGTCTCACCCAGGGTCGTAAAACAAAGCAGTCTGACGGTTTTCCAAATGAGAGGCAAGTCGCGGTGCGCTCTCTGAGCCGTCACGCAGCCGAGCTGTTCGTGCAAGCTGACTTCTCCACAAGCCAGGAGACCCGGCAGCACCCAAGCTTCGGCGTGCCCTCCCACTGTCCAGTTTTCACCCCGTGTGATAGTGGGTTCTCTGGACTTCACCCAGAGCTGGATAATCAGTCCAGTGGGACGCCTTTGTCTACCCGTTCAAGAAAACTGGCCGGTTTTCAGCTGCCCGCCCTCTCCGCGGCGCGCACTCCAAACCTCTCTCCGTGGGAATCTTTCAACGCTGTTCACCGCCGCTCCTCCGAGTCACAGTGTTTTATCTTCACTTTTATTTGTGGAATTTTCACTCGGCGAGCTTTCTGGTGATTCTGGAAGGTGTTTGTTCTTTCGTTAAGTTGTAGTATTAAAATTGCTGATTATGACGGCAAAATAGGTGTTTTACCTTTGCCGCCATCTTACTTCTCGCCTAGTAGGAGAATTTAATACCCCACTATCACCATTGGACAAATCCTCTAAACAAAAAATTAGTAAAGAAACATCAATCCTCAATGAATCAGTAGACCAGAAGGAATTAATTGACATCTTCAGATCATATCACCCCAAAGCCACAGAATATACATTCTTTTCAAGTGCCCATGGGTCATTCTCAAAGATAGACCATGTGTTGGGTCATAGGCAAAGTCTCTCCAAATTCAAGAAGATAGAAATCATATCAAACATATTCTCAGATCACAATGGCATAAAGCTGGAAATCAACTACAATAGAAACAACCCAAAGAAATCAAACACATGGAGACTAAACAGCATGCTATTAAACTATGACTGGGTTACTATAGAGATCAAGGAAGAGATAGAAAACATCATGGAAACAAATGACAATGACAGCACAATAATCCAAAATCTATGGGACACAGTGAAAGCAGTTCTGAGAGGGAAGTTCATAGCTCTACAATCCTACTGCAAAAAACTAGAAACAGCGGCAATAAATTATCTAACCCAACAACTCAAAGAGTTAGAAAGAAAGCAACAAGAAAAGCCCAGTGTAAGCAGAAGGAAGGAAATAGTAAAGATCAGAGCAGAAATAAATGACATAGAGACCAAAGAAACAATAGAGAAGATCAACAAAACCAAGAGCTGGTTCTTTGAAAGATTAAACAAGATTGATGAACCTCTAGCCAGACTCACCAAGAAGCAAAGAGAGAGGACCCTAATAAATAAAATCAGAAATGAAAGAGGTGAAATAACAACAGACCCCATTGAAATACAAAGGATTCTTAAAAATTACTATGAACAACTCTACTCCAACAAACTGGACAATCTGGAGAAAATGGATATATTTCTGGAAAAATATAACCTCCCAAAACTCAATCAGGAAGAATCTAAACAACTCAATACACAAATAACTATGGAGGAAATTGAAGCAGTCATCATAAAGCTTCCGGCAAACAAAAGCCCAGGGCCAGACGGCTTCACAGGGGAGTTTTACCAAACATTCAAGGAAGAACTAAAACCTATACTCCTCAGACTATTCCAGAAAATTCAAGAGGATGGAACACTTCCAAACTCCTTCTATGAAGCCAGCATCACCCTAATACCAAAACCAGATAAAGATGACACAATGAAAGAGAATTATAGGCCAACATCCCTCATGAATATAGATGCCAAAATCCTCAATAAAATTCTAGCAAATCGGATCCAGCAGTACATCAGAAAGATCATACACCATGACCAAGTAGGATTTATCCCAGGAATGCAAGGATGGTACAATATCCGCAAATCAATAAATGTGATACATCACATAAACAAATTGTGAGATAAAAATCACATAGTCGTATCAATTGATGCAGAAAAGGCATTTGACAATATCCAACACCCTTTCTTGATAAAAAAAACTCTCAACAAGGTAGGAATAGAAGGATCATACCTCAACATAATAAAAGCCATATATGATAAACCCACAGCAAACATCACACTCAATGGGCAAAAACTACAACCATTTCCCTTAAGAACAGTAACAAGACAGGGCTGCCCACTCTCACCACTACTATTCAACATAGTACTGGAAGTATTATCCATTGCAATTAGACAAGAAGAAGAAATAAAAGGCATCCAAATTGGAAAAGAAGAAGTAAAGCTATCCTTATTTGCAGATGACATGATATTGTACATAAGAAACCCGAAAGACTCCATAAAAAAGGTAATAGACTTAATAAATGAGTTCAGCAATGTAGCAGGCTACAAAATCAATGCCAAGAAATCTATGGCATTCCTATACACCAATAGTGAACTCACAGAAAGGGAGACTAAAAAAGCAATCCCATTTACCATCACACCAAAAAAATTAAGATACCTAGGAATAAACTTAACTAAGGAGGTAAAAGACCTATTCGCAGAAAACTACAGGATGCTAAAAAAAAGAGATAGAGGAAGATGTAAACAGATGGAAGAACATACCATGTTCATGGATTGGGAGAATCAACGTAATTAAAATGTCCATACTACCCAAAGCAATCTATAAATTTAATGCACTCCCCATTAAAATACCAATGGCATACTTCACAGACCTAGAAAGAACTCTCCAAAAATTCATCTGGAATAAAAAAAGGCCCCGGATAGCCACAGCAATCCTGAGAAAGAAGCACAAAGTCGGTGGGATTTCAATACCATATTTCAAGCTGTATTACAAAGCTACTATTCTCAAAACAGCCTGGTACTGGCACAAGAACAGACATATAGATCAATGGAATAGAATAGAGAATCCAGACATCAACACAAACCACTATGCTCAATTAATATTTGACAAAGGAGGTATGAACATAAAATGGCATCAAGATAGTCTCTTCAATAAATGGTGTTGGGAAAATTAGATAGATACATGCAAAAAAATGAAACTAGACCACCAACTTACACCATACACAAAAATAAACTCCAAATGGATACAGGACTTAAATGTAAGACAGGAAACCATTAAAACATTAGAGGAAGCTACAGGAAATAAAATCTCACACATATGCCAAAAGAACTTCTTTGATGATACTGCTCCTAGGGCAATGGAAGCTAAAGACAGAATAAACAAATGGGACTACATCAAAATAAAAAGCTTTTGCACAGCTAAAGAAACCATCAACAAAACAACAAGAAAACCCACTGTATGGGAGAACATATTTGCAAGTGTTATCACTGATAAAGGTTTAATCTCCAACATCTATAGGCAACTCACACAACTCAATAAAAGGAAGACAAATGATCCAGTAAAAAAATGGGCAACAGACCTAAATAGAACCTTTTCTAAAGAAGACAAAAGGAAGGCCCAGAGACAGATGAAAACTTGCTCAAAGTCACTAATTATCCGAGAGATGCAAATCAAAACGACTATGTGGTATCATCTCACACCTGTCAGAATGGCTTACATCAACAAATCAACAAATGACAAGTGCTGGCAAGGATGTGGAGAAAAAGGAACTCTCCTGCACTGTTGGTGGGATTGTAGACTAGTGCAGACACTGTGGAGAACAGTATGGAGTTTCCTCAAAAAACTAAAAGTGGAGCTCCCATTCGACCCAGTGATCCCACTTCTAGGAATATACCCCAAGAAACTAGAAAGGCGAATTAGAAAGGATATATGTACCCCTATGTTCATAGCAGCACAATTTATCATAGCTAAGACTTGGAAACAGCCTAAGTGCCCATCAGCAGATGAGTGGACTAAAAAACTGTGGTACATCTACACAATGGAATACTACGCTGCGGTAAAAAAGAAAGAGCTCCTACCATTTGTAACAACATGGATGGAATTAGAGAGCATTATGCTAAGTGAAATTAGCCAGGCAGAGAAAGACAAATATCACTTGATCTCACTCATTTGAGCAATATAATGAATGACATAGACTGATGAACAAGAATGGATCCAGAGACTGAGAAATGTCCATTAAAATGTCAAACCCCAGGGTAAGTGGCAGGTGGTTGGAGTAAGGGGGAAAGTCAATATATTTGAATGCTTGAACTAAGGTAAGTGATTTGTGTTTTTACATCCCTGACAAAGTTTATATAAAGTTATTTAAAAAATTGGCAGCTAGTTTGAGATTGAATTAACATGGCCTAGAGCATGTCATCTCTTATGGACACCAGTTCTTAGGCTAGGCCCTACTTAACCTCCCGTGACACCACAATACCCTTACATGATATTATTCTACAATGTCATTATAATATTTGATATTTGACAACAGCATATCGTACAATTATCCCAAATAAACTTACAAACTAATTCTTTGAATGTTGGGCAGCAACTTAAAAAAAGAATAGAAAATCCCTTTCAGAAGAGATTAAGGCACTGGGAAGGCATCCGAGCATTCTATATTGGCCCCTCTGGCCCTTTTGCCAAGAGGGACCCTCTTCTTATTATCCAAATACACACAGCTGATGCGTGAACTTTCAGTTCAAGCTGTGGCTGAATTCTCTGGGCAGTTGGCACCATGGATCTGTCTCTCGACCAGTGGTGTGAGCTGGGCCCTCTCTGGAGAAGAAACCTGGGTCACCCGAGATATGTGATCAGCACCGGGACCCCGCCAGCAGGCGAGGGGACCCCATGGCAGGTGCTGGACGTGGAGGCCACGGGGGCATAGACTACAAAGGAGACAGGACTGAACCTCACATCACCCTGTTTGGCCCCGGAGGATGGCTGGTTAGCCAGAGATGGGTAAGATTCCTCAGGGAAGGAACAACCTAAGACAGGCACAGTCGCAGAGGGGCCAACAGGAGAGAACTAAAAGGTCAACAGAGGTGGGGCACAGACCCTCATCCACAAACCTTGCAAGGGTTTGAATTCTCACCCTTCCTGAGGGAGGTCTCCTACCCCCACGGCTGCTTCGCCTCCCACGCACAACTCATACCGGGACCCAGGTGGCAGACAGAGACTCGGCCAGCAATAGCTGCTCTATATCTAAATTCAGTCTATTAGCAGGAATGCTCAGGACCTACTCAAAATTGTAAATATTCCTTTCCACTAGTATTTACAGGGTAAACTAAGATTTCTGCTTGAGTATTAAAATTGACAGTAAAATAGTAATCAAGTTTTCAGATTAATTTAAATTGGCCAAGTGAAATAAGTGAATACTCAAGAAAATCTAACTGTACTGGACAAAAAGCTTTTCCTAAAACATTAACTAAATTATCTATTAGTAGTTCATCTCACTGCAAAATTGCCTAACATCCAAAGAACCTAAAGTAGTAATATTTGTATGCAAAAATTAAAATTTAAAATTACCAAGACTGCAAGATAAAATTTCCAAAAGCCCCTGTTAACCAAAAAAAGGGGTTTGGGGGACAGTGAGGTAATATCATGTAAGGAAAAATATCCTATAAGTAAAATACATGTAGAAAATTCTTACTCCAGAAAAGAAAATTCCATTTGTAAAACCAGCTGCAGGACACCCATAAAAAAAAAAAAAACACACGTGGTGTCAAAATAAGCCAAAGGAAAATCATTTAGGCAAAAATAAAAAGAATCCCAAGTCTATTTTGCAGAGAGGATCCCTTTGTTAACCTTTGGTCGAGAATGTGTTTGTGTGTTTGCAGAGAACAACTCCAAGACCATGTGGGTTCCTGCGACAGTGAGGAACTGATGGGCCTGTTCCATCCACGAGGACGGTCCAGAGATGGCGGACGCTGACGACATCTTGCCATGCTAGCAGTCGGCAGCTGTGTGTGGCTGCAGGCGGCCCAGGAACATACCAGAGAGGATGGATCTTGCATTGCCACGATGTGTCCACCATTTGGATACCATTGCTGACATGTACACATGAAGAACTATTTGATATTGAAACTAGGACTCAGAACAGTTGGACATTGAAACTGACACTCAAACTTTTTTTGCTCTTATACGTTTGTTTTCAGTATTCAGAGGCAAGATATTTTTGAAGAAAAGAAACAGGGGAGAGTGATTGATATAGAGGCAGGGTGGCCTCGAACAGGCTGTCAAGCTACAGGGGGAAGGCTGGAGTGGAGGGGAGGCAGATGCTGGGGGAGATCAACTGAAGGACTTGTATGCATACATATGACCATAACCAATGAATGAAAGACTCTGGGGTGGGGAGGGAGGCAGGTGGGGACATGTGCTGGGGGGTAGGGGAGGCTGGGGGGAGGATTTTGGGGGGAGGGAGGAAAAAAAAGTTATATTGTAAATAAAATTTTAAAAAAATCTGATGAACAGGATAAACTAGTGAATATAACAGAATCATGGGCATGGAGAGGGAATGGACTGAAAATTCTTGGAAAGAAAAGGGATGTGGGTGGTGCAGGAAGAGACTGGACAAAAATCATGCAACTATGGGAGAGGACAGTGCGGGGGAAGTAAGGGCAGAGGGTGAGATGGGTACCGGGTGGAGGAGAGCTATAGGGGGAAAAAGGGAGAAACAATGTAATTAATAAACTGAACAATAAAGATTAAAATATTTTAAAAATGGTAAACTCTTGGTTCATGGGTCATTGCTCAACTACTGAGCCATACTGGCCTGACTGTAAACATTTTTAATTAAAACTAATAAAAATATTCCTAGTTGTTTCATGTAAGGTGAGACCAAGGTTGATTAAAAAATTAGTGAATAAGATTTTCAGTCATATACTGAGTCTTTTGTTATTTATTTTGTACCTTAAAAACTCGACTATGAAATGTGACTTTTTTCCAGGCTGCCTTTATCTCCCATTGATCTATTTGTATTATTCTGGTACCCCTTTGTTTTTATAAAGCAGGTCTCTGAATTTATTTGGGAAAAAAAGACATTCATAGTATTTTCTCTTTCACAAGGACACTCTGTCTTTGTTGGAACAAGTGTGGACTCTGTTAGTCTGTAAGCCTATGACTTTGTCTAAGTATAGCAGCCCCTCGTTCTGGAGAGGAGTAGATCCTGGGTGTTGCCTGTGGGGTGGCTCTGGGGTGACTTTTGGAATAACTTCTAGCCCATCACCTTTTTGAACTATTTAATCACTAGGACATCTGGGAAGAGAGAGAGGTGGCAGGTGGGATGGTATGCTGGAGGGAAGTGTCTGGAGTGAGGTCTGTGCAGGTGGAAAAATGGGAGGGGGCTCTCAGAGCTGTGGGTGAGAGCCAGACCATGGGCCACAGAGTCTTTGGGGCAGAGCAGAGGCAGTGCCATCACCAGGGAAGCCCTTGTCAGCAGCCAGAGTGGCCATTTATTTGTTTACTAATTTGACAATTATTTCTAGAGTGATTGTTCATGTGTCACATGTTATTCTAGATGACAGGGATATACTGAGAAGACATGGAGTCTCCATGCAGAGGCTGCATTGATAGCCATTACGCAGATACTCACATCTAGGGTGACAAACGCAGTGAGAAGCAAGGCAGGGGGCAGGGTGACAGATGGAGAGGAGGCCCTCAGGGTCTTTGGGGTGTTCCAGGCAGGCTGCTCCGATGAAGTGCTGTTTCAATAGAGAGTGGAGTGAGCAAGTGACCCCAGGAGCCTCGGGGAGAGTGTTCCTAACAGAATGAAGGACAAGCACACAGCCTCAGGTGGGAGTATGCCTGAGTGTTTGAGTCCTGGGAGCTGAGTGAGAGTAAGTGTCCAGGGAGGAGACCTGAGAGGGCCAGGGACCAGGCCACAGCAGGCCAGGAGGCCTAATGAGTCTGGGTTGGGAATTTGTGCACACACACATGTGAAGTTGAGTGGTTAAGTGAATGTGTGTGTGTATATTTGTGTGAGTGTGTGGTTGTGTGTTTGAGTGTGTGTCTGATATACATGTGTGTGTTGTGAGTATATGTGTTCATATCTGCCATGCAGGTATGTATATGTGTTTGTGCCTTTGCATGCTATGTGTTTATGAGTGTGCATCTGTGTGTGTCCTGGTAATAAACAAGGCAGGAAAGGTCCCAAAGGGGAACACAATCCTGGTGAGAAGCCTCTCCTGGCAACCTGATAGGTCTCTGCTCTGCCATGGTTCACAGAACCCACCTAGGTCACTCATGAGGTCATGGAATAAAGCCAGGATCCTAGTGACCCCTGGAGCCCCAGGGGCCACTCAGGCTGGGGCCCATGGAGGGCTTAACACAGCCCACACTAGCTCCCAACAATCCACTGGAACACAGGATGCCCTGGACCTGCTGTCAAGTCATGAAATGCCACCTCATGGACCACAGTCACTGACAGATGGGGCCACCCTCTGCTTGGCCAGCCCAGGGTCCACGGAGGAGAGTTTGGAGGTGTGTTGGCTGGGTCAAAACCAGCTGGAGATTGGGCCAGGTGTGTTCTCTGGAAGGGAGGTCTAGAGGAAAACAGCTGGGCACAAGGTCACCTCGGAGCTGCTACCAAATTGTTGTGTTGGCCGTAGATTGTTGTATTGGCCATAGGTTGTTGTGTTGGTGATGGATTGTTGTGTTGGCCATTGATTGTTGTGTTGGCCATAAAAAGGGATGGTGGGTACGACTGAGGCCAGTGCTGTGAGTACATGAGGTGATTTCAGGATATATAAGGATGAAGAAGTAAAATGTTCATCACTGTTTTTTGTTTTGTGTTTTAATTTTAGAAGATGTTCATTAAAACTCAGTACAGTGAAACAAGGAAGGGCCTAGAATAACAGGAGAGGGACTAGGTGGAGAAGTAAGCCTGGCTGGGCTGCTTTGGGTCACTAAGAAGTTAGAGGAAAGGCAGCCATGGGGAAAGAAAGGTTCAGGGGGTTGCCACTGCTCATTGCTGCCTGGTTGCAAGCCTCATGGAGTCCCTTATTGTGTTCTAATATGCATTAAGAAATAGTTGACATGTTGAACCTGTGGTCTCAGCAAGGATATAAAAATTTCTTCATGGTAAAATGATTGAAGTTCATCTAGGACAGTAGCTGGCAAACTCATTAGTCAACAGAGTCATATATCAACAGTACAACCACTGAAATTTCTTTTGAGAGCCAAATTTTTTAAACTTAAACTTCTTCTAATGACACTTCTTCAAAATAGACTCACCCAGGCCGTGGTATTTTGTGGAAGAGCCACACTCAAAGGGCCAAAGAGCCGCATGTGGCTCGCGAGCCGCAGTTTGCCAACCATGGATCTAGGACGTCAGTGTGCAGGCCACTGTGAGAGGCAGCTCCCAAGGGTAACACGCAGGCTCTCGGGCCAAGTGCCCAGCACAGCACAGCTCGAGCACTACCAGTTGATAAATACTCTGTTCCTCAAAGCCAAAAACCACATTTACACACATGCATCACAGCATTGGCCTCAGTCTGTCTTCATCTCACATGGACACAGACAACTGTGCGGTGACAGCCAGAGGGAGGGGGTGGGGGCAGAAGTGTCAAGGGGGTGGAATGGGATGGAGAGAGACTGTTGGGGGATGGGCACATGGGCAGTGTGCAGATGAGGTTTTATTGAGTTGTGTAGTTGAAACCTGTATGGTTTTGTGAACCAATGTCACCTCATTAATTTCAATAAAATAAAATAAATAGATAAAATTAAATGCTCTGTACCTCAATTTTCTCATCTGTCAGGTGGGAATCTAACAAGCAATTTTTTAGAGCTGTTTGAGTATCAAAGGAGTTAAAAACATGGACTGGAGACTACACTGCTAAGTTAGAGAAAGACAACAATCACATGTTCTCACTTATACATGGAATCTAATGAACAAAAACATAAGACCAGAGGCATGGATGCAAGGAACAGACTGACAGATCTCAGAGGAGAAAAGACGGGGCCAGAGGAGATTAACCAAGGGCATATGTACATCTATGTTCAGCACATGGACACAGATAATAGTGTGGGGAAGGCTGGGAGAGAAGGAAAAGAGGCTGGAAATGGGGGCATCTGTAATACTGTCAACAATGATAACTTAAAAACCATGGCAGACACCTCCACGGTGATGGGAAGACAATGAGTGTTGAAGAAAAAGGCAAGGTTCCCCGGGATAAGATGGAGTCACAGCACAAATCCTGAAGGGGAAGTGGAGCTCCATGGCCTGGCGGAAGTGCTTTCCATGGCTTGCTTTGTAAATTGGCTTATCAAGCTATAATTTTCACATACAAACCTGACCATTTTTTAAAATTTAAATTCTTTATTGTTGAAAATATTACATATGTCTCACTTCCCCCATTGACCTCTTCCCAGATGCTCCTGCTCTGGACCAATTTTAAGTATACAATTTGAAGAATGCTGACTCATGTCCACTTGGGGAACCACTACCACATCATGATTCAGAACATTTCTGTTACCCCAAAAGTTCCCTGTGACCTCCGTGGTCTGCTTCCTGCTGCCCAGCCGCCGGCAGCCTGGGCCTGCTCTCTCTGTAGCTTGACCTTCTGTAGAAGCATCTCCACAGAACCGTGTACTCCATGGCCTTTCACACCGGGGCTTTCTCTGAGCAGCGTGCAGTGAGACTCTGTGATGTTTGGCATTCCTTTATACCAGTGAATGAGGGGCACTGTATGGATGCACCACATTTCTCATTCACCACTTGATGGCCTTTTAGGGTTTGGTCATTTTTGTGACTACATTTGAAACATAGTAACTTCCTTCTTGGGTAAGAACTACTGTTCAAAATTTTAACCCTGCTAGTCTGGCTTCTGTAAATGTTTGCTTGTTTAAATAATAGGGAAAAATAAGGCTACTCCCATTCCAGAGAGGCCATAAACTATGCCTCAGACATAGGTGTCAGTGCTGGCACAAGGCCAGGCCTTGAGATATGGTCACACGACCCTGTCCCAGCATGCAGGACCTTTTTCTCAGAAGGTTCAGAAGTCTCATTCCAAATTTGGAAGATAAAGAACTGAAAAAGGTATGTATAGGAAATACTTCCTCCATACGGGGCCCCAGAATTTGGGAAGCAATATTTCCTCTGAGTCTGCTAGTGCTAGCAAAATGAAAAAGACTCCAAATTAACCTGCTTATTTATTAAGGGGTCTTCTGATTTAAAATATAACACATTCATATATTATTTGAGCTTTATCATGGTATCCACAACTTATGCAAACATCTGTCTGTACATTATTTGGTTCCCATCATCGCCCCATAAAGTCAGTGTTGGTATTATCCCCAACATAATGGGAAATGGGCATGGGTACCTGGAGTCAGCACCTGTCAGAGTCCTGTGGGCCGTTTGGCCCTGACTGGAACACTGGTGAAGACCTCCCAGCTCTCAGGTGCTGTAAAGAGGAAGGAGCCCTCACTACAGGGCCACCCTTTCTCACCAGCAGGATGCCTCTTTTAGCCTCCAGGGCCTCGGTTCTGAGCTGGAGCAGCTCCTCGTCCTCCCAGTGCCAGGCTCACTCCTCCTGCCTGTGTGATGCCCTATATCCATGTGCACCCTATACCCATGCGCGCCTTGTGCAGGGTGTGGCCGTGGCCTGGGGGACTAAGACAGCTTTAAGCCTGCCAGTGGGAGCCCCGCATTCATGAAGCCGAGTTCATCAAGGGGCAGTGGAGGCAGCTTCTCCTTTGAGATGGCTCCCATCCAGGAACCATGGGGACCTGGGAGCAGGTCAACTGTCCAGAGAGGAGGGTACAATGCTGCTGGGGCCTTGGAGAGCTGCCCCTCCCCTCCCCTTAATTTTTGGCCCTTCCTCCTCCCCTCTACTCACCCCCCAGGAACCGCAGGACCCACGATTGGCTGGTCCCCACCAACTGCAGGTGGTGCTGTGTTGCCTCTGCAGGCCTTCCCCACATCCTGGATCCAGCATCCACCAGGTGTTCTTTGAGAAGATGCTGGAGAGAAGGTGGTGCAGGACCAAGAGCAGGAGGAAGAAAGGAGCCCTTGGGACAGCATAGTCCCAGGCCCACGGCAGGGCACTTAAGTGGCAGCGGCAGAAGCAGTGAGCCATGTGCCCCGCTCTACCTCCCCTGCTGTGGCTCAGGTTGGGGGGTCCCACCAGCAGGATCAGAGGAGAGAGAGCCAGGGCCAAGCGGGCAGCCAGTGGAGCACAGAGCTGCCAGGCCCTGAGAAGAGAGGGGAGGTGCCCTCCAGGCAGGCACAGCCCATTTCGCACCTACTCCAGAACCGACTGGGCAGCAGGTGCTTCTGATAGTGGCTCGGCTCTGAGGCCACAGGCTGGACAGGGCTTTCTCTTTGTGCTAGCAGACCAAGCAGACCGGGCCCTCAGGATAGACAACTGCACATGCAGCTCTGGCTGTTTCTGTCCTTGTTAGGAGCCCTCCTACGCCCTGGTTCTGCATCACATTTCAGTGGGGTCAAACTAGAACAGCTGACCATCTGAGGCTATGACTAATGGCATGAACCCTGTTATTACGCTGGGCCAACAGGAAATCGCCATTTCTGAGGGTGACTTCCTGACGCAGACATCTAGAGACAGGGGGCTTCCCACAGGCAGAGCTGGGGGCTGGGTGAGCCCTGCGGACCCACATGTTAACTCTGTGTTTTGAAGTGTTATACAAAATGTGTCTGCACTCTCCCATTCATTACTGGCTACGGGCTGCCATAATTTAAGGAAATGCATGGATGGCCCATTGTGTTGATACGCTGATGAAACACACTCAGGCTTCCAGGGAGAGGCAGATGGGATGGATGATGGCAAGGCAAAGGGCTGCGTCTCATGAAGCAGGTTTTGAGGAGCAGAGCAGAGGGAACGTCATGCTAGTGGATGAGAAAGAAGGTAATGTTCCCACAGGCTTGGAGGACAGGTGGAATTAGCAATGCCAGGCTTTCTCCACTGAGCACCACTGACATTTTAGGCTGAACAATGGTCTGTTGGGTGGGGGGCTGTCCTGTCCACTATAGAATGTTTAGCAGTATCCCTGGCCTCTAACCATCAAATGCCAGTAAAACCCTCTCCCCTAAATTGGGACAATAACTAATGTCTCAGATATTAACAAATGTTCCTGTTGAGAATGGATCCCGGAGATAGATAAAAGTGAGGGTCTTAGAAGAGGGCTGGCACAATGTATTTGGGCAGTTTATTTAGTTGCCAGCTACTTGGCTTGGCTTGGCTAGCATACTGGACATATTTCTCTCATGCACTCGCAGAGATTCAGCATCTACTATGTGGCAGGCATTACACTGGACTGGGAATAAACTGAATAAAACAGGCCTGGAAGTCTCCCTGTGGAGCGTATGGCCAGTAGGCAAGAATAGAGCATGTGTGTGCACGCACGTGTGTGTGTGTGTGTGTGTGGTGCATAATATATGTTATATATTTCAAATTAGAAATAATTAAGGAAGTGCCCAATTCATTACTTATAAGGCCCTGCATGGCCCACCCTTGCTAACCTCCATCACCATTTCTTAGCATCTGCTGCTTCCCTTCAGACCCACTGGCCATCTTCCATGCTTCAAGCTGTTATACCTCAGGCCTTTGCACTTTGCACTTTCTCTGTCCTCTAAGTGGATCACTACCTTCTCTGTTGCTCTCCTGGTATACTCCCTTGTTCACCTTTGAGGTTTGAGCTTTGTCACTTTTTCAGATCATGCTGCCTTAGTGACATGATCAGATTTATGTGTTAACAAGCTCACTCTGGTTGCATGGAAAGTATTGCTGGGTACAATGGCAAAAGAAGAAGTGAGAAGGTCACTTAAGAGGCTGTTACAGAAGTCCCAGCAAGGACAGTGTGGCTTGGACAAAGCTGCTCACAAGCGAAGAGCAGGGAAGAGTTTTTTTTGCATTCAAAACATATCTGGGGAATAGATCCAAAGGGCTTGGTCATGGATAAATGTGGGGTGGGAAAGCGCATGTCAAGGTGAACTCCCAGGTTCCTACCAGGAGCAAATGGTGGGTGGGTATACAGTAAATGACATGGAAAAATTTGGAGGAAGATTAGCTATATGTGTGCACGCATGTTTTTGTGTGTGGACATATGTGTGTAAGTGTGTGCACTCATGTGCCTATATCTACATGTGAATGTATAGGTCCAAGTTCTGGGAGTGAGGGATGATCACAATCAGTTAAGACATGATTGATTCTCAATGCTAATAGCAAATCCAAATGGAGATGTGGAGTGGGACATGCTTTATGATTAGAACTCAGAAGACAAGTCTACATTGGAAATATAAGTTAGGAAGCTAAAGAGCACATAGGTAGAACCATATGACAACCATGATAAGGGGTGGATAAGGTTAATTAGGGTGCTGGGGTAAAGCTAGTGTGGCCTATGAAGGAAGGAGAAATGAGGTGGGAGATGCCTTTTTTAGGAATTTTTTTTTAAGTCAACAAAACTAAGAAAGATGGTTTTAGGAGGATGAGCAGTACTGACAGAGAGTGAGAGTGAGCTGCCAAGGAATCATTTTATTGGGCACAAGGAGGCTGCTAGTCTCTGTAAGAGCAGTCTGGACCCGAGGCAGGTGGGAGTGGGTCAGCAGTGAACACAAGACAAACCCAGTGGAGATGGGGATGCTGAGAATGCAAGAGGAAAGTGGGAAGGGCTAAGAGGAGTGAGCAGGTGAGCAGGCTGAATCCTGAGCAGATATGAAGAAACTGGCACCTTTGGTTTCTCTGTTGTACCCACATAGGTAGTTAGGGCTTTGGAGCCAAAATTATGGAAGTTGCATCCACCCTCCACCCCCAAAAAACTGCAGAGAGCTCCTGGGGACGTCTAAGCAGCCAAGTTTGCTTTTGAGCAAGATCATATTGGTGAGCAGCATGAAGGGTGGATGAGAGCACCGCTGGCCACGGAAGTGTGGGTAGGAAGTCTGAGGCAGGATGATGGAGCCAGGAGCTCCTGAGAAAATGGAGGCCAGAGATCATGGCTAGGGCTTGATGAGAGTGTGAGAGGAGGGTATCTAGAGGAACTTGCAGGTTTCACCTGGGTGACTGGGGAGCACAAAGGCAAGGGTTTTCTGGGATGCCAATCGGCCATTTTAGTAAGCTTGGTTTGTGACAGAAACATTCTGAAGGGACTAGTCAGAAGGACCTGGGCTTAGAAGAGTATTAAAAGGTGGAAGGAAGGCTGCTGTGTGGTTAAGCAAGGCTGTATGCTTTGTGTGGGCCTCTCGTTGGATGCACTCTCTCTGCTGGTCCTGGTGCAAAGGAGCCATGAGCTCATGTTAGAATGGATATTAGCCCATTTCCAGATGCAGCAAAAGCACAGACATTCTAAATTCTCTGTGAAACAGGCTGGAGAATCTTCAGGAAGAGAAAAAGGATAGGACAATGGCCCAGACATTGACAAACTTCTCAGAAGAGCCATCCAGTGTTTCAGGGAGCTCAGTAGGCAGGTAGAACCCATGGACAGTATGGAAGGGGAGGAGAATCAGCCCAACCAGAATCAGCACAAGTGAGGAGAACCTTTCTATGTGAAAATCAGTGTGCAAGGGAACCAAAACAAAGCAGAGTACCTACGCTCTAGAATTGCAGCTTTTAAAAGACAAGTGTGTTTATGTGTTAAACTCTGATATTCCAAGGGCCAAACATTATTTTAAATACATTATGTATTTAAATATTTAAATAGTATTAAAGCATGTGATGCTCTCCACAGTCCAAGAAGGTGGTCCCTATGATTAGCCCTGTGTTGCAGGTGAGCAAGCTAAGACCTTGCCAAGGTTGTTAGCTCATGTACACTGGAGTCAGGCTTCCAGTCCCGGAGCCTATGCTCTAACCATCATACAGAGAAGCAATATGCTAATATAAGGAAGGTGGGAGATATTTAGAAAAGCAAACATCTCAACTCCATAGGCCATATCGTCTTTATATTAAGTGGCAACAGCTGGAAATAAGGGGGAAATAATTGGCATTCAAGACAAATGAAAGATGAGAATAACTTTAGGTAAGCAAACTTTTAATTTAGAGGATAATTTTAGCTGATGTGGATGGGGGAAGAAAGGGATGAAATTATTATTAAGATAGTGACTTGTTATTAGAACATAAACTCAGCTGAGTTAAGTATTCATTCATGGTTTAAACATCACTTTGCAGAGATCTCAGACCTCCACCAAGTAAGGCAAGGATAGGGTAAGTAAGGGAAACCTTTTGTCAGGGTTCAAGGAAGAGCAAACATATTAGATCTTGAACCACTTTAGACCCTTAATTTCCTAACCCATAGAAAAAGACAGAACTCATTTTATGAAACCACACACACCTGATAACAAAGCTTAAAAGAAATAGAACTAAAAAAAGTAAACAATAGGAGTGCTCTCCCTCCAAGGAACATACCTTCCCCCACAGGTACAGGTATCCTCTAATCTCTAAGGGACCCAATGAGATTGCAACCAGGGGAGCAATGGGCAGTGGCAGCTCATTCCGGGCTTATCCCCTGAACCTGTCTCCAAGGCCCCTTTCTCTCTGGTTTCTTAGTGAGCCAAGGTAGCCCTGCCCAAGCTGTCCTGTTGCTTCTTTCTATAAGGAATAATATATACCAAGCCACCCACACATCATCTATACCAGTGGTCAGCAAACTCATTAGTCAACAGAGCCAAATATCAACAGTACAATGATTGAAATTTCTTTTGAGAGCCAAATTTTTTAAATGTAAACTTCTTCTAATGCCACTTCTTCAAAATAGACTTGCCCAGGCTCATGAGCTGCAGTTTGCCAACCATGGACCTATATGAATAAAATGGTAATATGCAAATTTGTCAGGTTGCCCTCATGCAATGACCAAACAGCAGGCTGCATGGGGCAACCAGGCCGGCTTGGGGGTGGGGGGCAATTGGGAGTGACCAAGTCGGGGGGGGGAGGGGCAGTGAAGGGTGACCAGGCTGGCAGGAGAGGGCAGTTAGGGGCGATCAGGCAGGCAGAGGGGGTTGTTAGGGTTGATTGGGCAGGCACTCAGAGGCCCTTAGGGGTGATCAGGCAGGCAAACAAGTGAGCGATTAAGAGTCAGCAGTCCTAGATTGTGAGAGGGATATCCAACTGCTGGTTTAGGCCTGATTCCAGGATTGGGCCTAAGCAAGCAGTTGGATATCCCCCAAAGTGTCCCAGACTGAAGAGGGTGCAGGTTGGGCTGAGGAGATCTCCTGCTGTGCATGAATTTCATGCATCAGGCCTCTACTTTGTAATAAACCTCAAACAAACAGCATGGCCAAGGGTGAACCTGAGGAGGGGTGGTGAAGGATTGAAGAAAAGACAGACAAGAGAATACATCTGGGGCTCATCGGATCTACTGTGCCAGGATGAGGACACAAAAGACCCAGTCTGCAAGCTGATGCTTAATTTTATAGTTATTACAACAAGGGTAGATTAACAAGTATACAAATGTTCTTGTTTGGGCAATACTCCCTGCACCTCCCACAGCCCATTAGCTACTTAGAAAGGAATTAGGGAGGGTTACAAGGTCAGGCTTAATTATGCTAGGTGAGCTATGCCCTCCAGGCTGGGACTTGTTTGTGGCCCTGCCAGAGGTCAGCCTGAGGCTTGACTCTATAGCCACTTCCTACCGAAGAGAATATACACTATTATATTATCATGTAAAAAGTCCCGGTGCAGGGGAAAATTTACATATTAGGCTTTTATTATATAGGATTCTCCAGTTGGACTTATACTACTGCTGCCTAGGCAAATGGTCAGAGATTCTCTCTGCTCAGACTTTCTTTGTGCTCTACCTGATTAAAGCCCATCAAAAGCCACTTGCAAGACATGGCCTGGACCTTGGTTGTTTACTTGGTTTGCAGCAACCTTTTCAGGTAAGGGATGAAGTTTACTTTCCTGGCAGATGGCAGAGAGAACCTCAAATGTCATGTCTTTCCCACAGCTTCTTTCTGGCCAGTTGACCTCAAGAACTTAAGGAATCCACCCAAACCCTTGCAGGCAAGGCCAGATGGCAGTTATATGACTTGGTTTCTGTGTCCTGAAGGGCTGACTGAAGCTCAACCTGAATATTCCTTGTAAGTGAAATTCCAGCAAAGTAAACCTGAAAAAGCCTAGATGATCAATTCCTATTCTTATTGTGTTCATGCAAATAATCAGGCCAAAATAAAACTAAACTTGACAGAATACTCTTCAATAAAAATGGAAATATTTTTTGGAGGGAAATGGTGTTTTAATAGACTCCGTGTACACAGTTATAAATGTTAGACCCTAGTTCATTATCTTCAAAGTTTTGGGTTTTTTTTACCCTTGAGCTAAACTTAACTAGATCCTGAATTTTTCTAGTTTCTTTAAATATTTGACTACAATCCTCCAAACTGATGTTTCACTTTTCTCTCATCCTTTGACTTGGAATTATTAACAACCAGAACTTTTTCTTGTGTTGAACCATTTGTCATAATTCTTGTCATTCTAGCTTTTGCCCTATAATACTAAGAGATCCTATGTCCCTTTATCTAAAATAATCCAGTGCCAAAAATCCTTGAGGGGGAATGTTAGACAGACCTGAGCAGAGCAAGGATGATGGGCCAAGTACAGAACCTCACCAAAACAGAAATTCCTGATGCCTAGCAATGGGCAAAACTGGAAAAACAAGAGCCTCACCCCTCAGGGTAACCTTTCCTCCCCTAGCATATTGCTGGTCATGGAGCCTGAACCTGGGATCTTTTCTATCACTGCTTAGGCAATTTAGACCCCCTCACTTTTTCATCCTTAAAGATGACATCTAACTTGGCCTGCATGGCTCAGTGGTTGAGCATCAACCTATGAATCAGGAGGTCATGGTTTGATTTCTGATCAGAGCACATGCTTGGGTTGTAGGTTTGGTCCCCAGTGGGGGCACATAGGAGGCAGCCATCAGTGATTCTCTCTCATCATTGACCTTTCTATCTCTCTCTCCCTTTCTCTTCCTCTCTGAAATCAATAAAAAAATACTAAAAAAAAAAGAAGATAACATCTAGGTCTCAGTTGCATCTCAGGTCCAGGCACAGAAAAACAGAAAAACAGACAAATGATGCTGTGGCTGCCTCAGGACCGTTGCATTGACTAATGACCCCCTGTTCTGGCTCCGACCAATCAATGGAGATGACCCCAAAAGAGCACACCTGGAAAGCTAGTGAATATTCTATTCAGACTCTCTCCTGAGACTCTCCCTCTAAGATGTCCACCTGCAAAAAAAGATAAATATGCTCAGGACAAAGAACCCAGTGCATGATCTCCCTCCAAGGAGCATGCCTATGCCATTCCCTCTCTGTTTCCTTCCTCCATAGGCACATACCCTCTAACCTCTAAGGAACCCCAGGAGACTTGCAACCAGGAGAGCAATGGGCAGTGGCAGCTCATCCTGGGCTCACCCCTGACCTGTCTCCAAGGCCCCCTTTTCTCTGATAGCAGAGTGGTGATGGGCTGCCCTGTGGGAGCCCGCGTCTCTGAGTGCTCCATGAGGAAGGCTGGTTAGGGTGGAATTGTGCCATCCCCCATCAGATGTTGAAAGCACAACTCCCGGGAGCCCAGGATGTGACTGTTTTGGGAGAGAGGGCCTTTGATGAGGTAATTAAAGTAAAATGAGGTCATTTGGCTGGTCCCTAATCCAATATCTGGTGACCTTATGAGAAAGGAGATCAGACACAGACCTGCTCAGAGGGAACATCATGTGAGGACACAGGGAGAAGAGGCATCTGCAAATCAAGGAGAGGCCTCAGAAGGAACTGCCCTTGCTGGCCTCCAGAATGTGAGAGGATAAATGTCTGTTGTCTAAGCACCCAGTTGGCAGGACCTTGTTGTGGGGGAGGAGGGGACCCTAACAAATGAAGGCAGATGCCCAACGGTGAAGCCAGAGGCAGGAAGGCTGCAGCCAGGCAGCCTCTGGCGGGGAGCCTCCCTGGCCCTGGCCCTG
Source organism: Antrozous pallidus (assembly GCA_027563665.1). Classification (NCBI taxonomy): domain Eukaryota; kingdom Metazoa; phylum Chordata; class Mammalia; order Chiroptera; family Vespertilionidae; genus Antrozous; species Antrozous pallidus. Next base: position 65,950,023 of record CM050510.1, read on the forward strand.
GCCCTAGAAGGCAGGCACACAGTGAGAGCTCCAGAATGTCTGCTGATTCCAGGGCCCAAAGGCACACATGCTTTGGGAACATGCAGGTGACTTTTGGTCAACGTGCTAGCCACAGGACTGAGTACTCAGAATGCCTGGGGCACCTGGAGGGGAATCTGGTGTGTTTGTGATAGTATCAGGGTTGGTTAGAAGAGCACAGCCTGGCCCCACTGAGAAATGAGTCAAACAGGAACAAGGAGGACTTGGGTTTGCTGAGTTGTGTGGAAAATGAAACAAACAGCTAATGAAATGCCATATCTAAAGCAGACCCTGTGTGCGCACATGTGTGTATGTGTATGCACATATGTGTGTATGCCAGTAAGTGCCCCAAAGAGGGAAACATAATTGAGGATGTCATCTGTCATCCAGCCACATGTGGAGTGTGTGTATGTGTGTGCACATGTGAGTGTAAGTGCCCACAAGAGGAAAACATAATTGAGGATGTCATCCATCATCCAGCCACATGTGGCATGGATGCACGTGTGTCTATGTAAGTAGCTGAGCAAAAGGCTAGACTGAATGGATGTCTCTCAGTCTCGGCTTCCTCTGCTCCCTCTGCCTTAGAAGGAGGTTGCTCTAGATGCTGCACAAAGGACTAGTGCCCTATCTCCTGCTCATAACCGGAAAGGCAGGGAGAAGTGGCCTGGCCCACCACTGAGGAAGGCCTGGTCTTAGGCCTAGAGTTGCCTGGGTTCTGGGGCCTTCAGCCGGCTTGGCTCCCCTGTGGCCAGCCCTGGCTAGATTTGGGTCAGTGTTTGGGAGGAGCCTGAGTGGACCTGAACTTGATTTTTCTGGTCTGCTCTCGGTCAGGGTTGCTGAGAACAGCACTCAGCTGGCTAGGGCTGGATCGAGGGAAAGCACCCCTCTGCAGGAGTCGCACCGATGCCAGAGGAAAGCCAGGCCAGCAGTGGAACCTCAACCTGAAGGTAGTTAATCTACCAGCAAAATGCAAGGTGGGTGCCAAGAAGGTGCTGACCTGGAGCTGCTGTAAGACAATCAACAGCCAATTTGTACTTGGACAAGACCCTCTGAATCTTATAAACCTTCTCCTAAAGCCCTTGAAGCCCTCAATTGACCCAGAGTGCTGTGTCAGTGGCTGCCATTCACCCTGACTCCATTTCTCAGTGGGGTACCACTGGCATTTCCCATGCAGGGCATTCCCATTATGTCTTAAATGTTAGTGGTGCCCCACTCCCAAGATTCTGCAATAGTAAACCATGCCCCGCACTTTTCCCTGGAGGGCTGGTGCTACTCATGGAAGGAAGGGAGCCACTGGTCATATCTCCAAGGATGGGCCCTGTAAAACTCCATCAAAATTTCCTTTATTGATTATACCAAAGCATAAGCACCCACAGTGCAGAGTGGGGGTGGGACACCAGGGGGTGAGGGGACAGAAATAGCAGAGATGCCAGAGGAAGTCCAAGCCAGCTGGGGCCTCAGTTTGAAGATGTCTGATCTGAGAGCAGGGAGATGGCATGAGAGCTGCCTCCAGCTCCAATGGCCTAATAAAGGCTGCAATGTGGAAATACCCCAAACGCAAGGCAGAGGTGCCTCTCCCCAGAAATGTCTTGGTTGTGCAATTTCATTTCAGGATAAGAGGATTAAGAACTTTCTGGGTTCTATTCAGGGGTGACTACTTTGTAACTACCAATTTGTAGTGCTTAATCTCTTCACCTTTCTTACCTGGGCCCCCTAAACTCCCTCCTCTCTGGCAACTATCAGTTTATTCTCTGCATCTCTGAGTCTGAGTCTGTTTTGTTTATTTTATTCTTTAGAATCCACACACAGTATAAATAAAATAATATGGTATTTGTCTTTCTCTTTCTTATTTCACATGGCAAACTATCCTCTAGGTCCACCAATGCTGTTGTAAATAGTAAGATTTCATATTTTTTATGGCTGAGTAGTATTCCATTGTAGATATGCACCACAGCTTTTTTATCCACTTGTCTATTGATGGGTACCTGTGTTGCTTCCATATCTTGGTTAGTCTAAATAACACCGTAATGAACACAGGGGTGCCTATATCCTTTCAAATTAGTGTTTTGGGTTTCTTCAGATATATACCTAGAAGTGGAATTGCTAGTCCCAAGGAAGTTTTATTTTAATTTTTTGAGGCACCTCTATACTGTTTTCCACAGTGGCTGCACCAGTCTGCATTCCCACCAACAGTGCGTGAGGCTTCCCTTTTCTCCACATCCTTGCCAGTACTTGTTTGTTGATTTATGGATGATAGCCATTCTGACAGGTGTGAAGTGATGTCTCATGGTGGTTTTAATTTGCATTTCTCTGATGATTAATGACACTGAGCATCTTTACCTTTGTCTATTGGCCATCTGTATGTCCTCTTTAGAGAAGTGTCCATTCAGATTTTCTGCCGGTGTTTTAATTGGATTGCTGGATTTTGGTGTTGAGTTGTTTATAAATTTTGGATACTAACTCCTTATCAGATGTGATATTGTCAAATATGTTCTTCCTTTCAGTGGGTTGTCTTTGTATTTTGTGGACGGTTTCCTTTGCTGTGAAACAACTTTTTGGTTTGTGTAGTTCCATTTATTTATCTGTTTCTTTTGTTTACATTGCCTGGTGATATTTATCACTAAGAGAAATGTCAAGAGAGTTTAAGCCCTATCTTTCCTTCCAAGAGGACTACTTTTTTGAATCTTAACTTTAAGTCTTTAATCCATTTTGAGTTAATTCTTGTATATGATGTAAAAAAGTAGTCTAATTTCACTTTTTAAAAACTGTACATATCCAATTTTCTCAACACCATGTATTGAACAGATTGTCTTATTATTACACTAGAGGCCCAATGCACTAAATTCATGCATGGGGGTGGGAAGGTGGGCAGTGTCCCTCAGCCCAGTCTGTACCACCTCCAATCTGGGACCCCTCAAGGGATGTCCACATGCCCAGGATGGCTGGCTCCCATCTGCTCACCTGCCTGCTTTCCTGATTGCCCCTAATTGCTTCTGCCTGCCAGCCTGATCACCCCCTAACCACTACCCTGCCAGCCCGATTGATGTCTAACTGCTCCCCTGCCAGCCTGTTTGCCCCACACTTCCCTTCTCTCCTGGCCTGGTCACCCATAACTGCCCTCCCCTGCAGGCTTGATAGCCCCCAACTGCTCTCCCTTTCAGGCCTAGTCCTCCCAACAGCCCTTCCCTGCAGGCCTAGTCACGCCTAACTGTCCTTCCCTGCAGGCCTGGTCCCTCCCAACTGCCCTTCTCTGAAGGCCTGGTCACCCCCAACTTCCCTCCTCTGCTGGTCTGGTCACCCCTAACTGCCCTCCTCTGCATACTTGATCACCCTAACTGCCCTCCCTTGCAGTCCTGGTCCCTCCTAACTGCCTTCCCCTGCTGGCCATCTTGTGGTGGACATCTTGTGTCCATATGGAAGCAGGATCTTTGATCACATGAGGGCAGCCCTCTTGTGTGTTGGTGTGATGGTCAATCTGCATATTACTCCTTTATTAGATACTAGAGGCCCAGTGCACAAAATTTGTGCATAAAGGGGTGGGGTCCCCTCAGCCCACCCTTCATGCTCTCCAATCCGGGACCCCTTGGGGAATATCCAACTGCAGGATCAGGTCTAAACTGGCAGTCAGACATCCCTCTCATAATCTGAGACCACTGGCTCCTAACTGCCCACCTGCCTGCCTGCCTGCCTACCTGACTGCACCTAACTGCCCCCTTGCTGGCCTGGTCACTCCCAACTGCCTTCGCCCCCGCAGGTGTAGTTGCCCCCAACTGCTCCCCTTCCCCCGCCAACCTGGTTGCCCCTCACTGCCGCTCTCTGCTGGCCTGGTCGCTCCTCACTGCCCCCCTCCACAGGTCTGGTCACCCCCAACTGCCCCCTCTCCACTGGCCCAGTCACCCCAGGCAGCCTGCTGCTCAGTCATTTGGTCACCCCTCACTAATCTCCCTGCCAGCCTGGTCACCTCACACAGCCTGTTTGGTCATCTGTTCGGTTGTTTTGGATTTGATGGTCACTTAGCCTTTTATATAGAGAGAAGATAGAGGCCTGGTGCATAGTGGGGGCTAGCTGGTTTGCCCTGAAGGGTGTCCCAGATCAGGTGGGTGTTCCTTTGGGGTTTGGGTGGCCTGGTGAGGGGCCTGTGGTAGTGTGCAGGCCGGCCATGCACCCCCTCCACCCCCTGCAACCCAAAAGGAGTCTCTGGTATCTGGGATTTTTTTAATCTTCTACAATTGAAACTTTGTAGCCTGGAGTGGAGCCAAGCCTCCTGCTCGCTCTGTGGTGGCAGCCATTTCTGTTGGGATTTATTTATCTTCTAAGTTGAAACTTTGTAACCTGGAATGGAGGCCTAGGCCAACCAAAGCTGCAGAAGCTTGGCTTCCTCCATCACCGGGGGCAACCTTACCCTCCTGCTCTCTCCAGCTCCATGGCTGCCACCATTTCTGTTGGGATTTATCTTCTGTAATTGAAACTTTGTAGCATTGAGTGGAGACCTAGGCCAGCAAGGGCAGCTGGAAAGCTTGGCTTCCTCCATTGCTGGGGACACCCAAGCCTCCCTCCTGCTCTCCATGGCTGCAGCCATCTTGGTTTGGTTTATTTGCATATTCACTCCTTATTGGCTGGTGGGCATGGCTTGTGGGTGTATGGTTAATTTGCATATTATTATTTATTAGATAGGATGTTCTTGTCTCCTTTCTTATCTATTAAGAGACCATATAGATGTAGGTTTTGGAGAGCCTCCCTGTTCTGATCCATAAATCTGTGTGTCTGTTGTTATGCCAGTTCCACGTTGTTTTGATTACTATAGCCTAGTTCAATATCAGGATAATGATACTTTTTACTTTATTATTCTTTCTCAAGATTTCTATGGCTATTAAGATCTTTTGTGGGTCCATATAAATTTGGGGGTAATTTGTTCTAGCTCTGAGATATGTCATTGGTATTTTGATAAATATTGCATTGAATTAATACATTTCTTTGGAAATGATATATAAGATTTTAACAATGTTAATTCTTCCGATGCATGAGCACAATACCTGCTTCTATTTATTTGTATCATCTTCAATTTGTTTCTTCAGTGTCATAAATTTCTGAGTACAAGTCTTTTACCATGGTATAATTTATTCCTAGGTAATTTATTTTATTTGCTGCAATTATAAATATTATTTTTTTCTTAGTTTATCTTTCTGATAGTTCATTATCCTATCTAATAAAGAGGAAATATGCTAATTGACCATCACACCCTCACAAACGTGGCACAACAGCCAATAAAGAGGGATATGCTAATTGAATGCCATGCCCTCACAAATGGCAGTGCCCAAAGCCACAAGATGATAGCACCCAGTCCCCTCAGCCCTGCCTCATCCAGCCAGAGTCCCTCAGTCCCCTCAGCTCTGCAGGGGAAGGCAGTTGGGGGTGATTGGGCCAGCAGGGGAGGGTAGTTGGAGGTTATTGGGGCAGAAGGGGATGGCAGTCAGGGACGATCATGCTGGGTGGGGAGTAGTTAGGTGTCCATCAGGCAAGCAAGGGAGCAGTTAGGAGGCTATCAGGCTGATAGGCAGAGTGGATAGGGCCAATCAAACAGGCAGGCAAGTGGTTAGGAGCCAGCAGTCCCAGATTGTTAGAAGTATGTCTAAGGGTTCCAGATTGGAGAGGGTGCAGGCTGGGCTGAGGGACACCCACCCCCCGTGCATAGATTTTGTGCACCAGGCCTTTAGTTGATATATAAAAATGCAACCAATTTCTAAATATTTATTTTGTATCCTGATATTTTATGAATTCATTTACCAGCTTAAGAGTTTTTGTTGAAAAAAAATATTAAAATAAAATAAGAGTTTTTTGTTGCAATTTTTAGGATTCTCTCTACATAATAACATCATCTGAAAATATGACAGTTTTAGTTTTCCCTTTCCAATTTGAATTCCTCTCATTTCTTCTTGTCTGATTGCTATGGCTATGATTTCCAATACTATGTTGAATAATAGTGGTGAAAGCAGACATCCTTGTCTTGTTCCTGATCTTGAGGAAATTGCTTTTAGCTTTTCCTCACTGGGTATGATGTTACTAATGGGTTGTCATGTATGGTTTTTATTATGTTGAGTTATGTATCCTCTATCCTCACTGTGCTTGGAATTTCTATCATAAATGGATGCTGGATGTTGTCAAATGCTTTTTCTGCATCTGTAAATCTGATTATATGATTTTTTTTCATTTTGTTTATGATGTATCACCTTAATTGATTGGCTTCCCAGGAATAAAGCCCACTTGATTGTGGTTATGATCTTTTGCATGTATTACTAAATTTAGTTTGCTAATATTTTGTTGAGAACTTTTGCATCAATTACTTTATAAAATAAGCATGGAAGTCTTTCCTCCTCTTGATATTTTCGAAATAGTTTGAGAAGGATAGGTATTCATTTTTCTTGTCATGTTAGGTAAAATTCACCTATAATGCCTTCTTCTGGAACAGGATTTTTATTTGTTGGGGGCTCTTCTGTGCCTTTCAGTGTTTTTTTTCCTCTGTGTTTTTTTCCTGTGTTTATAGCTGTTATTGAGAGAAGGGTTATAATGATTCACTACTCTGTCATTTCCAGCTTCAGAAACCCTCGGGAGTTTTTAAAAAGTATTTTGCGATTTATACTTGAAAAACCTTGTGTACTAGCATTTTATTGTTTTTTAGATTTTTATTTTCTTGGAATCGGTGAGATCACTTTGTTTCCTTTGGCTTCCTAGTAGAATTCCACACCTCTGCTGCTGCTTCTGCAGAGCTGGTAAAGCTTTCTGCTCCTTCCCTGTGGGCATCATGTTGGACTTTATTTCAGAGCTACGCTGTCAGGTACATAAAGCTTCATGATGCTTCTATTATCAATGTCAACCATCCTCCGTCCCTTGTCAAGCTTTTTACTTGAATTCAGTTTTGTTCCTGATATTACTATTTCTAAATCTGTCATATTTTTGTTAGCATTTGCCTAGTATAACCTTTCTCATCTCTTTATTTTCTATCTTACTATAATTTTTATTTTAATTATCCTAATATATAAAAACCCAGGGTCCATAATGAACAAAACAACTGAAGGCTTGACCAAACACCTGAAGTCAGTCCTGCCGAGGAGGCTACAGATCAGGCCCAGAGAGAGGCCCAGAGAGAGAGGCAGGGACTGATCTATAGCCTCTGTGGCAGGTGTTGATCAGCCATTGCCTCTCTCTTTCTCTTTGGGCTTTGACAGCAGCCATGCCTCTGTTTCTCTCTGGGCCTCTGTGGGGGCTGCTTATCTGCCCCAGCTCTCTAATCAGGCCTGAAGATAGGCCCAGAGACACAGGCATAAAAACCAATTAATCAGAACCAAATTGGCTGGAAGGGTAGGGCAGTTGGGGGCAACCAGGCTGGCAGGAGAGGCAGTTGGGGGTGAGATCAGGCCATTAGGGGAATGCAGTTGGAGGCAAGATCAGGACGGCAAGGGAGGGAGTTAAGGGTGGTCAGACAGGCAGGCAGAGGCAGTTAGGGGTGATCAGGCAGGCAGGCAGAGAGGTTAGGGGCAATAAGGCAGGCAGGCAGAGAGGGTTAGGGGCAATCAGGCAGGCAGGCAAAGAGGTTAGAGGCATCAGGCAGTGAGTGGTTGGAAGCCAGCAGTTCCACATTGCGAGAGGGATGTCCGACTGGCAGTCAGACATCTCCCAAGGAGTCATTGATTGGAGAGGGTGCAGGTTGGGCTGAAGTAAACCCCCATCCATGCACAAATTTCATACACCGGGCCACTAGTGCTTCTTATAAATACCGGTGGCTGAATTTTTAAATCAAAATAAATATTTGTGTTAAATAGATGATTTTAACTAAATCACATTTATTTTTATATGTTTATACCAGTACATATCTCTGCCACCCTGATTTGTTATCTGTTTATGATGTTTTCTTGTTTGTTCTTCCTTCTCCCCCTTCTCCTCCCCTTCTCCTCTTCCTCCTTATACTCCTCCTTTTCTTTCTCCTCCTTCTTCCTCTTCTTTTATTATTTCTCTTAGCTCTGTAATTGATTGGAAACTTCCCAGCCCCACCCCCTGTTAATTCTAGGAGCCTCACTCAAATTTATATCATACAAATTTAATACTATATGTTTTTATTAATATTAAGAATTAATCAAGATCCGTGCTGAGCCTCAGCCCATCCTCCTGGGGCCCTTTTCTGACTTCCTGCACACACATGGGTGCTGCCTCCAGCTGGGCAGAGTCAGGGTGAGGAGGCAGCACCTGAGCCAGGGTGTGGCCTTCTCCCAGGAAGCCTGAGACCCTGCACCCCTTTAGGACGATCCTTCGTGGAACCCCTTCTCTTCATTGTGGCAGAGGCTCAGGCCACATTGGGAGGCTCAGGCACTGGGACACTCCTTTAGTCCTTTCTTTGACTGATGAACTTATGACATCATCACGCAGGGGCCCCCGCGTCCCTGGGTCGCAGCAGAGTGGGGTATGTGGAGACCAACATGAAGGGCTTGTTTTCCTGAGGAAATTTCCACTGGTTTGAAGAGTGGAATATTATGAAGATTTCCTGTCTGACCTCCTGAATAGTTATAAAACTGAAGATCTGATAATCTCCTTGTGAGCAGCCCCTGCACAGCTTGATATCTAGATCAGCCAGTGAGGCCAAAAATGGGTAGACAAAGATACCACCAATGGAAAGAAAATGAGGAATCGCCAGAAAAGTAGCTAAGTGAAACAGATGCATGCAATATGCCTGAAAAAGAATTCAGAATAAAGGTCATAGAGTTCATAAATGGGTTGGAAGAAAAAATCAACACCTTATGTAAGAATCAAGAAGAAATGGATGAAAAAATCAACAACTTATGTAAGAATCAATAATAAATAAAGAGTTATATAGCTGCAATAAAAAACACCATAGAAAGTTTCAACAGTAGACTAGGAGAAACAGAGGACCAAATTAGCAAACTAGAAGACAGGGAAGCAAAACACAGCCAAACTGAATTGCAACTGGAGAAATATATTAAAAGACAGGAGGATAGCCTAAGGGAGCTATGGGACAACATGAAACAAAGCAACGTACGAATAATAGGGGTGCCATAACAATAGAAAGAGGAACAAGGGTTAGAAGAACTATTTGAAGAAATAATGTCAGAAAACTTCCCTGATTTGGCAAAGAAAAAAGTCACACAAACACAGAGTCCCAAACAAGATGAACCTGAAAAGAACAACACCAAAACACATCATAATTATAATGTCAAATATTCAGGATAAAGAGAGAACCTTAAAGGCTGCAAGAGAAAGACAGAAAGTCACATACAGGGGAGTTCCTATTAGATTAACAAAAGGTTTCTCAACAGAAACACATAAGGCCAGAAAAGAATGGAAGGAAATTTACAAAGGGATGCAAAGCAAGGGACTGAATCCAAGAATACTCTATCCAGCAGGTTATCACTCAAAATTGAAAGGGAAATAAGGAGCTTCACAGATTTAAAAAAATGCTAAGGGAGTTTATCACTACCAAGCCAGCAATGCAAGAAATGCTAAAGGGACTGGTGTAAAAAAGAAGAAATAAAAAAGTAAGAAGAAACACAGACACAAAAAATAAAAATGGCTACAAATAAGTACCTTTCAATAATAACTTTAAATGTAAACAAACTAAATGCTCCAATCAAAAGACATTGAGTGGCTGAATGGATTAAAAAAAACATGACTCATATATATGCTGTCTACAAGAGACCCACCTCAGAAAAAGAGACTCATACAGACTGAAAGTGAAGAGATGGAAAACATCTTTCAGGCAAATGTAAATGGAAAAAAGCTGGGGTAGCAGTACTTATTTCTGACAAAAAAAAAAAAAAAAAAGAATTAATCAACATTCTATAGTATGGCCCTAACAATATAATGCTTTTACTTCTCTCCTTCATTTTTCTTTCATATAACTTCCCATGCTGATAGCATGTAAAGTTAATGTGTTTAATAGTGCTGTGATTTTGAAAATAATCATTACCTATTTAAATTTAAACGTAAATGTTAGAGTTTCTTGGCTCCCTGCCACTTCTTTTATTCCATATATTCCTTTAAAATTTATTTTAATTTTGCTGAAGTTCATCTTCTAGTCATGTTTCTCAGAAAGAATTTTTGGACAGTAGAGTTACTGACGTTTTGCATTTCTGACATCTTTTTCATCTTTTTCTCCTCTTCTCACTTGAATGATCATTTGAGTATAGAATTCTATGTGGCATACTTTCCCCTGAGAATTTTAAAACTACTGCTCCTTTGCCCTTTCATTCAGTCCTGCCAATAGAAGTCTACTTTTGGTCACATCCTATATAATAAAAGCCTAATATGCTAAGTGTCTGGTTGTCCAGTAGGCTGTTCAACCAATCAAAGTATAATATGCTAATGATATGCTAAGGCTGCTCAACTGCTTGCTATGACATGCACTGACCACCAGGGGAAAATGCTCCAACCACTAGGTTAGCTTGCTGCTGGGGTCCGGCTGATTGGGACTGAATGAGCAGGGCCAGACACACCCTGGAGCCCTCCTGCAGTCCCTCACCAGCTGGCCAACCTCCCACATCCCTCCCTGGCCCCAATCGTAGTACACTGGTGGGTTCCTCGGCCTGGCCTGCATCCTCTTGTAATCCAGAACCCCTCAGGGAATGTTGGAGAGCCAGTTTTGGCCCCACAGTGGAACAACCAGTCACTATGATGTGCAATGACCACCAGGGGACAGACACTCAATGCAGAAGCTGTCCCCTAGTGGTCAGTGCACTCCCACAGGGGGAATGCCACTCAGCCAGAAGCCAGGCTCACGGCTGGCGAGTGCAGTGGCAGTGGTGGGAGCCTCTCCCACCTTCAAGGCAGAGCTAAGGATGTCTGACTAAGGTCCATTTCCCATGGGAAGTGTGCTTAAGCCCACAGACACACATTCTCCCAGGGCTCTTGGACTGTGAGAGGGCACAGGCCAGGATGAGGGACCTTCCCTCCTGCCCTGCCCCGTGCATGAATTTTATGCATCGGACCTCTAGTTCTCATATATTTATAGGTCATTTGCTTTTCTTTATTCTTGGTAGCTTCAAATTTTACTTTCATTTTTCTGGGTATAGCTGGCTTTTGGATTTATCTCACTAGATCGTTTCTTAAACTGGGTTTTGGAAGCTCTCTGCAGCGTAGTAGTTTATTCTCTCTTTGATATGTCTCTTTGTTCTGCTTCTCACTTTTCTTAGCACACCTGCTACATGAGCATCAGCAGTTCAGAATCCTTCCCCTTGTCTCTGACCTTCTGTCATACTTGCACTCACTGTCTTCATGCAACTCACTTTGTGAAGAAAACAGAGCTCACAAAATCCAGACAAACAAGGCACTGAACATCTTGGCACCTTGCCTGCATCACAGGCTTCCTGCCCCTCCACCCCAGCAACCCGACCCTGGCACAGAGGCTTCCTGGCCCTCCTTAGCATCACCATGGTCTTCCACAGCCCTGGGCATTGCCACATCAGGTCCCAGAACACTCTGCCCTCTTCCCTGGCACAGAGCTCCTTGCACCCAGGCCGGGCACCACTCTGCTATTGTCATAAGTCTTCCTTCTTTCCAGGCCCCTGCAGTGCCCTGTGCCTGCCTCTGGAGTGCCCATGCTTGCCCTGCTTGCCTGCAGCTTCCTCCACATAAGCACCACACCTCATTCTGCTCCCATGATGGCAGGTACTCAGTTGTAATGGGTAGCATTGTAGAGCATTTAATAGTTCTAGATCCTGTCCTAAGTGTTTCGCATGGATAACCACTGGAAACTCATAGTGTCCGCCGTGGCCACTCTCCCCAGGTGACAAAAAAGGACTTTGAGATCAAGCCGAGGGGTTATTTGGCAGAGTCATGCACAGAGGAAGTGGCAGGCAGACAAATTAGAGTTTGGCCATCTGGGTTAGAGCCCATACTCTCAGTCACGCCCAGAGAATGGTCCCACCATGAAGGAGCACGTGAGTGCAACTATGTCTAAAAAGCTTGGCTTGGAGATTCAGACAACTTAAATGAGTAAAGCATCCATATGGTCTAGGTGACGGTGGCAAGTGCCTGAGCAAGTTTTCTCTTGTTCTGTCACCTATCTTCCTTCTGAGGCCAGCCATTTCTTGCGGACATTGGCCCCATGCATGCCTAACCCAAATGCATGGGAATCAAGGCCTGAGGAGGCATTGAGTTGTTCCTGTGACTTAACCTCTAAAGCTGGTGGAGCTGCACCGAGAGGTGCCTGCATCTGCAAAGACGGGCCCTGGGAGATGGAGCCTGGAGAGTGGGGCCCAGGGAGATGGGGCCCTGGAGGGTGGGGCCCTGGAGGATGGGCCCTGGTGGATGGGGAAGAATCCACTCAAACTAGCCTTGGAGGATGTCTGCTGGTGGCAGGGGCACAGCCTTCCTGCTGCCCCAAATGCTTCACCCCAGCGCAGGGGTGATCCTCCAATAGGGTCTAAAGTCCTTTCTGGTCTGTCAGTGGGATGGACTCAGTATGTTGTCAGTACATGAGAGCCATCTCCTGATTTAAACTTGGGAAAGGACAAAAAAAAAAGTCAGACCCACATTGTAAGGCTTCCTTGTGGGTCATTTTTTTGTGGGTCATTTTTTTGTGGGGAAGCTCTTAGCTACTTGCCTCACCGGCTCGGCGCTTGCTGGGTCTGCTGCTGACCTGAGCACAGGGGGCGGGAGATGCTAGCTGAGCAGCCCTCACTAACCAGGAACGCTTGCCTTGCTTCATTAAAAAAAAAATCAGGTTTTCCTTTTTACTGTGCCTACCCAGTTCAAACTTAAGTGACATTTGTCAGCTATCTGGCTAATTTTATTTATATGAGTAAAGATTAGATTTTATTATAAATAGAGATTTTACTTATAATAGAAAAGATTAGTGAAGACTTGGGTTTTTATTTGATTATAATCAATTTTATGTTACATTTAAGAGAAATCTATCAGCATGAGAAAATCATGAGACAAATCCTAGGTTGAAGGACAGTCTACAGCAAACATGTCAAACTCAAGGCTAACACGAGCCAAAAAAGCAAGGTTTAAGTTTATGTGGCTGCAAAAAAACAAAAGCTTCAATTTTCATAGAAACGTAAGTTTATTTTGATAAAGACATGCTGAATGCAAAGAGCTGAAATAAGTGAGTAATAATTAACATTAAATAATAGAACATTTTAATAAAAATTAATATTTTTTCTTGAACATTAATTCACCAGACACTGAATAACTGCATAAATTAATAAGCATAATGCAAATAAACCTATTTTTTCTTGTTCTCTGAAAGCAAAGCATTTCCTGTTGTGCACACCAAACAAGTCAGCACAAGACTTATGATGTGGCCATCGGCTGTTAAAATATTCACTGCTAGTATTAGTGGCAAGAAATGGTGCACCTGTGCAAAAGAAATGTAAGGGAAATGAATGCAACACAATTATAATAATCAGTCATTGGTGAACGCTGTAGTAATTTTTATTAAAACATTTCTTACATACCATTATTTTGGCTGGACTGCAAAAATATTCGTTGAGGGCCATGCGGCTCACGGGCTGTGAGTTTGAAATGCTTGTTGTACAGAATGTCTTCCCAGTGTGTCTACGAAAGGTCAAAGTCATCAAAAGCAAGGACAGCCACAAGGAGCCTTGAGTACACGATGCACTCAGTGTCCTGGGCGGGTCCTAGTACAGAGAAGGGATACAAGGGAGAAACTAAGGAATGCAATTCGGTCCAGACTTTAATTGATACTAATGTAATTGTGCTGGTTCATTAATTGTGACATATAAACCAGAACCATGTAAGATGCTACTTTAGTGTGGGGCTTGTGGGAACTCTTCAAACTACACTCAACTTTTAGGAAATCTAAAACGATTCTAAAATTAATTTTTATTATAAACATATACTTTAAAATTATATATTTCCCCTGAAATTTCACCAACCATGAAAACTTTCTTAATCTCAGTGCCGGATTTTGGGATGGGGTCAAAATGGACCCAAAAACGTTGTAAGTTATAGGTCACATTTGCTGAGTGCCCATGACATGCCAGTGTTGTAAGAGGGTTATGTGAGTTACCTCATTCAATGCCAATAAAGACACTATAGGGCAGGGGCAACTATTAGCCCATTTCACAAATGGGGAAACTGAGGCACAGCAAGGTTACATAGTTTGTCCTGCTTACAAAGAAGCATGTGGCATGAGAGCCTACATGTTCAACCATCATTCTGTACTGCTCAGAGGGACCACACCGGAGGAGAGAACCTGTCAGTTGAAATTCCAGGACCATGAACACTCAGACCCAAATGCACTAAGTGAAGCTAAAAGTTGGTGGCCCGAGTGACTACCCTGCGCCCTGCACACAGCCTGGGAGAGGGCCGTCACCCAGCGAAAACACACATGGGCAAAATCATATTCTCTGAAGGATGATTACCTTATCTGACACATCTGGGGTGATGACAAATGACTCAGAAGGGAGAGAAGCTGCCAGCAGGATGGACCCAGGGCACAGCTTGCCTGGCCCTTTCGGCTTCATGTCCAGGCATCAGCCCCTCACCTCCACCCCCCAGTGTCCTATGTCTGCACATTTCAACACCTCTGCTGATTCACCCCTGTGCTCTCTCATGGGTGCCGGAGCACATTTTGGAGCAACCTCCAACATGTGTGTTTGTAACCCCAGTTCACAAGCTTGAACAGCTGCAGGAACATGGGCGCTCTCCCCAAATGCAGCCAGTGCTTTGGCTCCCTAGTAGTTGCAGACGAGCTATAGACCTTTCCCAAGACAGAGCGCCTGGGTCCTCCACATCCCGGCAGTGACACCAGACCTAGGAGTGGAGGTGCTGAGTTGGCCTTTCCATCACCCCCAAGTCTATCTGTCCACAAGTCTTGCCTCTTCACCTCTAAACAGCACCCAAACCTATCCTCCCTCTGCACATTTGCTGCCAGCATCTGGCCTCAGCCACTCTCACCTCTTGCTTGAATTGGGCCGGGGCTCTGGGGCTGAAGAGTAATGTTGACATATCATGATTCAGTTGAAAATCACGACTCTGATACTCTCACCTCCATCTGCGCGTTTGTCTACCTCGCAACTATTTTTAAACTTGGATGATGAAAAGGGACATCACTTATTTACTTATGCAAGCCCCATATACTCTAGAATAGAAAAAAACCATAAAATATATTAGAATTCTATGATATGTATACTTTTAACACACATAGAAAAGTACACATATTGATTTAATTTTATGTATGGATCTAGTGTATGTATTAAAACTAAGTTTGTAGATATAGAGATTAATATAGACTTAATCTGTTGACCTTGCCAGATAACCCTTCCCCAGCTCACATTCTCACCCAGGTACTAGGTTCTGGCATCAGCAAAGCCATCTGTAGCCGCCTCACCCATGTGGGGTGGCTCTTCCTCTGGTGTTCCCGTGTCATCTGCTGTTCTGCTTTGGGCAGGGGTCCTGCCCACCGAGATGGACTGCCTGGGACTCACCTGTGTTCTGGGGGCCCAGGGCCTCCTGGCTTATTCCGGCCTCTGGCCTCTGCTAGCATGCTCTCCAAACACAGCCCGAGGCCATCAAAATGGCCTCACTGAAGACATTGCACCCACAGACATAATCACTTCCAAGGCTGCACCCAAGCTTGCCCAGAAGGTCTGCCCACCAGCACCTCCATCCCCAGAAACTGGTCCATGGTGAAGGGATGGGAGGGGAGAGCGGGGGGAGGTGGTGAGGGGGTGCGTAGGACTGCCACAGAAAGGAGCCACTGAGCATGGATTTGGATATAAGCCCAGGAGGCCCATTGCTAAGGGCCAGGCTCTTCTGCCTCCGGGCATGTTAGCCTCTAACCAGAGGAGAGAGCACCGGTCTCCACACACTTCTCTGTGCTCTTCCACAGGAGGCCTTGTGGGAGGTAAACAAAACCAGAGCCCAGAAGAGGAGCTGGGAAAAGATGGCAGGTGTGGGGATGGGAAGCAGACCACACAGTTCTGTCAAGTCCACAGAAAATGAAAGGGTTACTGGACATTCAGAGGCATCCCCTTCATTTCACAGGTGTCTCTGCCTTTTACTAAGCAGATATCTTAATTAAAATGCTGCCAAAGAAACAAATCAATGAGCAGAGAGCTTACACGATGGTTTATTCTCTTACACACAGAAAATTGTTCATGATTACCGCATTACTGCTCTAGATTATCAGTTAACAAAGGCTGCTAATGAGCTACATTGTTATCAAGTCAAATGGAAGATGCCCTGGGAATGCAGGCAAATTGTCATAACACAGCACTTTGTTGTGATGTAGCTCATCTGTCATCACACACGAGGAGAGTGACCCAATCCGAGGAGCACTGGTCCACAGAACCACGCGGTCTCTGCTGAGTGCACAGGCACAGAGGGTTCTCGCTGCAGCCCCATCAGCACAGATCAACATCACAGGCTGAGCGTGTGGACAGGGCTGGGCCCCAGAGCCTTACATTGATGGGAACAGTGAGAAGATGTTTCCTGAGGCTCTCCCTGGCAAGGTATGCACACTGTAACAATAACCAGGCAGTAATCCTGTGAGTGTAATAGTAATCGCGTACACTGGAATAGCATTTTCCCAGGCACAGCGTCGGCTTTCCCACACAATCCTTTGCTGGCCCAGCATGAGGCTGCAGAGCTGCTGGTCAGCCCATGCCGGCAGACCTGTCCTCTCACTCCAGCCCAGCCTGCATCTCTTCTTTGGAAGATCAGTGTTTCCTCTGTAGGAAGAGAGACTGCCCCATGGTCTCCGTGCTTCAGGGCGCCTGGATGTTCCTGCGGAGTCTTCTGGCAGCTGTGAAGGTGAGGCCAACAGTTCTGGAAAAAGCTGCTTTTCTGTGGCCAACATGCTGGTGCTTAAGAGGCTGTGTCTTGAGTATGGTTCTCATCCCCTGAGCACATTCTGTGAGGAGGTTCCATCGACGTGGAGTCAACGCCACCATGGAAGCATGAGCAGCTCAGCGTGGGCATCAAGGCAGGCAGAGAGAGCTGACCGGCTTCCATCCTCCCTTATTCCTGGACGCAGTGCTCCTACCTCCCTCTATGGCAAGCTTCTTGCAGAAGAGAAGTGATCCTTTCCTCCAGGACACGGGCACAGTGGACTCTGTTCGTGCTATTATTTGCCTGGATATTGAAGTCCATCACCAGGTTTGACATTCAGACATTCCCCACACTGCCGTGGGTGGCTGTCTAGATTGCCAAGTCTCACCTTAAGTGGCTGCTCATTTAGAGTTCAATCACTTGTGCCTCTCTGGAAAGGAAGAGAACCATGGAAGACCTACTTTCAGAGTGACTATGCTGTGGCTTATGATTATGTGACACACAATTACACAGGTGTGATATGGTCATCAGCAAATTCAGCAAGGGGCATTTCTTCTTGCAGCATAGTGAAGAGTGTTTTAGGTGGAGCTCCACCTGAGGCTGTTTCTGCCTACAAAACCAAGACCACAACACCCCATCCACCTTGATGACAAAAAGGGAAGAAGTCATTCCCCAAGGGTGACAGGCACATAGAAAGGAAAGAGCCACTTCATGAACTTGAAGAGTTTGCAAAATCTGGGCAGATACCAAAAGAAGCAGGAGGAAAGACCTGCAGGAATGTAATTGGAAAGAGATACTTTCAAGTCTGAACCATACTCTGTTACAGGGGGTGAGGTATGCTGTGCTTAGTGCATCGGCTTAGAAGGGAGGGAACAGCAGCATATATTAAACACCGGGAACAGAGAAGAAAGATGAGCTCACCAAACCAGATCACTCACCAAACCAGTAGAAATAGGGCCGAGACTTTGTGGTGGCCCCTCCCAGCTAAGAGCATCCCCAACACCTCCATTTTGTCACTGAACTAACTTCAACCCTTAGTTTCACATAAATATTATCTATAGTTATAAGAAAAACATATTTATGCCTACATTTCATACTTGTTTATTCCATTCCATTGTGTGTATTTAGTCTTAATATCTTGATGTTTAATTAACACCTCCCCTTGGGGGAAGAAGCAACAATAGCAGAAGGATGGGGCAGAGTAACACACCAAAGGATAAGCCAAGTCCACAGCCATAAGAGGGGCGGGATGTACTTAACTGCCCATGTGTGGGAGAGCAATGGAGAGGTTGAGGCAGCAGAGCTGATGGAAAACAAGCAGGTGGAAATGAGCAAAGATAGTAAGAAAGACAAGTGGAGAAAGGGGTTCTAAGAGTGGGCCTAACTGCAGTCAGGTGAACTACTTCTTCTTGAAAGTGCTGGTATGATGGGCCAGAAGGACATAGGATTTAAGTTGGTCTAGAGACCCAGGCTCAACAGAAAGCTCATTCTTCCTTTTGTCTTTAACGAGTCCTGAGTTTAAAGGGCTCCTTTAGTGTTATGAAGAAAATCTACAGTGGCAGTTCCCAGCCAGCACTTGTGCTTGAATTCCTGATGCCCAGAGAAGATAGGCAGGCCATGAGAACATCTCCTCCCATCCCTGATGGCCCAGAGCTGGAGACAGGCACAGGCGAGCCACCCCACAGAGGAAGCTGTTCTCCGACAGGGCGGCAGCTCCTCTTCAGGTGGCTATGTCAGCCTTGGAGAGCCAGCCACAGCCCACAGGATAAGAAAAGCTGGGCAGGAGCTGGGAGAGCATCACTGGGTGAACTAGCAGGTAAATTAGCCTGCAGACCTAGCCTGGGTATGAAGAGAAGTAGAAAGTCTTTTGGAGACTGTAGGATTATAGTGGCGGCATAAACCCATTTTCCACCACATCCTAAACAAGTATGCAAATCAATAAGGTGAGGAGGGAAAGAAACAAAAACACTATAACAAAGAATCTCTACATCCCGGGTTTGTTCAGGAGAGTCCCTGGGTAAGCTAATGCCTGCTCATGCTGAAAGGACTCTTGACCAAATCCAACATACATTTCTGATTGTAAAAACCTCAGTAAGATAAGAATGGATGGGTACTTCCTTAATGTGATCAAATGCGCATACTTCAGCCCTCAGGCCAGCTCTTACCTCATGGAAAGCACTAGTGTGTTTCCCACCAGGATCAGGCACAAAACAAGTCTGCAAAGTTTCCACTGTTATTTAGCACTGATGGTCATAGCAGATACAATCAGAGAGGAAAAAGCAATTATAGGCGTAAAGAATTGGAAAGATCTACAGTTTGACTTGCCATCATAAAATTTAGAAGATGATAAAGATGACAAATAAAATCAAGAAGGAAAGTAATGCAAACAATAACAGTATCCAATAAGACAATTGCTACAATATTAACCTGCAAAATCCATCCAAAGCAATTGATCACCAAGGAGGAGAGAACTAGGAAACTCCATTTACAAAAGCAACAAAAAAAATCAAATATTTAGAAATAAACAGAAATGTGTAAAATCTGAAAATTCTTCTGGGACACACAAAAACAGACTTTTAATTGCACACCAAAATCCCTGATGAACATAGATGCTAAAATCCTCAACAAAATATAGGCAAATTGGATCCAGCAACATATTAAAAAGATCATACACCCTGACCAAGTAGGATTTATTCCAGAGATGCAAGAATGATACAATATCTCAAATCAATAAATGTGATACATCACATAAACAAATTGAAAGACAAAAATCACATGATCATATCAATAGATGCAAAAAAAAATTCAACAAAATCCAGCACTTATTTTTATTTTTTAAAAAATCTCGAAGAACCAAGATGGCGGCATAGGTAAAACACCTATCTTGCCGTCATACTCAACAATTTTAATACTACAACTTAACGAAAGAACAAACACCTTCCAAAATCACCAGAAAGCTCGCCGAGTGAAAATTCCACAAATAAAAGTGAAGATAAGACACTGTGACTCAAAGGAGCAGCAGCGGACAGCGTTGAAAGATTTACACGGAGAGAGGTTTGGAGTGCGCGCCGTGGAGAGGGCGGGCGGCTGAAAACCGGCCAGTTTTCTCGAACGGGGAGACAAAGACGTCCCACTGGACTGATTCTCCAGCTTTGGGGGAAGTCCAGGGAACCCACTATCATATGGGGTGAAAACTGGACAGTGGGAGGGCACGCCAAAGCTCGGGTGCTGCAGGGTCTCCCGGCTTGTGGAGAAGGCAGCTTGCACGCGAACAGCTTGGCTGCGTGACCGTGCAGAGAGCGATCTGCGACGTGCCCTCTCATTCGGAAAACCGTCAGATTGCTTTGTTTTACGACCCTGGGTGAGACATTGGGTGTGCAGAGTCATTTGGGTAGAGTCTGAATTCCCCAGCAGCTGGTGGAACTCGGCAGCAGCTCTCTCTCAGAGGTGCTGGCGGCCATTGCCCCCGGCACAGAGTCCCTGGGGCTGCATAGGGCAGAGCTAACACTGTATGCCTGGCCCGGACACTCTGCCCATCCAAACTGAGCACAGCTGAGCTTCACAGACAATTGGCCTGGAGGTCAACCCCTCCAAGTGCTAACAACGATTAACCTGAGCTTAACTTCAGCAAGACTGTGCAACCCATATCCACCTCAGGTAACTGGGGAGGTTGAGCCACTGTCCCTAGTAGGAAGTCTACCACACAAAGCTAATTGACCAACTCAGGGAAGCAGCCACCATGCAGAGACATGGAAAGAAATCAGATGTGAGAGAAATGGAGGAAAAAAAAACGACTGGACATGGAATTCAAAACCACGGTTATAGGGTTTTTCAAGAGGCTCCAACAAAAGGTCGAGGCCTATAAGGAAATAAGCGAGACCGCAAAGGAAATGAATGAGTCCTACAAGGAAATGAAGAGACCTGCAAGGAAATGATCAAGACCAACGGGGAAATGAAGGAGACTCTCAAGGATATAAAGGAGACTCTCAAGGATATGAAAAAGGACCAACCAGAAATTAAGCATACACTGACTGAAATAAAAAATATTATACAAAGACCTAAAAGTGCCCTGGAGCACCCCAAGAACCAAGTTAAAGATTTGAAATATGAAGAGGTAAAATCCACTCAGCTGAAAAAGCAAGAAACCAAAAAAATCCAAAAAATTGAAGATAGTGTAAGGGGCCTCTGGGACAACCTCAAGCATACCAACATCCAAATTATATGGGTGCCCGAAAAAGAGAGAGAGCAAGACAATGAAAACCTATTTGAAGAAGTAGTGACTGAAAACTTCCCACACCTGGTGAAAGAAATTGACTTAGGAGTCCAAGAAGCGCACCGAACCCCAATATATAGGAACCCTAAGAGGACCACACCAAGGCACATCATAATTAAAATGCCAAGAGCAAAAGACAAAGAGAGAATATTAAAAGCAGCAAGAGAGAAACAGTTGGTTACCTATAAGGGAGCACCCATACGATTGTCAGCGGATTTCTCAACAGAAACGATGCAGGCCAGACGGGAGTGGCAGGAAATATTCAAAGTGATGAACAGCAAGAATCTACAACCAAGATTACTCTATCCAGCAAAGCTATCATGCAGAATTGAAGGTCAGATGAAGTGCTTCACAGATAAGAAAAAGCTAAAGGAGTTCATCACCACCAAACCAATATTATATGAAATGCTGAAAGATATTCTTTAAGAAGAGGAAGAAGAAAAAGATAAAAGTGTAAATTATGAACAACAAATACACATCTATCAACAAATGAATCTAAAAATCAAGTGAATTAATAAGCTGATGAACAGGCTAAACTGGTAAATGTAACAGAATCACGGACATAGAGAGGGAATGGACTGACAAGTCTTGGGGAGAAAGGGGGTGTGTGAAGTGCAGCAAGAGACCGGACAAAAATCATGCAACTATGGGAGAGGACAGTGGAGGGGGGTAAGGGCGGAGGGTGGGATGGGTACCAGGTGGAGGGGAACTATAGGGGAAAAAAAGGGAACAATGTAATTAATATACTGAACAATAAAGATTAAAAATAATAATAATAAGATAAATAAATAAAAATAAAAATAAATAAAAAATTAGTTTTGGAAGAAAAAAAAGAACTCTTTTGTCATTGAAATAAAACATGGAACCTTGCTCTTAAAAAAAAATCTCAGCAAAGTGGGAATAGAAGAATCATACTTCAACATATAAAGGCTGTATATCAAAAACTAACACCCAACATCATACTCAATGTGCAAAACTAAAACCATTTTTCTTAAGAACAGGAGCAAGATAAGGATGTCCACGTTCACCACTTTTATTCAACATAATACTGGATGTCCTAGCCATAGCGATCAGACAAAAAGAAAACAGAAAAGGCATCTAAATTAGAAAGGAGGAAGTAGAACTGTCATTATTCACAGATAACATGATATTGTACATAGAAAACTCTAAAGACTTCACCTAAAAACTACTAGGTTTAAAAAATGCATTCAGTGATGTAGCAGGATTGGTAGAATTAACATCATTAAAATGGCCATGCTACTCAAAACAATCTATAGATTCAATGCAATCCCTATTAAAAACCAATAGCATATTTTATAGATCTAGAACAAATACTCCAAACATTTACATGGAACCCAAAAGATTCCACATTTCTGTAGCAATCTTAAGAAAAAAGAACAAAGTTGGAGGGAATTTCAATACCAGATATCAAGTTATACTACAAAGCCACTGTAATCAAAACAGCCTGGTACTGGCTCAAGAACAGACATACAGATCAATGGAACAGAACTGAGAAGCCAGACCCATGCCATTACGTTCAATTAATATTTGACAAAGGAGGCAAGACAGTCTATTCAATAAATGTGTTGGGAAAATTGGACAGATACATTCAAATAAATAAAAATAAAACTAGACTACAAACTTACCCTATATTTAAGAAAAATTCAAAATGAATGAAAAACTTAAATGTAAATCGTGAAACCATAAAAATCCTAGAAGAAATCTAGGCAGTAAAATCTCAGACATCTCATGGAGCAGAATTTTCACCGATACATTATCTAGGGCAAGAAAAACAAAGAAAAATATAAGCAAAAGGTACTATATCAAACTAAAAGGCTTCTGTACAGCAAAGCAAACCAGCATCAAAATGAAAAAAAAAATCCCACTGTATGGGAGAACATATTTGCCAATGATACATCTGATAGGAAGGTAATTTCTAAAGTAAGAAGGTAATTTCTAAAGTACTCATACGTTCATACAACAAAAGGAAGACAAACAATCCAATTAAAAATGAGCAGAGGACCTTAATAGACATTTCTCCAAAGTGGACATACAAATGGCCAAGAGACATGAAAAAATGCTCAATGTCAGTAATCATCAGAGAAATGCAAATTAAAACCACAATGAGGTACCACCTCACAACTGCCAGAATGGCTGTCATCAATAAATCAACAAACAAGTGTTGGCAAGGATGTAGAGAAAAGGGAACCCTCATGCATTGATGGTAGAAATGAAGACTGGTGCAACCACTATAGAATACAGTGTGGCGTTTCCTCAAAAATTAAATATGGAACTTCCATTTGACTCAGTGATCCCACTTCTAGGAATATATCCTAAGAGACCTGAAATACCAATCAGAAAGAATGTATGCACCCTATGTTCATAGCAGCATTATCCTATCTAATAAAAGGGTAATATGAAAATTGACCATACCTCCTATCAAGCCATGCCCCAGCCATGCCCATCAGCCAATCAGGAGCAAATTATGCAAATAAACCCCAACCAAGATGGCTGTGGCCACTGAGAGCAGGAGGGAGGCTTGGGTTTCCCTAGCAATGGAGGAAGCCAAGCTTTCCGCCTGCCATTGCCGGCCTAGACCTCCACTCAATGCTACAAAGTTTCAATTATAGAAAATATATCCCAACAGAAATGGCGGCAGCCACCAAGCTGGAGGGAACAGAGGCTAGGGTTGCCCAGGCAATGGAGAAAGCCAAGCTTCTGCAGCCATGGCCCACCTAGGCCTCCACTATAGGCTACAAAGCTTCAATTATTAAAGGTAAATGTCCCAACAGAAATGGCTGCCACCACGGAGAGAGCAGAAGGCTTGGCTCCACTCCAGGCTACAAAGTTTCAATTGTAGAACATAAATGAATCCCAGATTCCAGGGCCTCTGCTTAGGTCATGGGGGGCATGGCCCCCCCATGAATGCATTTTTTAAACCTATGTTCTCCCATACAGTGGGATTTTTTTTTCATTTTGATGCTGGTTTGCTTTGCTGTACAGAAGCCTTTTAGTTTGATATAGTACCTTTTGCTTATATTTTTCTTTGTTTTTCTTGCCCTAGATAATGTATCGGTGAAAATTCTGCAAACCACCACAGGCCCCTCACCCAGGATGCCCCATTCTCCAAGGGAACCCCACCCTTTTGTTGTATGAACATATGAGTACTCTATCTTACTTTAGAAATTACCTTCCTATCAGATGTATCATTGGCAAATATGTTCTCCCATACAGTGGGATTTTTTTTTTCATTTTGATGCTGGTTTGCTTTGCTGTACAGAAGCCTTTTAGTTTGATATAGTACCTTTTGCTTATATTTTTCTTTGTTTTTCTTGCCCTAGATAATGTATTGGTGAAAATTCTGCAAACCACCACAGGCCCCTCACCCAGGATGCCCCATTCTCCAAGGGAACCCCCACCCTGATCTGGGACACTCTTCAGGGCAAAACAGCTGTCTCCCACCCATGCACCAGGCCTCTATCCTATCTAACAAAAGAGTAATATGCAGATTGACCATCACTCCAACACACAGGAGGGCTGCCCCCGGGTGGACACAAGATGGCCACTATAAGATGGCCAGCAGTGAAGGGCAGTTGGGAGGGACCAAGCCTGCAAGGGAAGGCAGTTGGGGTGATCAAGCCTGCAGGGGAGGGCCGTTAGGGGTGACAAGGCCAGCAGAAAAGGGAAGTTGGGGGCAAACAGGCTGGCAGGGGAGCAGTTAGACATCAATTAGGCTGGCAGGGTAGTGGTTAGGAGGTGATCAGGCTGGCAGGCAGAAGCAGTTAGGGGGAATCATGGAGGCAGGCAGGTGAACAGTTTGGAATCAGCAGTCCTGGATTGTGAGAAGGATGTCCAACTACCCGTTTAGGCCCAATCCTACTGGGAGTCAGATATCCCTCGAGGGGTCCCAGATTGGAGAGGGTGCAGGCTGAGTTGAGGGACATCTCCCACCTACTGTGCACAAATTTCATGCACTGAGCCTCTAGTCTATATATATATAAAAGCTCAATATTCAAGTTGTCCCCTAGGGAGTTCAACTGGGAGACCATGAGTTCAGTTGCTCACTATGACGTGTGCTGACCAGCAGGGGGTGGCACAGAATAAAGGAAGGCCCGGGCCAACAAGCAGCTGGCAGCCAGCAGCCAGGGAAGGAAGGCCCCAGCCAGCACCCAAAGGCCACAATCAGCCAGGCCTAGGGACCCCATCCATGCATAAATTTCGTGTGTCAGGCCTCTAATCTATATATATAAAAGGCTAGTATGCAAGTGTCCCTTCAGAAGTTCAACCATGAGACAAGAGAGTTCAAGCGCTTGCTATGATGTGTACTGACCACCAGGGGGCAGCGCAGAACATGGTGGAAGACCAGTGGTGGCAGTGGTCCCGAGGGAGCAAATGAAGGAGGAGGCGGGGAGGCAGGGAACCTGATTGGCCCTGATCACTGGCCAGCCTTAGGGACCCTACCAGTGCACAAATTTTGTGCACTGGGCCTCTAGTTTATAATAACTAACAGCCCAAAGATCCATCAACAGATGAGTGAATAAAAAGCTGTGGTACATTTACACCATGGAATACTATGCAGCAGTAAAAAAGAAGGATCTTTTAACCTTTGGAACCACATTGAGGGACCTGGAGAATATTATGCTGAGTGAAATAAGCTAGTCATAGAAAGACAAATATCACATTATCTCACTTATTTGTGTAATCTAATGAACAAAATAAAATGGCAAACAAAATAGATGCAGAGATATGGAAACATGTAGCAGACTGATGAATCTCAGAGGGAAGGCAGGGGAAGAGATTAACCAAAGAACCATAGACAGTGGTGTGGTAAAGGCCTGGAGAAGGCTTGGGAGCAGGGAGGAGGGGTCAATAAGGGAAAATAGAGGACATCTGTAATACCTTCAACAATAAAGATTAATAAAAACAACACTGGGGAAAGTAAGTGGTTTTAAAAAATGATATTGAAATAACTGGGTTGCCATATGGGAAAAAGAGAAAACGAAATCTCTGTCTCATACTACAAACAACAACAAATGCCAAGGGGACAAATAAAAACATAAACCCACACAAGGACTAAAAAAAATTCATATTTATGTATATATAAAACATTTCTTTAATTTTATAAAATATGGTATGGATGTAAAATTTTAATTAAATGTAATTTGTGAAATGAACACAGAAAAGATGAGGTAGAAACTGTTGGCACCAGTTGCCCAAGGTTGGCGGAGTGGACAGGGGTGGGAGCAAGACTTTGGGGTGTGCATGCTCCTCATACTCAAAAATATAATTAAACCAAAGGATTAAGAAAGAAAACATGAACATGGCAGACAGACTCAATCAAATGTCTCTCACTGTGTCAAATTGGTAATGCAACTACAAAGAGAAATAAACTCAATTTGGACACAATACTCTATACACACAGAGGCTGAATTATGGGGGGGGGGGGGGAGAGGAACTGTAAAGGAATGTTCTCGTTACTAAATAAGTGAGTAGCTGTGCACTGTTGTAACTCTGGCAATGGGAGTATTATGATACAGCAAATAAGTAAAAGCCTTCATATGGTTGAGAAGCAGGGTTCTCACTTTGGAGGAGGCCAGGGGAAAATATAAAATAAGAAGAACTTAAGAAGAACCTTAAGGTATCGAGTTTGTGATTTGAATATGCATTTCCTGACTGTGCATTGAGAGGGTGTAGAAGCAATAATGCCTCAGTAGCTATGAGCACACCTTGGTTTCTGAAAAACTATTCCACACAAGAAAAGGAAGAGGAGAGAAGGGAAAAGAAGGAGGAAGAGAGGGGGAAAAGGAGGGAAGGAGAGAGGGAAAGGAGGGAGGGAGTTAGGGAGGGAGGGAGGAAAGAAGGGAGGGAGGAGAGAGGGAGGGACCCTGGGGGAAATGTGATTCCAGTCTGAGCAGGGACAGTACAAGGTGAACTGGGGATACTGTGTTGTGTCCAAGTCTAGGAAATGCTCAATGACTAATGGGGTCCTGTAAAAACCATGAAGAAGTGACTTGTACTGGATAAACTTGGAGTCATTAGAGCATAAAAAAGATTCATGATGGCAATGAATTAAAATGCACTGAAGTTCATAGGAATAATGTTCAACGACTAAATGAAAGAAAATGGGTTGGGGGAGAAAAATTCCTACTTTGTGGAATGCCAGCTATTAAGAAATGCTAGAATTAGAAACTTGGTATTTTGTAACTCTTATGCAATAATTGATTCAAATGTAAATCATGAAAATATTAAATCACTGGATGAAGAACTGTTGGGAGTCAGGACTCAAAGGACCACCCTTGGACTGTTTACTGATTACCAGGAGGAATCTGCCCTCAGCTATGTGTAGTCCAGCAGGTGCTTCCTTGACCAGTGAGCAAACAGCCCCACCCACAGAGGGGCCTGGTGTGGGTGCCCCTGAGGCAGGACCACAGACGATAGAAGTGTCACTTCTGTGGCAGTCTCAACAAAATTCTCAATCTGGATTTACTCAGGAGTATAGAACCTAACAAACCAGAAAATGGGGCGTCAGATGGGGACAGGCTTGGGTACTTCCAAATGACAATGCCTTAGGGCAGCGACTGGTCCTCCACAAGAATGTTTAAAACATGGAATGCCCAATTATTTACTAAGGGGCACCGCCCTCTTCCCAGTGACTGCAGCCAATACTACAACAGCTTTCTGGTGTGAATGAATTAAAGTGACAGCTATTTTTTTTTGTCAGATCTGCAAAAATACATTTTTTGGTGTGCCGCAGAATTTAATAACTAATTTATATGCCATGAGTTGCAAAAAGCTGAAAACTGCAGGCATGGGGGAAGCACAGGTGTTGTCTAGTAATGAGAAAAAATAAAAAGAGACAAAATAAAATACAATGACTCTGGCTTAGGAAAACAGAGCTAGAAAAGATGATTTTTAAACCATCAGAGAACTTTGTGTATGGGCTAAGTAGCAGATGATATTGAATTATCATTCATTTTTCTAAACATGGTCATTGTATGGTGATCATGTAGGAGATGACATGATAAGGTATTTAGGAATGAAATACCTTGTGTCTATACCAGTTTGTAAACGGATCAGAAGAAATAGATGTATACAGAGAAAACAAACGGCAAATGCTAACCTGTGACTCTAGATGAAGGGTATGAATGTCTGTTTTTATTACTCAGTTCTTTCAACTTTGCTATACGTTTACAATGTTTCCCAATAAAGGAGAGTGAAAGCATGTGGGCAGTGCATGAGGATGGGCCATCAGGCCCAGGGAATGTGAGCCTGAACCAAGGTTCGGATAAACCCAGAGGAATTGCCTCCTTCCTCGGGAGCAGATGCCCCTCTGCAGGCCTCACTCTGCAGGTGCAGGCCTTGATCACTGAGACTCCCAAAGCAGAGGTGAAAATCTGACGCCTAGCCAAAATGATAGCTTGATGACACAGAGGAAAGTTTGGATTTTTTTTCATCAAATGGAGTAAATTGGCTAACTGCTTGATAAGCCTCTCTGTCAAGAGGAGGTCTTGGTAAATAAAATTTAAAAATCAATGGCCTGAGCAGTATGGCTCAGAGGCTGAGTGTTGACCTATGAACCAGGAGGTCAAGGTTCAATTTCTGGTCAGGGCACATGCTCGGGTTGCGCTCCATTCCCACTGGGAGGCATGCAGGAGGCAGCCAATCAATGATTTTCTCTCATTATTGATGTTTCTATCTCTTTCTCCCTCTCCCTTCCTCTCTGAAATCAATAAAAATATATTTTTAAAAATGAACTATCTTGCTGTTAAAACCCAGTTTTCTCAGCTCCAATTGGGCAAATGCCCCAGTTTCATTTTACATCTTGCCAAAGTTCTACCTGCTAGGATTTTCTGCAAGTGTTCCTAAAAGACGCTGGTTTCTGGACTCACAGCCTCCCTGGCCCAGGACGTGTGCCATTGGCCAGTGGCCGCTGCATTCTCATGGTGTGAGGCAAGCCATCGTGGGCCAGGCCTGTCTTTCTCCTTCAGTCAGTGCTGACTCCTGCAACCAACTCACCTTTCGGAGAAGTTGAGGTTTGACCTGCAAAGCAGAAGAATAGGGTAGACATCAGTTATCCTATTTGCAATAAGTTCTGGTAACTCATTTATTACATTGCCCCTGGGTAACAGAAAGCACCTGCAGTTTTGCTGTAAGAGACTGGCTTGCTGTCCTTTGGTCTAACTTCTCCCAACTCAACCTGATTCCATCTAGTGTCAGTTTCAGAAATCTGAGTTGTGCCTCCCCTTCACTCCAAAAATCCCTGCACTGGCGGGGGGCTCCCATAGGACTCAGGCCAGGAGCAGTTCCAGCACACGGTGAGGGCCTGTCCCGAGGGAAGCTCAGGGCCCAGTAAGACCCAGCCACATACCTCTCCTCCTTCACTTCTTCCTTCCTCCCTCCACCACCCGCTTCCTCCTGCTGCCTGCAGTTCCTTTCCCTGAACCACGGGCCTAGGGTTTGTTGCTGAGTGACCATCAGCCACCTGGCCTGCATTGTGGAAGTCATCCCCCACAGCTCTGTCATGTCAGAATGATCCAGAATTCACACACACGCAAGATGGAGAGTTCCCTCTGACAAGTCACACACAACCACAGGAAACCATGACTACTTGCTTGTGTTGCACTGTCTACAGTAGATCTCCTCAAACTCAGACGTGTGTCTGTCATTCGTCACACATCATCACAGCCTCTGCCGCCCACCTGCTAGTGGCCTGCATGCAGACACACCACAGGGTAAGCAGTGGGCGTGGTGAAACCTGACATTTCTATGAATTCCAGTTCTAAGATGTCCCTGAAGCAGAGTCTGTGACAAGCTCTGAAAACTAAGTTTCCTTAACTCAGAGAGTCCCTCTCGGTATGTGGGCGTCTGGCTGGCCAAGGGAGCATGGCTCACCCACGGGCGGAGGCGAGATCACTCTGCTTGACTCTCTGTCTGAGCATTCGCTCTATTGTCCGGACACAGGGCTGGAGTGGCCACATGGTCTGCAGCACATGCCCAATGCCCAGGGGCGGGCGACCCCAGACACCTGCCCACAGCCAGAGGAGCAGAGTGGGAGGGTGCGTCCTAGTCCCTTGGAAGCATTTCAAAAAAGGGCTGGCCTGCCAGGCAGGGAGAGAACAGACAGTGCAGGAGGGAAGCAGTCCCGCAGCAGCGGGGACCTTACCTTGGGGCTCTCTTCTTTGGGGAGATGGTATCTAAACAGAGAGAGCAGGCATTAGGAAGGAGATGCTGTGATCCACATGCGGCTCACTCAGTCCAGGCAACGAGGAGGGGCCAGAGCCAACTGGACGGGCAGGGCTGAGAGGCTCCCTGGGTAGGGCCACTAGGGCAGTGGTCTTGAAATGAGGGCTCTGCGCGCCCACTCCCCCCTTGGCACTGCCAGAGCCTCTATCCAGCACCTACCCATGAGAACTTGTAGCTTAGCAGGCAGGTGAGGTGGAGCCTTCCCTAAGCATCCTGCCCTTGCCTCTTCTCCAGCTACAGCCCCCTGGAGCTTTTGCCCTCAGGGGTCTGACATGACTTCTCTGTGATGAAGAGGCTGTTCACTCTCCCTCCTTCCTTGTTTGCAGGGATACAAATTCAATGGTAAACAACTTTCTATGGCAAATTGAGCCCCTAGTACAATTCGCCACGTTAGCATGTCAGGAAGGCCCTGAGAGCTGCTGCTCCCCTCTTCCTGGCCCAGATACCCTTCTCCCCCATGCCTTCTGCATATCTTCACAGATGATCATCAAATTTTCTGGAGACACATTGAGGCATCTTCTTCCTCACCCTCAGGAAAGCCTCATGGAAAACCTCATCATCATGCCATTATCCCTTACGTGGGGGTAGATGGTTTTTGAAGGCCCCTCCCTGAGAAAAAGGGTATCAATCACTGCTGCATTTTGCCATCAAAAGTCACAAACTGCCCTGACTGGTGTGGCTCGGTTGTGTCCCATGCACCAAAAGTTTGCGAGTCGATTCTGGTCAGGGCACATGCCCGGGTTTCGGGCTCCATTCCTGGTAGGCCAAGTACAGGAAGCAGGTAATCAATGTTCTCTCTCACAAGGACATTTCTCTCTCCCTTTATCTCTAAAAAAATCAATAAAAAATCTTCAAAAAACCACACGCAAACTGACAGCTCCGCGTCTGTGTGCGCTGTGCCTTGCGGGGTGTCGCAGGACACTGAGAATCGCGGGGTTCCTGGACCGAGGACCCCCTATTTCTGAAAAAATGCAAATGGCCATGCAGTAGGTGCTGGCAGCCCCTTCCCGCCCGCCAGCCTCACTAGCCCCGTGAGGATAGGGCGGGGCGGAGGAGGGGGGTAAGGGAGGAATTGGGTTTGAACTGAGCCCCAGCTATGCTAGAGAGGGCCAGGAGCTGTGAGGGCAAGGCCACCTTGGAACCTGAGCCGCTGCTCCCCCCACCCCCTGGGGAGAGCTCCCATGGTCAGGTTCATCTTTCCCACCTTTCTCCAAGAAACCTGATTCTCAGGAACATCGGAAGCCACTAAAGAGAAAAGCAGGGAGACACACAGCACGACAGACAGGGTTGGGGTCACTATATTTCTCTGCAGCCTGTGGTCTTCAGTTTTTCTCTACCAAGTGCTCTGCAGTGGCCCTGGGTGCCTTGTGGGTGGCTGCTGGGAACAAGTCCTTGTTGGAGACAGAGTCCGGGCTGAGTGCCCATGTCCTTACCATTGACTCCCGCGTTGGCACACCTCTGGTCTGCGGAGTCATAATCAAACAAGTGCTTCCTGATCATGCAGATCTTCAACGCCAGGAAGCCCGCCGAGATGGCCACCCCCAGCGCCATCCCGATGAGAGCATATTTGATGTCTGAAGGGCAAGGAGACATTGAACGATGGCTCCGAGGAATCACCACCTGCAAAGGGCTTCCAGGCAACCTTCACATTCTGGATGAAGCCCAAAGTCTTGCGTGTGACCCACTGAGGCCGACCTAATGTCCACTCTCCAGAGGGCTCATCGGCTCTGGCTCCTTGATCCAGACCCTCCCTCAGAACTCTGCCTGGGGCTCCTCTGCTGTGAACCTCTTCCGAGGGACAGGGGTTCATTTCTCTGGTCTCCTGCAGGCCTTCCTCGCTTACAAGTCCACTAGTCCCTTTGCCGAACTGTGTTAACTGCCTGCTCTCTGATGAGTGCTGAACGCAAAGGGATGAGGCCTGGCCTGGGGAACCTGCTGGCTGCTGGGGAGCACAGAGCTCTCTCTAGTGCTGGTGACAGGGCTGGGCTGACAGGGAGGCTGCTCTCCTGCAGGTCACTGAGTTGGAGAGGAGCTGATTGTGCTGGAGAGAGGGCCCTGGGCACAGAGCAGGGCCCAGCCTACTGTTGGGACTAGGCTGTAGGCAGGGCGCTGGGTGCTGGCGCTGCACATCAAAGTGTAGACAAAGGGAGTCCGAGGACTCATGTTTCCTTTGAGGACAAGCTCTTGGGCAGGACAATGTCAGGGAGAAAGCTGTACAAGCCACTTGGCAGGCCTGGCGGTGAGTGCCATCCTTCCTATGTGTGACAGCTGGTAAGAGGCCAACCCACAGCTCCACCCGCCTTGCCTCCCAGGCAGAATCATCTGGGCAGGCACCTACCAGTTTCAGCCCCAGTGGACTTGCCCGTTGCCAACACTTGAGCTCCTCCAACATCTGCAGAGAAAGAAAACCCGGAGTCTGTTAAAGCAGAACTGCTGGTGTGAGCAGGCCAGGAAGGGCTGGGGGACCAGAGCCTGTCCCAACCACCCACTCCCACACAATGGGAAAGCCTGCTGCAGGGACAGCTCCTGCTTGGCCACACCCTCAGAAGCACAGAGGTGGCCCTGGTTGCCTCCTAGCATCTTGTAGTCCTGCTGGAATGTCAGAGCCCCCTCAACACCCAGGCCCAGAGAGAGAGTCCACTAGTGCAGTGCAGCCAGGCTGAAGCTAGGACAGAGAAAGAAGACAGGACACACGGAAGACAGGACACAGGTCAGAGTGAGTGGGGTGAAAAGAGCCAGAGAGCTAGGAACACAAAGAGAAATGTAAGGAAACGTGCGCACAGGGACACAGGGAGGCTGTGCCCAGCTCAGCCTGCAGGCCGGAGCCAGGAAGGCAGAGGAGGAAGAATGTCTACTGTTGAAAGGCCTGGCACCCAGCACCCTTCCTCAACCTCACCCACCAGTGATTCTGAACTCTCAGCTCCTGGCCCTCTCTAGCAGAGAGCCCATGGCTGGGGCTCAGTTCAACCCCTATTCCTCACCCCACTCCCATGCTCCACTCTGGCTCCACCCCAATCCCTGAGGCTGCCCCTGCAGCCTGGACTCAAACAGGTTCTCCAGGCTGTCCTGCCTCTGGCCCAGGGGCAGGGACTGAGAGAGCACCCTTCCCAGCCACTGCCCTAACAGCTGCAGGCACTCAGGCAGGCCACATCCCTCCCCAGGAATCCCTGGGGCCAGCTGCTGGAGGAGGAAATCCTCCAGGCAGCCCTCTCCCTGCACTCAGTCTCTGCCCTGAGCTCTAAGGAACACCTGTGTGAGGTCCATCCTGTGCTCACTAGGCTGCCAGCTGACCCCACCCCTGCCCTCTGGGCCTTAGACCAAGCACTGATTTTTCCAGGCTCTGCAAGTGGACAGAGGATGGAGGGCCCTCACAGGGCTGGCCCACAAGCACAGCCAGGGCTCTCAGGGCTCCCACTGTCAGATCTGTGAGAGACACAGGAGGAAGCCAGAGCCACTGCCCTTGGGAGTCTCTGGGGTTCTCTGCAAACAGGAACATGGAGCTCAGCATTCAGAGGACAGGCTCTCAAACCAGGGGAGAGTCCCCCAGCTGAGCAGGAACTGGCTGGCCCAAGCTGGTCTCCCTGGGGGCAGGAGGAACAAGCCAGCTGGCCGACGCACAGGGCCACGGTAGTAGGCATGGTGCTAGTAGGCACAGTGCTGACCAAGTCTGCCTTGGCTGCCACGTTCTGCTAGGTGCACTGTCCGCACTGAGCCAGGAGCAGAGGGGAGTCAGGTGAGCACTGCCCTTATTGCTGCCTGGAGCTGAGTGCAGGGGTTGTATCTCCCCAAGGGTGGAGGGGGGCAGCTCAGGTTCCAGGATGGCTTCGCCTACACAGTGTCTGCATGTGCCCAGGTCTGGGCCCTGGATCCCGGCGCTCTCACTGGACACACACCTGAGGCTATGCCTGCCAAAGGCTGCCTCCTTTTGCTAAGGTGCACAATGGCACTTATGGCTGAGTCTAGGGTCTCTGCTTTTTCCTCATTCCCCTTGGCACATGCTGTTGCCAGAGGACCTGATACTCTACCACCACTCCCTCTTTCCTCCCTCCCCCCCAAAACAGCTGGTTTCCAGCCCCTTTTCTGCATCCCCTCCCACCTCAATCCTACTGAGCACAGCCCATTCTCTGCAAGTGCTTCCCCACAGGAAGGAGCCTCCTGCAAGAGTAAGTTGGGAGGGCCAGTGGCTCCCTGTGTCTGGCTTCCCTGCTGGAAGGGCGACCAGCAGAGGAAGGCAGCCAACAGGCCTGCTCCCTGCTCCTAAGAGTGAGTGGAAGGCACATCGAGGCTTTGGCCCATCTCACTTGAAATCAAACCCTCGAAGAGCTGTCCTTGACATCTAGATCCCGTGCTGTGCACCCCTGTTGGGCCCAGCCACAGTGGGGGTGCACTCTGCAGCACCCCATTTGGGCAGAATCGGTTGTGTGTTTGCAGTGTGGAGCAGTGGGGCAGTGGTGTGCATAGCTCTTGAGTGTTGTTCCATGTGTAGCTGAACTACAAATAGGGAAAGGTGGCGTGGAGTGTTTGTCAACCGAGGCCTGGCCATCCTTGGAACTTAAATGTTGCAGAATGACTTATAACTTTATATCTCACAAATCCCAACATTCCCAGCTAGAGGAGAATTCCGGTGTCTGGAAGAGGCCTCCGACACCTCCTAGCTGAACCTGCTAGGAGCGAGCATTGCAGAGTGCTCCGAATGGCCTGACAGGGAAGACAGGGCTGCCATGAAGAGAAGGCCAGTGCCATTGCTGATGTCCCACACTTGGCTGCAAACCTCGCCCCACAACCTGAAGGGAGTCTGAGCAGCCATGTGCGGTGGACACTTGCTATGTGACTTGCCCACCGCCTTGGACCTTGGCCCTTCAGCTACTGGCAGCACCTGGATTTTCCTTTGGGGAACTCCCTGCATGTGATTGCCCAGGGGCTGTCTCCAGGATGGACCTGTGACCCATAGCTATCAATTAGCATATTCCTTCTTCCTGTCAGCAGTGATTGGTCAAGGGGCAGGGCAAGTGATCCAATTCAGGTCAGTAAGACTCAACTCTGGGACTTCAGGGAAAATATCAAGAAACAGGAACATCTTCCAGAATTGGTCATTGTGGGCTCAGAGAGGCCCCCCGGCGGGAGGGAACCTGCAAGATGGAAGCCCCTCTCACCCCCCAGAAGAGGGTCAGACAGAGCAAGTCCTAAAGATAGTTTCGAGCCCTTGAATACAGCTGTGCCTAAAGCGCCTCTTTTCTTCTTGACTTCTCAGTAAGAAAACACCTTCTGCATCTTGATCTTATCTGAGCTAAGTGAATCATCTGGATCCTAAGAATCCTATGACATAGGTGGCAGGTCCTTCCCAGGGCACCACTGGAACTCGGGTTGGCAAAGCAGGCATGGGACAGAAGATGCAGGCTGCAGCACAGCCTCATGTGGCCCAGAGGACCCCATCTGAGCGCCACCTGCCGCTCTGCGCCTTTCACCGGCTGCTCTTCTGTGCGATGCCGCCTGTCCTTGAGAAGCTCTTGCTTCTCCTCTAAAGTCCTGTGCTCTCTGTTGGTCCAGGACCACCGGGCCACCCTGTCTGAGACTGGAATACCCACTTACCTGGGTGGGACACACATGAACACTCCTGCAGCCACTGCAGGGCTGCACCGGAGGCCGTGGTCCAGGTCCCAAGCCAGGTCCCACTGGAGAGCAGAGAAAGGGAAGTGGAGTGCCCAGTGAAAGGGGGCAGCACAGTTATGCTTCACACACAGTTTGACCCTGGCCTCACTTTTCTTATCTGAAGATGGGGTATAAGTCCTGACCTAAGAGAGGAACTCCCCAAGGCAGTTCCCTTCCTTCTGCCATTTGCTTCGAGCCCTCCTGAGACCTCAGCTGGCACGGGGGTCCCAGAGGCCCACAGGCCTGCTTCTCTCATTGCAGGTCTGGGCACCAGGGTGCCAATAGCCCTGCCCCTTCCTCAGAGCTCATGAATGGGTCCTCTTCTCAGAAAATCCAGGTCAGTGTCCATGCCCCCCTGTGAGCTCTTTGAGGCTGGAGATTAAGCACACGAAGTCCAGATGTGGCAGCCATGGACTGGAGGCCCCAGAGGTCTCAGGGCAGGATGCTGGATCCACAAGCAGGCCTGGGCTCCACAGCGCTCCTGCTCCTGTGGCTGCTGGGTTTGCACAGAGCCTTCCACTGGCCCGGCTTAGCCTTGCAGACACCACACGCTTCCTGTTCACAGCCCAGAAACCACCTGGAGTTGCTCTTTCTCAATGATCTTCCTTCTTGTTAAAGAGACTACAGCTGCCAAGCTTCAGATAAGCGGGTTGCCCATCCACTCTGCTGTCCTTGCTTCCTCTGAAGGCACGGAGGCCTGAGGAGTGCCACAGCTGCCTGAGCTGCACAGTCTCGAGACAGAAAGCAAAGGAAGGAGAATAGCAGAGATGCTCCGATGAGGCTATGGCATCCTGGGACACACCCTCCCTGGAGGCCTTAGCAGGTCCCTGAGGCCATGGATGCAAAGAGGACATTGGATCCCAGCTCCTCTCACCCCAGCTCAACTCTGGTTGCCTTGGCCAGCAGCAGGGGTGCCCAGCAGATGAGCAGCGAGTAAGGAAGGCCACTCGTGGGCCTGCTAACATGGGCTAATACACAGCCACCTGCCACTAGCCTGAGGGATCAGAGGTCACCTGGAGTGTTATTTAAGTTAAAACTGAAAGGACAGGTAGGCTCTGGTGAAGTGAGAGGGGAGGGGACAGGAAGGGAAGGGAAGGTGTCCACCAAAGGAGGGGCAGGAGCCAAGGCCAGGAGGCCTGGGGGGCACCAGGATGTGGGGATAAAGAAGGCAGCTCCAGGGTCAGCGGCGCTGAGGGACGAGGGGAAATAAGGCTTTTGAGGCTTTTCAGAGAAGAGGGTGCTGCCAGCCAGGACAGGCCCCAGGGAGAAACTGGATGCCAGGGAGATGAGGGCTGACCCTGGGCCAAGAAGCACAGGAAAAAGCCTCCAGCTCCCAGAAACAGCTTGGTAATTACTGAAAAACCATCAGTACCAAATCCTGTGCCAACTTCATTTTTCCTGACAATCTTTGCTAATTAATTCCTAAAGACTCACACTCTGGGCTCAAGTACTCAGCTTCAGAAGCCAAAAGGATCCGTCCTTTCCCAGGCCATGGAGGCGTAGACCCAGATCGGGCACTCTGTGAGAGCATGCCCCTGCCGTGGCCATGCTGGCTGGAGGCAGTGACATGCAAACATGTCACACCTGCAGAGAGCCCACAGGCCTCACCTGGCCTGGGAGATGCTGAACATTGGAGGGGCCAGAGCTGCTGGCCACCAGGGGAGCTTGAGATGCCCTGGGGAGCCTACAGTAAAGCACCAGCTACACTCACTGGCGAGGGTTCGCTCCTCTGCGCCTGTTTCTGTGGGATCTGAAGCCTCCCAGGAGCCCACTGTTGGGGGAAGAGGCTGGAGATTAAGCACACGAAGCCACAACATCTGATCTGGTCCCCGATTATCCAGCAGACCTGAAGCCACAACATCTTATCTGGTCCCCGATTATCCAGCAGACCCCATGGCTCCCAGCTCAGGTCCCTGCCCAGCTGCCACGGAGCCTGCCCAGCCCAATGGCTGTGAGACCCCCTGATGGTGGGCATGGACAGAGGGGTCCTCCGTACTTGAGGCACGGAGATGTGGAGAGCAGCTCACAGGGAGGGCAGCTCTGGGAGGTGGGCAGGGCAGAGAGGAGTCAGGCCCCCCATCCAGGGCTGGTCTGGATGTGAGCAGGAGGCACAGAGCCCAGCAGAGGCCTCCAGAGGGCTGAGGCCTACGGGTTGGGAGAAGGAGTGAGCTGGGGACTGGGATGCAGAGAGCAGGGCCGGGAGGACTGTGAGTGAGGATGGGAAGCATTGCATACGGCCAAGCTGTGGGGTTATTATTACTCATGAGACATTCATACTGTGCCCCATGCCTCTGGGAGGCTTCCTCAGGAGTCCAGGGTTGGCCGGAGAAGCCTATGCCAGGGGCGGGCTGTGGACAGACAGGTGGCAGAACTGTGGGGAAGGGGTCTGGCACTGCAGAGGATGCGGCTACAACAGCCACGGAGAGCTGGGACCTGGCAGTGCTGCCATCTGCCTTCATCTGAGGGATGGTCGCTGGGGTCGCTGAGGCCACGGGGTGCATCTGTACCCATGTTTCCTTCCTCACCACCTTCTCTAAGGCAGCTCCTACGGTGGCAGAGCCCAGGGCTTGCCACATGTTCAAATGTCTACAAGTTGTCAGCCAAGCCCACACAGGCCCAGCTCACTCCCTTCAGGCTCTGAGGTCCACTCACCAGGGGCCACCTTCCCCAGGGGCACCTTCTCCAGGGCCACCTTCCCCAGGGGACTTCTTCCCCAGGGCTACCTTCCCCAGAGCCACCTTCCCCAGGGGAGTTCTTCCCCAGGGGGGCACCTTCACCAGGGCCACCTTCCTCAGAGCCACCTTCCCTAGAGTCACCTTCCCCAGAGCCACCTTCCCCAGGGCTACCTTCCCCAGAGCCACCTTCCCCAGGGGCACCTTCCCTAGGGCCACCTTCCCCAGAGCCACCTTCCCCAGGGGCACCTTCCCCAGGGCCACCTTCCCCAGAGCCACCTTCCCCAGGGCCACCTTCCCCAGAGCCACCTTCCCCAGGGGCAGCTCAGTGCTGCTAAGGCCTCCAGGGAGGGTAGGGGCTTCAGAACAGAGCAGGAGGAGGCGGGCCTGCTAGGGCTGCTGGGGCTGCTGGAGGGACAGCCCTCCAGGACAGGGCCTCCAGAACTGTGAATGCAGCCCAGCCACTCAGACTCTCCTCAGGTTCTCCCCCTACAAGGGTTCTGGGTTAGAACCTGGATCTGCCCAGGAATGCCTGCTGTTCACTGGAATAAAACCTCCCCCTGACCTCTCTGGTTCCATGGCCATGCAGGCTTGGTGTCCCCTCTGGGATACATCACCTCTCTCAGCCGCCCAGACCCACACAAACCTCTGTCCCCTATGTCATGTGCCCACCCTGTGCCTAAACTTCCTAAACACTTTCCCACAAAGAAACAAGATCTGATTGTGTGTGTGTGTGTGTGTGTGTGTGTGTGTGTGTGTGTGTGTGTGTATGTGTTAGAGAGAGAGGGAGGGGGGGAGGGAGAGAGAGAGACTGGGCCTCTACAGGCAGCTCAGGGGCACGGCAGGGCAGGGGGAGGAGAAGGACAGGGGAAGGGAAAAGAGAAGGGAAGGGGAAGGACAGGGGAAGGGGAAAGGGAAGGACAGGGGAAGGGAAAAGGGAAGGAAAGAGGAAGAAGGACAGGGAAAGGGGAAGGACAGGGGAAGGAGAAGGGGAAGAACAAGGGAAGGGGAAGTGGGAGGGAAAGAAAGGGGGAGGGGGAGGAAAGGGAGAAGAGGAAGGACGGGGGAAGGACAGGGGAAGGGGAAGGAAAAGCAGAAGAGGAAGAACAGGGGGAGGGGAAGGAGAAGGGGAAGAGGAAGGACGGGGGAGGGGAAGGGAAAGAGAAAGGGGAAGGGGAAGGACAGCAGAAGGGAAAGGACAGGGGAAAGGGGAAGAAGGGGAAGGGAAAGAGGAAAGGGAAGGGAAAGAGGAAGGAGAAGGGGAAGGGAAAGGGGAAGGGGGATGGAGAGGGGATAGGGAATGGGAATAGGAAGGGGAAGGGGATGGGGAATGGGGATGGGAAAGGGAAGGAGAAGGGTAAAGGGAAGGGCAGGCAGGGCAGGGCAGGGCTGCCTCCTGGGGACCATGACCCTCATTTCTGGGGAAGCATCAGCAGGTACTATGCCCTCTCAGGGTCCCACACAAGAATGGGGACTGGTCTCCACAGGAGTCTCACATGGGCACGGGGCGGGGGGGGGGGGGGGGGTTGGCACAGTGGCCCCAGGCTGCCTGAATGTCACACTGTGTTCTGAGGGTGGAGCCTAGGAGGTCTCTGCTCTCCGTGGCCCCAGGTCCCCTTGGGAGTCCTCTCTGAAGGTCCCGGAGCCTTCAGGGCCAGTGCAGGTGCCTGTCCATCCCTGAAGTTTGTGGGGCAGAGCAAGGTCGGCAGAAAACTGTGACGGACAGGGCATCTCATCCAAGTCCTGGTCAGGGATGCAGGGACTCAGGATGCAGGGATGCCAGGGCCCCGAATGCCCCAGGCCACTCTCCTGTCCTATAGCTACCCTGCCTTCTGGCTGCTCACCTCCCTCAACTTGGTTCACAGAGCCTCCTCCACCAAACAGGCTCACCCCTCAGCCTCAACTCAGACCATCCACCTATGCTGGCCCGCCCACCCCTCCTGCCCTCCGGTCCCAACCAGATTCGGTGCTGGGGAACCCCCTTCATGTGTCTCCACTCACAAACAAGTGCCAGGCAGGGGCAGAGCCCAGTGGTGGCTGAGCCAGGGCAGATTCCTGCCCTAAAGGAGGCCACAGTGTAGAGAGGGGAGGAGAGCCCAGCAGAGGGGCCTGAAACTGGGACTCCTGAGATCTGGAGGACCACCAAGCCAGCGTTCCTGGCCTTGGGGATGGTGCACAGTCCGCACAGGGGTGGGGTGGTGGCATGAGGAGGCCTGCAGACAGAAGGGAGGAAGGATATTGGTGGGGTTGGGAACAGGAGCAGGGGAAGGGGAAGGACAGGGGAAGGGAAGTCTCACATGGGCATGAGGGAGGGGATGGCACAGTGGTCCCAGGCTGCCTGCGGGTCACACTGTATTCTGGGGGTGGAGCCTAGGGGTGGGCCACATGACAGAGCTGGGCCTGAGCACACAGTGACACTTTGGGTCACTGTAGCAACAGTGAGCAGCTGCTGAAGGATCGCAGCGAGGCCAAGACATAATCAATCTGCTCTCAGAAGAACTCCTCCTTCAGGAAGCCCTCCCAGACACCCTGGATTGAATTAAGGAACCTCCTCTGTTTCTCTCTGTTTCCTTCTGAGCTGAACACACCACCTTGCTACTGTCCTCCAGATAGACTGTCTGCCCTTCCAAGTTGGGGCCTGACTCACTCATCTTTGGGTCCAAGAAACACCTGGTAAAAACTCAGTATTTGCTTCATGTAGGAGAAAGCCCTGTATCCATGGTCCTGGGTCTCCGGGACAGCCTTCACTCTTCCCCGAACACTGACTCCCTGACCACGAGGCATGAGGCCTGCAAAATCTCTGCGGCCAGCACAGTCCAGTCCAGGAAGGAATTCCCACCTGCTCGAGCGTCTGTTCTGTTCAGATCAGTGGGAGAACACGAGCACAGCACATCTTCCTGAGAACCATTAGCTGGTCATTTTGTGGAATCAGGCTTAATAAAAGAAGCAGTTCCAGCAATTCTGGTGGGTAAATGAGGGTCTGGGTGTGACAGGTCTTTACTGGTACGGCCACTTCAAAGGGGAAGCACACGGGTCTGACTGGGAAGTGAGTGAAAGTGAGCGGATTTGTGTCAGCTAGGCCAGCGTTGGCCTCTCAGCCTCTCAGCTGTGGCCGCACCCACCGTGCCAGGACCACAGGGACTTCCTGGCAAGCACTCTTCCAGTACCCCTTCTGCCTTCACCTCCTCAGACAGTAAGCTGGTGACAACATTTTGGAGGAATGAAAAAGTGAAGATGCTGCATACTGACCTCCAGAGAGACACCCTTGGAACCCGTGCTGGAAGTGATCCCTTTAAGGCTAGGAGGGGGTGTTTTGATAAATTTAAGAAAAGAAGTGTTTGTTTATAGAGAAACCAAGATGGTGGCATAAGTAAACACCTAAACTGCTGCCTTGCACAACAATTTCAAAACTACAACTAAAAGACAAAACAGACATCATCAGCTGTGTGGAAATTCTACTACTAGAAGGAAAGAGAAAAGCACACAGAATCAGAGGAACTGCAAAAGGCTGAGTTAAGGAGACACGTGTGGAGAGGACGGGCTACTAAATGCCTGGCTGGCTTTTTCTAGCAGGAAGTAGACAAAAGCTCCCAACTGTGCTGAACCCCAGTTCCGACTGTACTGAACCCCAGTTCTGGGCAAGACCCTGGGGACCCAGGATCATACTGGGGGGGATCTGAACTATCAAACAGAAACCCAGGGGAGCCGCAAAAGGCAGAGTTCTGGAGGCATGCATGCAAGTGCACCCAGAGAGGACTGACTGTTGAGTGTGCTGCTTTCTCTAGCAGGAAGGGGACAAATGCTCCCAACTGGGCTGAGCCCTAGTTCTGACTTCTGACTTCGCCGAACTCCAATTCTGGGCAAGAATCTGGGATTCCAGATTAATTAGGGAAGAAACTGGACTGTGTGACAGCAGGCAAAACTCAAGGGCAGCTCTCTCTCTCAGAGGTGCTTGCAGCAATTACCGAGGGACACTGAGACTTGGGGGCCTCTTAGGGCAGGGCTGACAGGAAGCCAAGGCTGCCTGCTCAGCCCTGAGACTCCACCCCATCCAAGCTGAGCTCAGAGGCTTTTGCAATTTTGCAAGTCTTATTCCAAGGCTATCTCCAACACAGAAACTCTCCCAGCATAGACACAGCTGATCCTCACAGCCAATTGGCCTGGAGGTCAATTCCTACCAGTGATACCAACAACAATCAAGACTTAACCACAACAAGGCTATACACATAGTCCACAAAGAAGTGCACCAAGAGTGTCCACCTCAGGTAACTGGGGAGGCTGAGCCACTGTCTCCTAGAGGACATCTACCACACAAAGCTACCCTACCAACTCAGGGAAGTAGCGAAAATGCAGAGACAAAGAAATAGATAAAAAATGAATGTATATAGAGTTCAAAACTATGGTTATAAGGTTTTTCAAGAGGTTTCTAGAAAATGCCAATAAATTTAGAGAGACCCTCGAGGATATGAAAAGGACCAACTAGAAATGAAACATACACTGACTAAAATAAAAAATATTATACAGAGTCCCAACAGCAGACTAGAGGAATGCAAGAATCAAGTTAAAGATTTGAAAAACAAAGAAGCAAAAGACACTCAGCTGGAAAGGAAAAAAGAATCCAAAAATTTGAAGTGTAAGAAGCCTCAGGGACAACTTCAAGCATATCAATATCAGAATTATGGGGGTTCCAGAAGAAGAAAGAGAGCAAGATACTGAAAACCTATTTGAAGAAATAATGACTGAAAACTTCCCCCACCTGGTGAAAAAAATAGACTTACAAGTGCAGGAAGCTCACAGAACCCCAAACAAAAGGAATACAAAGAGGACCACACCAAGACACATCATAATTAAAATGCCAAGAGCAAAAGACAAAGAGAAAACATTAAAGCAGCAAGAGAAAAACAGTTAATTACCTACAAGGCAGCACCCATACAAGTGTCAGCTGATTTCTCAACAGAAACTATGCAGGCCAGATGGGAGAGGCAAGAAATATTCAAAGTGATGAATAGCAAGAACCTACAGCCAAGATTATTCTACCCAACAAAGCTATCATTCAGATAAAAAGATTCACAGATAAGAAAAAGCTAAAGGAGTTCATCATCACCAAACCAGTATTATATGAAATGCTGAAATGTATCCTTTAAGAAGAGGAAGAAGAAGAAAGAGATAAAGATAAAAATTATGAACAACAAATACATATCTATCAATAAGTGAATCTAAAAAGCAAGTTAATTAAAAATCTGATGGACAAAATAAACTGGTGAATATAATAGAATCAGGGGGATAAAAAGGGAGTGGACTGACAATTCTCAGGGGGAAAGAGGAATGGGAGGGGTGTGGGAAGAGACTGGACAAAAATCATATACCTATGGATAAGGACACTGAGCGGGGAGGTAAGGGCAGAGGGTGGGAACCGGGTGGAGGGGAGCTATGGGTGGGGAAAAAAAGAGGAACAATTGTAATAATCTGAACAATAAAGATTTATTAAATTAAAAAAGAAGTGTTTGTTTACAGATTAAACAGTACATTAGACATGCACTGTGTATACGAAAGGTTAAAACAGGGATTCATATAGGTGTCTAGAAAGGATTAATTTAATTTGCATTGTTTTTAATGGGAAAAAAAATGTTCAGTTTTCAAACAAATCGCTTCTCCAACAGCCTCCCAGAATGAATTAAATTCAAGAACCAAGGTTCCACTGTATTAAACAAATTCAACCACCCTGTCAAACAACAGGACCCAACACTAGTGAATACATATTCCCTTTAAATACTC
The DNA here is from genome assembly GCA_027563665.1 of Antrozous pallidus. NCBI lineage: Eukaryota > Metazoa > Chordata > Mammalia > Chiroptera > Vespertilionidae > Antrozous > Antrozous pallidus. The sequence continues at coordinate 65,994,459 of CM050510.1, forward strand.
TTGTAAGATGTATTACAATAGATGATACTGTGGGTCAAACCACAACAAATTTGGAAGAATTTAAATCATACAAAGTGTGTTCTCTGATCACAATTGATTCAACTGGAAATAAATAAGAGAAACATTACATGAAAATTTTCCAAAAATTGGGAAACTAACTACTCCTAAATAATGCATGGGTCAAATAACTCCCAAGAGAAATCAAAAGATGTATTAACTAGAGAACAATAAAACACACATATCAACATTTGTGAGATACAGCTAACACAGTGCCGAGAGGGCAATTTATAGCACTGAATGCCATTTTTTACATTATGAAAGAGGAAAATCTTAAATTAATAATCTAATATTCCACTTGAAGAAACCAGAAGAATATCAAAATAAAGCCAGAGCAAGCAGAAGGAAGTAATAAAACAAGAGCAGAAATAAATGATATTGAAAGCAAAAATAATGGAGAAAATCAGTGAAACAAGAACTGGTTCTTTGAAAGCTTAATCAAAGTGACAGTCCTGTGGCAAGATTAACAAAGAAAAAAGAGAGAAGACATCAATTACCAAGATCAGAATGAAGCAGGGGTATCATCACAGACCCTGCAGACACCAGAAATGGAAATAGGGAAATACCATGAACAACTCTATATACATAAAAAGCTGATGACTTATATAAAATTCCTCAAAAAGTACAAACTATCACAGCCCTGGCTGGTGGCTCAGTTGGTCGGAGGGTCATCTGGTACACCAAAGGGTTGCAGGTTTGATTCCCAGTCAGGGCATATACCTAGGTTGAGGGCTGCATCCCTGGTCCCAGTGCATATGGGAGGCAAGAAATTGATGTTTCAGTGTTTTTCTCTTACATTGATGTTTCTCTCTCTCCTTTCCTCTTTCTAAAATCAGTAAAAAGCATATCATTGGATGAGGATTTTAAAAAAGAAAAGAAAAAAGTACAAGTTATACTAATTCACCCAATATGAAATAGATTCTTCAAATTTAGGAAATTGAAATCATAATCTACAAACTCCCCCAAAGGAATTCTGCATCCCTAGAGAATTTCATGGAAGAATTCTAGAACATATTTAAAGAAAAATTAGCATCAATACTCTACAATCCCATTCAGAAAAGAGAAAAGGAGGGAACACTCCCTATTTCATTTTATGACAATAGCATTTTCATAACCTTAAAACCAGACAAAAACAACACAAAAGAGAAAACTGAAGACAACTGTCTCTCATGAATACAGAGCCAAAACCCTTACCAAAATGTTACCAATTAGAATCAAAATGGTAAAAGGATTATACGTGTGACCAGTGGAGTCTATTCAGGGGTGCAAGACCTGTTCAATATCAAGAACCCATCAATGTACTCCGCCCTATAACCCACTAAACAAGATACACATCACACAGTTATTTAGTGAGGCAGCACCGTTTATAACAAAAACTCTCAGAAAACTATTTAGAGAGGAAAACTTCTTCAACTTCTAAAAAAACCCCACAAACCACAGCTAGTATCATACTTAATAGCAAGAACCAAGATGATTTCTCACTAAGTTCAAGAACAAGGCAAAGGTATCAGCTACTACCAAGCCTCTTCAACATAGTACAAGAAGTCCTGTCAACCCAATGAGTGAAGAAAATGAAAGAAAAAGCATCCATTTAGGAAGGAAGACACACTGTCCCTAGGTGCAGATGAGAGACACCAATGATCTGTGTAGAAAATCCCAAGACATCTGAAATATAACTCTGAGAGCTATAAGTGGGTTCAGCAAGGAGCCAGGTACAAGACTGTCACACACGTGAATTGCATTTCTGTGTATAACAATCACACATAGAAGAGGAAATGTAAATACAACACAATTCACAGTCACTTAGAAATGCTTGGGTAGACATCTAATAATACATGTACAGGCTTCATACGAAAAACTCTACAAGGCTGATAATAAAAGAAAGAAAAAAAACCTTAATAAATGGAAATATTTATGAAATTCATGGAAACTCAGTATGGCAAATATCTCAACTATCTCCAAATTGATAAAGAATTAATATAATTCTATCAAAATCCAAGCAAATTTTTTGTTGTTATAGATAAGATTATTGAAGAGCAAAGGAACTAGAATTGTTAAAAACTTTTTTGAAAAGAAGCATAATATAAGAGTTACTCTCCCATCTTAAAACACATATACCTACAGAAATCAAGACTGTGTGTTATGGGCAAAGTATTAGACACATTCTATCTAATAAAAGAGTAATATGCAAATTAACTGTACCTCCAATCAAGACATGCTCACAAGCCACGCCCACCAGCCAATTGGGAGCTGGGGGCAGAGCCAGCCAGTGAGCCAAGGAGGCCAAGGCTGGGGGAGGGGGAGTGGGGCCGAGGTGGCCAGGGCCGTGGGTGCCGAGGCGCGCGCTAGCACAGCGCAAGCTGGCTGGTGCGAAGGCCCAAGCCGGGGGGTCGGGTGGGACAGTGGAGGGGAGGGGGAGAAGAAGGCAAGGCTGGGGCGGAGCCAGCCATGGGCCTCATTGCAGAGTGATGGCTGTGTGCCCAAGGCCTAAAGTCTAAGCAAGAGGCTTTAGGCCTTGGGCAAGCTAGGGGTGAGTGGTCAGTAGGACATCCCCTGAGGGCTCCAGTATGTGTGAGGGGGCAGGTTGGGCTGAGGGATCACCCACCCCCAGTGCATAAATTTCATACACTGGGCCCCTAGTCCTATCTAATAGAGGAGTAATATGCAAACTAACCATACCTCTGCTATACCCACAAGCCATGCCCACAAGCCACACCCACAAGCTAATCAGGAACAAATATGCAAATAAACCCTACCAAGATATCTGCAGCCACTGAGAGCAGGAGGTTTCCTTGGCAATGGAGGAAGCCAAGCTTTCTGCCTGCCCTTGCCAGCCTAGGCCTCCACTCAATGCTACAAAGTTTCAATTATAGAAAATACATAAACATTACAGAAATGGTGGTAGCCAAGGAGCTGGAGAGAGGCAGGAAGCTAGGGTTGCCCCCGGCAATGGAGGAAGCCAGGCTTCTGCAGCCCTGGCAGGCCCAGGCCTCTACTCTAGGTTACAAAGGTTCAATTGTAGAACATAAATAAATCCCAGATACCAGGGCCTTCATTTGGCTTGCGGGGGAACATGGCTGGCCTTCAAACCACCACAGGCCCCTCACCTAGGCTATCCCATGCCGCAAGGGAATCCCCACCCTGATCCGGGACACCCTTTAAGACAAACCAGCTGGCCCGCACCCATTCACCAGGGCTATATCCTATCTATTAAAAGAATAATATACAGATTGGTCATCACTCCAACACACAAGATGGCTGCCCCCATGTGGTCAAAGATCCTGCCCCCATGTGGATACAAGATGGCCACCACAAGATGGCCAGCAGTGAAGGATAGTTGGGAGAGACCAGAACTGCAAGGGAGGGCAGTTGTGGGTGTACAGGGCAGCAGGGGATGGCAGTTAGGGGGCAATCAAGCCTTCAGGAGAGAGCAGTTAGGGGTGACCAGGCTAGCAGAGGAGGGAAGTTGGGAGCAAACAGGTTGTCAGAGGAAAGCAGTTAGACATCAATCAGGCTGGCAGGGGAATGATTAGGGGAGTGATCAGGCTGGCAGGCAGAAGTGGTTAGGGCCAATCAGGAAGGCAGGCAGACAAGCAGTTGGGAGCAGCAGTCCTAAATTGTGAGAGGGTTGTCCGACTGCCCGTTTAGGCCCGATCCTACTGGTAGGATCCTAAACGGGCAGTCAGACATCCCTTGAGGAGTCTCAGATTGGATAGGGTGCAGGCTGGGCTGAGGGATACCCCCTTCCCCTGTCTGTGCATGAATTTCATGCACCAGACCCCTAGTCTGTACTAATAAAAGGGCAATATGCTAATTAGACCAGCTTTCTTTCAGATATCCTTCTGGACAAAGCCTTGGTGACAGGGGCCAAGGCGTAGGCAGTTAGGGGCAATCAGGCCAACAGTGGGGAGCAGTTAGGGGGTGATTAGGCTGACAAGGGAGAGCAGTTAGGAGCAAGTGGACCAGCAGGGGAGGGCAGTTAAGGGGCAATCAGGCCAGCAGGGGGGCAGTTAGGGAGTGATCAGGCTGGCAGGGGCCCAGTGCATGAATTTCATGCAGGCCAGCAGGCAGGTAGTAGGGGGCAATCAGGCTGGCAGGGGCCAGTTAAGGAGTGACCAGCCTGGCAGGAAGGGCAGTTAGGGGGTGATCAGGGTGACAGGGAGGGCAATTAGGGGGCACTCAGGCTTGCAGGGAGGTCAGTTAGGGGGCAATCATGCCAGCAATAGGGGCAGTTAGGGGGCTATCAGGCTGGCATGCAGAAATGGTTAGGGGTGATCAGGAAGGCAGGTAGCCAAGCAGTTAGGAGCCTTCAATACTGGATTACGAGAGGGATTGGGCCTAAACCAGCAGTCAGACATCCCTAGAGGGGTCCTGGATTGGAGAGGGTGCAACTGGGCTGAGAGACTCCTTCCTCCCCCATGCATGAAATTTGTGCACAGGGTCTCTAGTCTATATATATAAAAACCTAAATGATCGTTACAACCAGATGACCAAACCAGATGACTGGCCGGTAACTATGATGCACACTGACCACCAGGAGGCAGACACTCAATGCAGGAGCTGCCCCCTGGTGGTCAGTACGCTCCCACAGCCAACTTCCTGCAGGCAGCCAACCTCCTGCAGTCCCTCTCTCCGGCCGGCTGGCCCCAATTGGTCCTAGTTGCTGGCCAGGCCAAGGGACTGAACCCATACACGAATCTGTGCACTGGGCCTTGAGTACATAAATGAAAAGGTAACTCAGAAATCATCCACACAAGTATGACCACTTGGATTTTGACTGGGGAGCAACATCAGTTTAATCGAGAAAGGTGGACTTTCAGCCCAACGTGCTGGAGCAGCTGGGTGTTTATGGAGAATAGTACCTTGACCTAAATTCATAAAAGAATTTAAAGTGGATAAGAGATTTAAATGCAAAGTATAAAGCCATATTGCTGTTAGAAGAAAATGTAAGATAAAATCTTGATGACTTGGGGCTTGGTGAAAACTTCTCAGACATAATATCAAAAGCATGACCCATAAAAATATCAGTAAATTAGACTTAATTAAAATTAAATGTTTTTCTGGGAAAGACCCTGTGAAGAGAATGAAAGACAGGCTAAGGGACTGGGAGGACATATTTGCAGATCATATATTTGATTAAGGACTCATGTGGAATATATTAAGAATTCTTAAAAAATTGGGTATTTAAAAAAAGACAACACAAAATAAAACACAACAAACACACAAGTAATTCAATTAGAAATTGAGTAACACCATGAAGAAAATCCTTCCTCTATCAGGAAATTTCTCCCCGCTTCCTAGGGCCCCAGCTCTTCCTTTCCCCAGGCTGCTTTTCTGAGAGTCGGAGTATTCCTTTCTTGTGTTACATTTGTGGAGATTTGTTACACAGAAAAAGAAACAATTCATCAAGAGTTCTCTCTCGCTGAAATCCGCGCACCATCTGAGCAATCCTCTTGGCAGGAAGCTGGAACCAGGGAAAAGCTGTCAAGAAGATTTTTATAAAGATCTCAGGGACCTCTGAGCCAAGGAATAAAGTGATGACTTTGACTTGTAATATAAAAACGAATTTAATTCTCTTTACCCTGCCTCTTCCATCTTTTCATTATAAATTAAGGGGAGGGGAAAGGCTGTTCTCTTCAATAACTCTGGCTCCTTTAATGAAGGATGTTTTAGGCAACTGGAACATAATTAAAGTGATATTGTATATCTTTTATTAATGTGATTATAGTAATGCATAGATTTCGGGGGTGCTTTCCAATGGGATTAAAATGGAGACAGATGGCTGCCATTTGGGTTGGAATTAGAGTCCATAGAAATATATTACATGCCAGCTTTTTATAAGGAAGATGCAGGCCAGCCAGTGTTGCTCAGTGGTTAAGCGTCAACCTATGAACCATGGGATCATGGTTCGATTCCCGGCCAGGGCACATGCCCAGTGTGGGGTGTGCAGAAGGCAGTCAATCAATGATTCTCTCTTATCATTGATGTTTCTATCTCTCTAGCCCTCTCCCTTCCTCTCTGAAATCAATGAAAATATAAAATAAAAATAAAAAGAAAGGTGCAAACCTCTAATAAAATGTCTAGAAATTTTATCAGATGTTTTCAATTGCTATTCTTAGAGCAATATTTTAGCAAACTTTAAAAATATTGATCAATTGATGGTTAAGTCACAAATAATTTATTTAGCATTGTGACAAGCACAATCTAAAACCTAGTTGTAAGTCTCCTATCACTATGCCTAAAGCACCAGCCCTTCTCTGACTGGCATCCTGTGGCTCCCCCTGTGCTACTGCGGGGCACGGGCAGGCGTGCGTCCTCGGGTGGGGAAGGGAAACCAGAATCTACCCAAAGGATATCGTGCAGGCCCCAAGGTTCTGTGAAAATGTCCTGTGGAAGAAAGGGATGGACGCATCTAAAACACCAATGTCATGAAAGAGCAAAGACTGAGATGTGAGGTTACAGAAGGCGAAAGCGTGGCTGCCACTCGATGCCCAGCTTTGGCTCGGGCACAGTGAAAACTGCAATGGTTGCCGTGGGTCAGCCAGGGCCATGGCAAGTTATGTAACAGCATTTGTCACTGTTAAATTTCCTGAAGCTGATCGCTGAGCTGTGGTTATATAAGAGATTACCTCCAGAGAAATACACATGAATGTATTTAGGGGCTAAAATGTAAAAACAAAACAACACACACACACACACACACACACACACACACACACAACAACAACAACAACAACAACAAAAACATGTTGCTTACAACTTACTTTCAAATAGCTCAGAAAGTTCTCTCTCGCGTGTTCTCTCTCTCTCTCTCTCTCTCTCTCTCTCTCTCTCTCTCTCTCTCTGATAGATTTGATTACATCACATTTAGAGACTTCTCCAGAGCAAAGGATGCCACAAAGATAAAAGATAAACAACATACTGAGAGAGGATATTTGCAAATATTCACAACATATGGCACAGACAAATAATTAACATCCAGAAAAAATACACAGAAGACCAATAACCAAATAAAACTAAAATGAAATATACCCCCAAAAAAAGGAACCTAACTTTGTGGTAAATATAGGAAAATGGTTATTCTCAATAGTAATCAGGAACATATAACCTGAAAACTTGGCAATAACATTTTACAATCCTCCCACTGGCAAAAAATGAGAAGTCTGATCATACCAAGAATGGCTGGATCTGTAGGGAACAGAGAGCCAGCCCTCTAGGCAGAAAGCAATTTGGTAATAACCAATACAAGGAGTCGTGCACACCATGACTCAGCATCTCATCTCCCAGTACGCCTCCTGGAACACTCTGCACCGAAGTCCTGGGGCAGAACCTGGAGGGCTGGTGGGAAAGCTAGGAACCACCTCAACCCCACTAGCAGCAGAATGGACAGCTAAGCTAAATGTAGTGTTGGGACAGATGACACAGGCAGCTGCAGCAAGTACGTCTGGTTCATGTGGTCAGAATATGGTGGCTGCTGCCACATTGGAGTGTGCTGCGTGCACCCAGGACACGTCTTTACCACCTACAAAGTGGCACAGGAAGGATATACAGCCAAACCCAGGCATGGGGAGCCAGGGCGGATTGAGGGGAGAAGCAAGATGGAGGAGGGAGCCAAAGGCTTTAACTCCATTTCTGATGTGGTTTCTTTGCTGAATATGTCAACTTATTGTCTAGATACTTTTAAATACATTTACCTTTAAATCAACCAAAGTTTTAAATGTGTTAATTCATGATTTTGGGCCCATGAATGTTTGTTATATTTTTAATATATTTTTAGCCCCTGGCCTGAGCTACAGGGTCACAGGTTCAATTCCCAGTCAAGGCAAATCATGAGTCCTCCTCATCCGGATGTTTCTTCTCTCTCCCTCTTCCCCTTCCTCTCTTCCTTCCACTCTCTCTAAAGATCAATGGAAAAAATATCCTCAGGTGAGGATTAATAACAAAAAATATTTTTAGGATATTCAAAAACCGTTTTCAAAACTCTCCAATTGCTGTGTGTGGAGTCCCCTGATGTCATTGGGGTGACTGGCAGAGATGCTCCTTTCTCTCAGTGCCTGAGGCCTTACCCACTGCTCACTCCACCCTGGAGGGACCGGCTAGGCAGCTGTCCTCCCAGGTCACTCATTAATAAGTTGTACTGGGTTGTCCTAGGCCCCTCCCACCAGCCCACAAAGGGAAAACCCTTTTCCTTGCTGCTTTCAATAGGCTGTCTTATTGTTTTCTTTTGTTCACAGAAATTTATTTATTGGAATTATGAATATACTAGAGGCCTGGTGCACAAAATTCGTGCATGGAGTTGGAGGGATTGTCCTTCAGCACAGCCTGTACCCTCTCCAATCTGGGAGCCCTTGAGGGATGTCCGATTGCCCGGGATCAGGCCTAAATGGGCAGTCAGACATTCTTCTCACAATCCAGGACTGCTGGCTCTCATCTGCTTGCCTGCCTTCCTGATTGCCCCTAATTGCTTCTGCTTGCCAGCCTGATCATTCCCTAAACACACCCCTGCCAGCCTGATTGATATCTAACTGCTCCCCTGCCAGCCTGTTTGCCCCCAACTTCCCTCCTCTGCAGCCTGGTCACCCCTAATTGCCCTCCCCTGCAGGCTTGATCACCGCCAACTGCCCTCCCCTGCAGGCCTGGTCCCTCTCAACTGCCCCCCTCAGCTGGCCATCTTGTGGTGGCCATCTTGAGTCCACATAGGGGCAGGATTTTTGACCACATGGAGGCAGCCCTCTTGTGTGTTGGAGTGATGGTAAATCTACATATTACTCTTTTATTAGATAGGATAGAGGCCTGGTGCATGGGTGAGAGCCAGGTGGTTTGCCCTAAGAGGTGTCCTGGATCAGTGTTGGGTTCCCTTGGGGTGTGGAACAGCTTGGGCGAGAGGCCTGTGGTGGTTTGCCGGCCAGCCACGCCCCCTGGTGACTCATGTAGAGGCCATGGTATCTGGGATTTATTTTATGTTCTACAATTGAAACTTTGTAGCCTGGAGCTGAGCCAAGCTTTCTGCTCACTTGTGGTGGCAGCCATTTCTGTTGGGACATTTACTTTCAATAATTGAAACATTATAGCCTGGAGTGAAGGCCTAGGCCAGCCAGAGCTGCCTGGGCAACTCTAGCTTCTATTCTCTCCAGCTCCATGACTGTCGCCATTTCTGTTGGGATACATCTTTTACAATTGAAATTTTCTAGCATTGAGTGGAGGTGTAGGCCAGCAAGGGTAGGCAGAAAGCTTGGCTTCTTCCACTGCCGGGGAAACCCAAGCCTCCCTCCTGCTCTCAGTGGCCACAGCCATCTTGGTTGGGGTTTATTTGCTCCTAATTGGCTGGTGGGCATGGCTGGTGGGCGTGGCTTTGTCAGAGATATGGTCAATTTGCATATTACTCTTTTATTAGATAGGATATGTTCATTATGAAAAATTTCAACACAGAGAAACTAAAAAAAAGTTCTTGATGATCCTATTCCTGAAAAGAATAAAGGTACTATTAACCATTTGCCAGTCGGGTTTTGGTTAGGTGAGCAAACAATTGCAAAATACAACCTCATCATTGTGCCTGCCAAGCTGTGGCATCCACACTCCTCCTCTGTGTGCATCGGTCCCAGGAGAGTTGTCTTTCACTCAACATCCTGGGTAGTGTTTGAAACTGTAGAGCACAAGGGATCAAGCCAGACTCCTGCTGCTAATCACTTGTTTTGCTTTTCACTATGGTCAGTAGTGCTGGGTAACAGTCTATTAAATATTTGGGAGCTTCACCCTATTATTTTATTAAGATAAACTCTAAACTTGCGATTTCTGGGTTATTGCCAAGTTGCCTTCTGGGAAGGTTGGATCAATGAGTTCCCTGAGCATCCAGTGGTGAGTGTGCAGCTCCTATCAGATGCTGGCTGTGTGCTGGGATGGAGTGAATTCCATGCCCAGCCCTGGAGGGATGTTTTTAGCATCCCCAAGTCACAGAAGAGCAAACTGCACCCCACAGAGATGAGTAACCTGCCTCTCTCTGAGCTGCTGAGTCAAGCAAGGGTGGAAGTTCAGGGCGGGGAGTTAGAGCAGAGGCTCACTCCTAACCATATCTCTGCTAGGAGTTTTGAAAGCACCACTAGCTGGGATACCATGGCCAACTCCTAACAGCCTCACCCGTAAATGCAGGCAAGAGTGGACCTGCTCCACAGCTGTTGTGGGCACTGAGTGAGCGCAGACAGTGTTTAACGGAGACAGCAGTCTAGCAGACCAGAGAAGCACTAAACACTTCAGGTGTGTTTACTTCTTTACTTATTGGTGAGCTCGAGCGTTGTAAAGGCTTACTATTTGTTTGTATAATCTGCACATTTTCCGGTTGGGCTTCTTAAATTTAACTTCCTTTTCCCGCAGGACAGATTATCTAAATAGGTCAAAAGCAGAAGCAGGGTTAAAACTTCTGCCTCTTCTGCCACTTTACTGAGTGCACTGGGCATTAGCTTCCCTGCAGGTCCCAGTCTTGTTCGCTGGGCCTCACCGTCTCTCATTGTCACTGTGGGGGAGTGTTCCGCGTGTAAATGTGGTACATGCTATGGATGTCTGTCAGTTTTCCACTGGGCTTGCTGTCAGCTTCAGAGTCCCACCCTTGTGAGTCACTTTAGGCCTCCTGCTTGCCTCTGAGTCTTGGCCCAGGGCAAGCTCTGGGAAAGAGCATCCTTGTCCTCATGAGGGTGCCCATTGCCTTTTTAAGAGAGAACAGTTGCTGGCAAAGGGGATTTGGCCAACTTGTGTGGCTCTGGCCTCCTCTGGCTGCCTCCCTCTAGCGTGTTTCTAACGCCCCTCTGTGCCTCCGCTTCTGCCTCTCAGTTTCTTCCTGTGTCACTGGCCTTCTACTTCTCCTTCCAGATCTGGCTGCGCTTTTCACTGGCCTCTGCCTCTGCCCTGATCCTTCTCTGATGCCCAGGGTTAGAGGTGACTTTAGAAGCAAAGGTGTCTCTGGGTCAGGTGGCTGCTTCCCTCCCCAACAGACGCTCCCACAGCTATAGAGGGGCATCCACAGGCCTGCATTTTCTCATCTCATGGACTTATTTTGACTTGATTGATTAAATTGAACTTAATGTTCATGCTATCCCCAAAAAATAAACATTATTATCACCCGTTCTATTGGCTCAGAAACTGATGCTCAATGGGTCTGTGGGCAATGGAGCCACCCACAGGTCACAGCCTGAGGTGTCCAGGTCCCAAGTCAGAGCGCTTTCTGCCACATGACCCCTTCCAGTTCTCCCAGGCCCGGAGCATTTGTAAGCTGCAGCTGGAATGAATCAGACAAGAGCTCACTGTCCATCAAAGTGAGCAAAGCCATCTGTCCACAGGGACACAGCCATGCTTCAGGGACTGCGCCCAAGTGGGTAAACCCTCACCCAGTTTCCCACCCCGCCCCCACCTCCATAAGAGTAATGCCCCCCACCCCTCCTCACCACACCTTCACTTACCCAGGAGGAGAAGGAGGGATCTCAGCAGGCCGGCCACCCAGACCATGCTGGCTGCTTGGGGCCCTGCAGAGTGGCCTGGCAGGCTATGTGGCCCGAGCTCCTGGGGACCACGCCCATGGACGGAAGGGGAGGAAGCCACTGCCACACCCACGCTGTTTAGTTCCTCCCTGCCTGGCCTCTGTCAGGGGATGGAGAGCTGTGGCTCATAGTCAGGGCCCACCGGCACATGTTGGGTGCTGGTTTTAACCAGCACTGCCTTTGTTACCCTCCCACACAGCACAAGACAGAAACACAGCTGGGTGCAGATTCCTGCCAAGAGACTCCAGCCTGGGCCAGGGGAGGGGGTGGGGTCGAGGATGAAGGCAAAGGAGATTGGCCTGGCACCCAGTTCCTGCAGGGGTCAGTCCCCATCTTGGGGAGGTCAGAAAGCTGCCTTCCCTGCCCACAGCGTTTGTGTGCCATGGACCTCTTTGAGTCTGGGAAGTCCTATGGCTCTTGTCTCAGAATAACATTTTAAATTCCTCAAAGTACAGGGATTATAAAGGAAACCAGCTAATACTGAAATTCTATCTAATAAAAGGGTAATATGCAAATTTGACCGTACCTTCACCACACACACAAGCCATGCCCACAGCCAAACCCACCAGCCAATCAGGAGCAAATTATGCAAATAAACCCCAACCAAGATGGCTGCCACCACTGAGAGCAGGTGGAAGGCTTGGGTTTCCCCGGCAACAGAGGAAGGCAAGTGTTCTGCCTCCCTAGGCTTCCATTCAATGTTACAAAGTTTCAATTATAAAAGATACAGAAATGGCAGCAGCCACTGAGCTGGAGAGAACAGAGGCTTGGGTTTCTCTGGCAATGGAGGAAGCCAAGCTTTCAGTCTGCAGTTGCTGGCCTTGGCCTCCACTCTAGGCTACAATGTTTCAAACAGAAATGACTGCTGTCCCAGAGCGAGCAGAGGCTTGGCTCCACTCCAGGCTACAAAGTTTCAATTGTAGACATAGATTAATCCCAGATCCCAGGGCCTCCGCTTGGGTCACTGGGGGGTGTGGCCAGCCTGCAAACTTCCACAGGCCCGTCGCCCAGGCTGCCCCTCACCCCAAGAAAACCCCCACCCTGATCTGGGACACTCTTCAGGGCAAACCATCTGGCCCCCACCCATGCACCAGGCCTCTATCCTATCTAATAAAAGAGGAATTTGCAGATTAACCATCACTCCAACACACAAGAGGGCTGCCTCCATGTGATCAAAGATTCTGCCCCCATATGGACACAAGATGGCCACCACAAGATGGCCAGCAGGGAAGGGCTGTTGGAGGTTCTAGGCCCTGCAAGGGAGGGCAGTTGGGGGCTATCAAGCCTGCAGGGGAGGGCAGTTAGAGGTGACCAGGCCACAGAAGAGGGAAGTTGGGGGCAAATAGGCTGGCAGGGGAGCAATTAAAAATCAATTAGGCTGGCAGGGTAGTGGTTAGCAGGCTATCAGGCAGGCAGGCAGAAGTGGTTAGGGGCAATCAGGGAGGCAGGCAGGTGAACAGTTTGGAGCCAGCAGTCCTGGATTGTGAGAAGGATGTCCGATTGCTCGTTTAGGCCCAATTCTACCAGGATCGGGCCTATACAGGCAGTCAGGCATACCTCAACAGGTCCCAGATTAAAGAGGGTGCAAGCTGGGCTAAGGGGCATCCCCCACCCCCACGCACAAATTTCGTGCACTGGGTCTCTAGTCCTATCTAATAAAAGATAACATGTAAATTAACCATCACTCCATGACAAAATGGCGGCACGCATAGCAGATGCTGGCAGTGTCGCCCTGGCAACAGGGGCACAGTATCTGCTCCAAGGCCGTGGAGGGAGAGGAGGGGCCTCTGGCCAGAGGACTGGGAGCAGGATGTTGAGCTCAGGTCACTAGCGGTGGCGTGAGCTCAGCATCCTTGCTCCAGCCAGCCACGGGGAGGGAAGGGAGGAACCAGAAAAATGGATCTTTCCAGTTCCTGATGCTGACAGAGCCCTATGGGTGCCAGGCTCCTCCACCTGCAGGCCCCAGTTGCAGCCCAGCAGCCCCAGTCATAGACTGGAAGCCCCCTTCCCCCAGTCCAGATGCTACCAGCATGGCGCCGCAGTGGAGAGTGTCCGGCGGACATGCTACAGACATCAAATTGCTGCTGCTGAGGTCACCTCCCCCACACACTCACACATAAGGTGCAGCTCCCATGGCAGCTGATGCGCACCACACCAGGTGGGGAAGCCGGACCTGAAAGCCCAAGCTCCTGAGCACCTGAGCTGCAAGGTGTCATGGGCCGGGGCCCTGAGGAGGCCCCAGGATAAGCATATTCCCAGAGGCTGTGTGGAAGAAGGGGAGGAACCTCTGGCTAGAGGCTAGGGTGAGTGATGCTGGAGTCTTTGCAGGCCAGGCTGAGGGACACACCCCTCCTCCACACCCCTGTGCATGAATTTTGTGCACTTGGCCTCTAGTGCAGTTATAAGAATGCTTATGGGGAGGAGGGAAAAAAAATGGCGGCGGAACGGAGGGATTTGATCTGAATCTGCTCACAGGGTAGAGGGAGGGAGCAGCTGAGAGTCGCGCAGGGAGCATTTGTCGGCGACTAGGGGGACAGCTGTGCTCCAGGAGAAGATAGAGGACTGCTGGGCTGGCCTCCCTAGCCTGAGCAGCCCCAGTACTGCTGGGTTCTCTCCCTGAGCCAACTGCGCGAGGAGGCGCGCGGAGGCGGACCACGACATCTTGAACGAGAGGAGCTGGAAAACATACAGCTGCCGTTCGCGGTACCGGCGGGACCTCTGGGGCTCCCGGAGCACCGGCGACCAGGTGGCGCGCAGAGCCCAGGGAGCTCTAAACTCCAGCAAGGAAAGGTCAGATTTCCCTGGGGGTACTTTGGGCGCGAAACTGAGGGGGCTGGCAGTCTGGGAGATCTGCACCTTGGAACTCAAAACCTGGAGATCTGCACCTGAAATAGAATCTGTGGCTGTTGAAACTGGTGAACGTGGGAGAGGGCCCTTGGAGCTGGTGGCAGAGTTGATCCCTGGAGCGCAATCAGTTTGGACCTGACAGAGGGGGGAAGCCCGGAAGATTTTGGGAGGGTTCTGGCTGCTAAAACAGCAGTCACCATTAGAGAGGCAGTATTGTTTAGTTCAGGATAAAGAGGACCAATAGACCCAGGAGTCAATCTAGAAACACTGCCACCCAGAGGCCAAATCACAAATTGACTCTTATGTGACAGGGAATTGATTATATCTTCTCTTCGACCTTGGGAATACAGTCTATTTTCATCTACACTTTAGTATCTTTTACTCTACCTCAACTTCACCTTTATACCACCACTCTCTGGCTAACCTTTCCCTATTTAGTGCCTTGTTTCCCTTACACTTTTCCCGCTTTAGATTTACCTAATTCTTTCCCCTTACCCCCTGTTAAAATTTCACCCCACTGATATATCTAATCTCTAACCACCTAATCCAAGTGCATATATACCTCTAGCTTCTCTGACTTCACTATCTTAAAGTGTTTTTAGCCCTGTCCTGTTGTTGTTGTTTACTTGACTGTTGATTATATTGATTTTTTAAGCAGGTTTATGAGATTGATTTGCTTAGTCTGTTATTTTGGTTTGTCTTGTAGGGGGGGTTATTTTTATTTTTGGTGTTGTTTCTTGTTTTGTTGTCCTCATCTGCATTGTTTTTGAGATAGATTTTTGCTCTGTGTTCCCTCACCTCTCTTGATATTAGTAGTTGTATGTAATTTGTATCAATCTCCAAGTACTTGTTGCAGGTTTTGGTTCGGATTAGGGGCTATCCTATAGGAGTTTTCACCCCACATTTATAATTTACTCCTTTTATTTCTTTTTTCTTCTCCCCCTTTTCCCATTATCATTTTGGCAGTCCTGTCTTTCTTTTTAGTGAGTGTATGTGTTTGGGGGGGTCTCTTTCTTTTTTGTGTGAGTGTGGGTGTGTGAGTGTCTGTGTGGGTCTGGGGGAGGTTCTCTTTCTTTTTTCCCACCTATCACCAAATTTGCCTTTCTCTGGCGGTCACCTTTATTTGGAATTACAATTACTTTGACTACATTCCGGTTCAGTGCCTGGTGCGTTGCACCTGGTTGTGTTGTATTTTGTGCCTTTAAATCAACACAGGAGAGTGAGAACTACATAACCACATACACAGAGAAGAGAGACCATGGGAAGACAAAGAAATAGCCCACATATGAAAGAAAAGCAAGGCTCGCCAGAAAAGGAGGTAAACGAAATGGAAGTTAACAACCTGTCAGAGAAAGAATTCAGAGAAATGGTCATAAGGTGGCTGAAAAGAATGGAAGATAAATTTGATAATATGAGTAAGACCCAAGAGGAAATGAGGAAGACCCAGGAAGAAATGATGAAGAGCCATGAAGAAATGAAGAGAAGCCACGAAGAAATGAAGAGGAGCCAAGAAGAAATGAAAAATGACATTGCTGAAGTAAAGAACTCAATAGAAAGTATTAAGAGTAGACTGGAAGAAGCAGAGGATCGCATCAGTGAGCTAGAAGACCAGGTAGGAAAAAATAACCAAGTAGAGCACCTTCTAGAAAAAAAAATTAAAAAGCAGGAGGAGAGCCTAAGAGAACTATGGGACAACATGAAACAAAACAACATCCGTATAATTGGGCTTCCAGAAGGACAGGAAACTGAGCAAGGAATAGAAAACCTGTTGGAAGAAATAATGACAGAAAACTTTCCTGGTATAAGAAAGGAAAAACCCACACAAATCCAAGAAGCTCACAGAGTCCCAAGCAAAATAAACCCCAAAAGACCTACGCCAAGGCACATTATAATTAAACTGGCAAACACCAATGACAAAGTAAGAATCTTAAAAGCTGCCAGAGAGAGACAGAAAGTCACCTACAAAGGAACACCCATCAGACTAACAAGTGATCTCTCAACAGAAACCTATCAGGCCAGAAGGCAGTGGAATGAAATCTACAAAGTCATGCAAAGGAAGGGTCTGAATCCTAGAATACTGTACCCAGCAAGGCTCTCAATCAAAATTGAAGGTCAAATCAGGAGCTTCACAGATAAAAAAGGACTAAGGGAATTCGTCACCACCAAACCAGCAATGCAAGAAATGCTAAAGGATCTGCTGTAAAAAGAAATAGGAAGCGAAGAAGGAACACAGGGGCAAAGAACAAAAATGGCAACATATAAGCACCTATCAATAATAACTTTAAATGTAAACGGGTTAAATGCTCCAATCAAAAGACATAGGGTAATAGACTGGATAAGAAAACACAACCCATGTATCTGCTGTCTACAAGAAACCCACCTCCGAAAAAAAGACGCACACAGACTGAGGATGAAAGGTTGGAAAAAAGTTATTCAGGCGAATGGAAATGAAAAAAAAGCTGGGGTAGCCATACTTATATCTGACAAATTAGATCTCAAAGTGAAGGACATAACAAGAGATAAAGAAGGCCACTTCATAATACTAAAGGGAGCAATTCAACAAGAAGAAATAACTCTTGTAAACATATACGCACCCAATACAGGAGCACCCAAATATATACAAAAACTCCTAGAGGACATCAAGGGAGAGATAGACAGCAATACAATCATAGTAGGAGACTTTAATACCCCATTATCACCATTGGACAGATCCTCTAAACAAAAAATCAGTAAAGAAACATCAATTCTCAATGACTCACTGGACCAGATGGAATTAATTGACATCTTCAGATCATTTCACCCCAAAGCCACAGAATATACATTCTTTTCAAGTGCCCATGGGTCATTCTCAAAGATAGACCATGTATTAGGTCATAGGCAAAGTCTCTCCAAATTCAAGAAGATAGAAATCATATCAAGTATATTCTCAGATCACAGTGGCATAAAGCTGGAAATCAACTACAATAGAAACAATCCAAAGAAATCGAACACATGGAGACTAAACAGCATGCTATTAAACTATGACTGGGTTACTAGAGAGATTAAGGAAGAGATAGAAAACATCATGGAAACAAATGACAATGATAGCACAACAATCCAAAATCTATGGGACACAGTGAAAGCAGTTCTGAGAGGGAAGTTCATAGCTCTACAATCCTACTGCAAAAAACTAGGAACAGCGGCAATAAATTATCTAACCCAACAACTCAAAGAGTTAGAAAGAAAGCAACAAGAAAAGCCCAGTGTAAGCAGAAGGAAGGAAATAGTAAAGATCAGAGCAGAAATAAATGACATAGAGACCAAAGAAACAATACAGAAAATCAATGAAACCAAGAGCTGGTTCTTTGAAAGGATAAACAAGATTGATGAACCTCTAGCCAGACTCACCAAGAAGCAAAGAGAGAGGACCCTAATAAATAAAATCAGAAATGAAAGAGGTGAAATAACAACAGACCCCATTGAAATACAAAGGATTGTTAAAAATACTATGAACAACTCTACTCCAACAAACTGGACAACCTGGAGGAAATGGATATGTTTCTAGAAAAATATAACCTCCCAAAACTCAGTCAAGAAGAATCTAAACAACTCAATAGACCAATAACTGTGGAAGAAATTGAAGCAGTCATCATAAAGCTTCCAGCAAACAAAAGCCCAGGGCCAGACGGCTTCACAGGGGAGTTTTACCGAACATTCAAGGAAGAACTAAAACCTATACTCCTCAGACTATTCCAGAAAATTCAAGAGGATGGAAAACTTCCAAACTCCTTCTATGAAGCTAGCATCACCCTAATACCAAAACCAGATAAAGACGACACAATGAAAGAGAATTACAGGCCAATATCCCTCATGAATATAGATGCCAAAATCCTCAATAAAATTCTAGCAAATCGGATCCAGCAGTACATCAGAAAGATCATACACCACGACCAAGTAGGATTTATCCCAGGAATGCAAGGATGGTACAATATCCGCAAATCAATAAATGTGATACATCACATAAACAAATTGAGAGATAAAAATCACATAGTCATATCAATTGATGCAGAAAAAGCATTTGACAAAATCCAACATCCTTTCTTAATAAAAACTCTCAATAAGGTAGGAATAGAAGGATCATACCTCAACATAATAAAAGCCATATACGATAAACCCACAGCATACATCATACTCAATGGGCAAAAACTACAAACATTTCCCCTAAGAACAGGAACAAGACAGGGTTGCCCACTTTCACCACTCCTGTTCAACATAGTACTGGAAGTATTATCCATTGCAATTAGACAAGAAGAAGAAATAAAAGGCATCCAAATTGGAAAAGAAGAAGTTAAGCTATCCTTATTTGCAGATGACATGATATTGTACATAAAAAACCCGAAAGACTCCATAAAAAAGTTAGTAGACTTAATAAATGAGTTCAGCAATGTAGCAGGCTACAAAATTAATGCCAAGAAATCTATGGCATTTCTATACACTAATAGTGAACTTACAGAAAGAGAGACTAAAAAAGCAATCCCATTTACCATCACACCAAAAAAATTAAGATACCTAGGAATAAACTTAACTAAGGAGGTAAAAGATCTATTTGTGGAAAACTACAGGACACTGAAAAAAGAGATAGAGGAAGATGTAAACAGGTGGAAGAACATTCCATGTTCATGGATTGGGAGAATCAACATAATTAAAATGTCCATACTACCCAAAGCAATCTATAAATTTAATGCACTCCCCATTAAAATACCAATGGCATATTTCACAGACCTAGAAAGAACTCTCCAAAAATTCATCTGGAACAAAAAAAGGCCCCGAATAGCCACAGCAATCCTGAGAAAGAAGCACAAAGTCGGTGGGATTTCCATACCAGATTTCAAGCTGTATTACAAGGCTACTGTTCTTAAAACAGCCTGGTACTGGCACAAGAACAGACATATAGATCAATGGAATAGAATAGAGAATCCGGATATCAACCCAATCCACTATGCTCAATTAATATTTGACAAAGGAGGCAGGAACATAAAATGGAGTCAAGACAGTCTCTTCAATAAATGGTGTTGGGAAAATTGGACAGATACATGCAAAAAAATGAAACTGGAGCACCAACTTACACCATACACAAAAATAAACTCAAAATGGATACAGGACTTAAACGTAAGACAGGAAACCATAAAAATATTAGAGGAATCTACAGGAAGAAAAATCTCAGACATATGCCAAAAGAACTTCTTTGATGATACCGCTCCGAGGGCAATGGAAGCTAAAGAGAAAATAAACAAATGGGACTACATCAAAATCAAAAGCTTTTGCACAGCTAAAGAAACCATCAACAAAACAACGAGAAAACCCACTGTATGGGAGAACATATTTGCAAATGTTATTAGTGATAAAGGTTTAATCTCAAGCATCTACAGGCAACTCACCCAACTCAATAAAAGGAGGACAAATGATCCAATAAAAAAATGGGCAACAGACCTAAATAGAATCTTCACGAAAGAAGACAAAAGGAAGGCCCAGAGACACATGAAAACTTGCTCAAAGTCACTAATTATCCGAGAGATGCAAATCAAAACGACTATGCGGTACCATCTCACACCTATCAGAATGGCTTACATCAACAAATCAACAAACGACAAGTGCTGGCGAGGATGCGGAGAAAAAGGAACTCTTGTACACTGCTGGTGGGATTGTAGACTAGTACAGCCACTGTGGAGAACAGTATGGAGATTCCTCAAAAAACTAAAAATGGAGCTCCCATTCGACCCAGTGATCCCACTTCTAGGAATATGCCCCAAGAAATTAGAAAGGCGAAATAGAAAGGATATATGTACCCCTATGTTCATAGCAGCACAATTTACCATAGCTAAGATTTGGAAACAGCCGAAGTGCCCATCAGCAGATGAGTGGATCAAAAAACTATGGTACATTTACACAATGGAATACTACGCCGCAGAAAAAAAGAAGGAGCTCCTACCATTTGTAACAACATGGATGGATTTGGAGAGCATTATGCTAAGTGAAATTAGCCAGGCAGAGAAAGACAAATATCACATGATCTCACTCATTTGAGGAATACAATCAATGACATAGACTGATGAACAAGAATAGATCCAGAGACTGAGAAAAGTCCATCAGAATTTCAAACCTCAGGGTAAGTGGCAGGTGGTGAGAGTAAGTGGAAAAGTCAATATACTTGAATTCTTGAACTGAGGTAAGTGATTTGTGTTTTTACATCCCTGACAAAGTTTATATAAAATTATTAAAAAATGGCAGCTAGTCTGACATTGAATTGACATGGCCTAGAGCTTGTCATATCCTATGGAGACCAGTCCTTAGGCTAGGCCCTGCTTTAACCTCCCATGACACCATAATACCCTTACATGATATTATTCTACAATGTCATTATAATATTGGATATTTGACAACAGCATATTATACAATTATCCCAAATAAACTTACAAACTAATTCTTTGAATGTTGGGCAGCAACTTAAAAAAGAATAGGAAAGAAATTAATCCCTTTCAGAAGGAATTAAGGCACTGGGAAGGCATCCGAGCATTCTATATTGGCCCTTCTTGCCCTTTCTGCCAAGAGGGACCTTCTTGTTACTATCCAAATACACACAGCTGATGCCAGAGTTTTCAGTTCGAGCTGTGGCTGAAGCCTTTGGGCAGCTGGCACCATGGATCTGTATCTCGACCAATGGTGTGAGCTGGGCCCTCTCTGGAGAAGAAACCTGGGTCCCCCGAGATATGTGATCAGTACCGGGACCCCGCCAGCAGGCGAGGGGACCCCAAGGCAGGTACTGGACGTGGAGGCCACAGGGGGGCATAGACTACAAAGGAGACAGAACTGAACCTCACATCACCCTGTTTGGCCCCGGAGGATGGCTGGTTAGCCAGAGACGGGTAAGATTCCTCAGGGAAGGAACAACCTAAGACAGGCACAGTCGCAGAGGGGCCAACAGGAGAGAACTAAAAGGTCAACAGAGGTGGGGCACAGACCCTCATCCACAAACCTTGCAGGGGTTTGAATTCTCAACCCTCCTAAGGGAGGTCTCCTACCCCCACGGCTGCTTCGCCTCCCACACACAACTCATACGGGGACCCAGGCGGCAGACAGAGACTCGGCCAGCAATAGCTGCTCTATATCTAAATTCAGTCTATTACCAGGAATGCTCGGGACCTACTCAAAATTGCAAATATTCCTTTCCACTAGTATTCACAGGGTAAACTAAGATTTCTGCTTGAGTATTAAAATTGACAGGAAAATAGTAATCAAGTTTTCAGATTAATTTAAATTGGCCAAGTGAAATATGTGAATACTCAAGAAAATTATAGGGTACTGGACAAAAAGCTTTCCTAAAACATTAACTGAAAAATCTATTAGTAGTTCATCTCTCTGTAAAATTGCCTAACATCCAAAGAACCTAAAGCAGTCACTTTGTGTGCAAAAATTAAAATTTAAAATTATCAAGACTGCAATAGAAAATTTCCAAAAGTCCCCATTAATCAAAAAAGGGGAGGGGACAGCGGGGTAATATCATGAAAGGGACAAAAAAAAATATCGAGTAAGTAAAATACATCTAGAAAATTCTTACTCCAGTAAAGTAAATTCCATTTGTAAAAACAATAGCAGGACACCCATGAAAAAACACACATGGTGTCAAAATAAGCCAAAGGAAAATCATTTAGGCAAAAATTAAAAAGAATCCCAAGTCTATTTTGCTTAGAGGATCCCTTTGTTAACTTTTGGTCGAGAATGTGTTTGTGTGTTTTCAGAGAACAACTCCAAGACCATGTGGGTTCCTGCGACGGTGAGGAACTGATGGATCTGTTCCAGTCATGAGGACGGTCCAGAGATGGGGGACACTGACGACACCTTGCCATACTAGCAGTCAGCAGCTGTGCATGTCTGCAGGCAGCCCAGGACCAAACCAGAGAGGATGGATCATGCATTGACACGATATGTCCACCATCTGGATACCATTGCTGACTTATACACATAATGAATTATTTGACACTGAAACTGGGACTCAGAAAAGTTGGACATTGAAACCGAGACTGAAACACTTTTTGTTCTTATACATTTATTTCTAGTATGCAGAGGCAAGATATTTTTGAAGAAAAGAAACAGGGGAGAGTGATTGATATAGAGGCAGGATGGCCTTGAACAGGCTGTCAAGCTACAGGGGGAGGCTTGGGTGGATGGGAGGCAGATGCGGGGGGAGATCAACGGAAGGACTTGTATGCATGCATATGAACATAACCAATGAATGAAAGACACTGGGGCGGGGAGGGGGGAAGCTGGGGATATGTGCTGGGGGGTGGGGGAGGCTGGGGGGAGGATAAGGGGGAGGGGGAAAGGAAAACATGTACTACTATTATACTGCAAAAAATCAATAAAAAATAATTAAAAAAAAAAGAATGCTTATGACTTAGAAATATATGTGTCTCAGAGAACTAAGATGGCGGCAAAGGTAAAACACCTATCTTGCCGTCATAATCAGCAATTTTAATACTACAACTTAACGAAAGAACAAACACCTTCCAGAATCACCAGAAAGCTCGCCGAGTGAAAATTCCACAAATAAAAGTGAAGATAAGACACTGTGACTCAGAGGAGCGGCGGCGAACAGTGGTGAAAGATTCGCACGGAGAGAGGTTTGGAGTGTGCGCTGTGGAGAGGGCGGGCGGCTGAAAACCGGCCAGTTTTCTCCAACGGGGAGACAAAGGCGTCCCACTGCACTGATTCTCCAGCTCTGGGCGAAGTCCAGAGAACCCACTATCACACGGGGTGAAAACTGGACAGTGGGAGGGCACGCCGAAGCTCGGGTGCTGCAGGGTCTCCCGGCTTGTGGAGAAGGCAGCTTTCGCGCGAACAGCTCGGCTGCGTGACGGCGCAGAGAGCGCACCGCGACTTTCCTCTCATTCGGAAAACCGTCAGACTTCTTTGTTTTATGACCCTGGGTGAGACATTGCGCATGCAGACTCATTTTGGGAAAGTCTGAATTCCCCAGCAAGTGGCAGCCGGTGGAGCTCCTCAGCGGCTCTCTCTCAGAGGTGCTGGCGGCCATTGCCCCCGGCACAGAGTCCCTGGGGCTGCATAGGTCCGAGCTAACGCTGTCTGCTTGGCCCGGAGACTCCGCCCACCCAACCTGAGCACAGCTGAGCTTCACAGACAATTGGCCTGGAGGTCAACCCTCCAAGTGCTAACAACGATTAACTGAGCTTAACTTCAGCAAGACTGTGCAGCCCATATCCACCTCAGGTAACCAGGGAGGCTGAGCCACTATCCCTAGTAGGAAGTCTACCACACAAAGCTAATTGACCAACTCAGGGAAGCAGCCACCATGCAGCGACATGGAAAGAAATCAGATGTGAAAGAAATGGAGGAAAAAAAACAACTGGACATGAATTCAGAACCACGGTTATAGGGTTTTTTAAGAGGCTCCAACAAAAGATCGAGGCCTATAAGGAAATAAGCAAGACCACAAAGGAAATGAATGAGTCCTACAAGAAAATGAACAACACCCTCAAGGATATAAACGAGAGCTGCAAAGAAATGATCAAGACCAACGTGGAAATGATCAAGACCAACGTGGAAATGAATGAGTCCTACAAGGAAATGAAAGAAACCCTCAAGGATATAAAGCAGACTCTCAAGGATATGAAAAAGGACCAACCAGAAATTAAGCATACACTGACTGAAACAAAAAATATTATACAAAGACCTAAAAGTGCCCTGGAGCACCCCAAGAACCAAGTTAAAGATTTGAAATACAAAGAGGTAAAATCCACTCAGCTGAAAAAGCAAGAAACCAAAAGAATCCAAAAAATTGAAGATAGTGTAAGGGGCCTCTGGGACAACCTCAAGCATACCAACATCCAAATTATATGGGTGCCAGAAAAAGAGAGAGAGCACGACAATGAAAACCTATTTGAAGAAATAGTGACTGAAAACTTCCCACACCTGGTGAAAGAAATTGACTTAGGAGTCCAAGAAGTGCACCGAACCCCAATATATAGGAACCCTAAGAGGACCACACCGAGGCACATCATAATTAAAATGCCAAGAGCAAAAGACAAAGAGAGAATATTAAAAGCAGCAAGAGAGAAACAGTTGGTTACCTATAAGGGAGCACTCATACGACTGTCAGCGGATTTCTCAACAGAAACGATGCAGGCCAGACGGGAGTGGCAAGAAATATTCAAAGTGATGAACAGCAAGAATCTACAACCAAGGTTACTCTATCCAGCAAAGATATCATTCAGAATTGAAGGTCAGATGAAGTGCTTCGCAGATAAGAAAAAGCTAAAGGAGTTCATCACCACCAAACCAACATTATATGAAATGCTGAAAGATATTCTTTAAGAAGAGGAAGAAGAAAAAGGTAAAGATGAAAATTATGAACAACAAATACACATCTATCATCAAATGAACATAAAAATCAAGTGAATTGATAGGCTGTTGAACAGTTTAGACTGGTGAATATAACAGAGACATGGACATAGAGAGGGAATGGACTGACAATTCTTGGGGAGAAAAGGGTTATGGGAAGTGCAGCAAGAGACTGGACAAAAATCTAGCAACAATGGGAGAGGACAGTGGGGAGGGGGAAGTGAGGGTGGAGGGTGGGATAGGTACAGAGTGGAGGGGAGCTATAGGGGGATAAAAAGGGGAAACAATGTAATTAATAAACTGAACAATAAAGATTAAAAAAAAAGAAATATATGTGTCTCTATTTCCACCCAAGAAGAGGCAGGGTGACATTCACCACGCGCTGACAGGAGGGTTGGGGGTGCGGTTACAAGTATGGAGAACTACTGCGGGCGATGCCCACAACGATGCATGATACAGTGGGAGGCTGCGGAGTTAGGCGGTATGCTCAAAGGAGGAAAGCAAACTTTCCAGGAGAGGCTGCAAACAGAGGGATTTCCCCTCCATGCCCACAGAATCAGACCACAGAACCAAAGCCCGGAATGCGAAGCCCGTCCCCCCATGCTCCTCACAGATGCGGGGCCCATGCATCTTTTTGACACCTGCCAAGTGTGTAAGAAAGGCCACTGTTTCCCATGGAAGTCAGTGCAATGCCAATTGTTGGGCCTGTCCAGCTGAGATGCCCAAACTAAAGCATTTTGTCCTCGGCTTCCTCCGCTCTGAGAGCATCCCACCAGCTGGACAGACTTGCAACTGTTCTACAGATGACCTTTACTTGACCTCCATCACAACCCTGAGTCAGTGTGTGGCACCCGCAGTCCACCCAGCGGTGAGTGCCAGGGTGGGGCTGTGACGCTGGCCAGCCACCCACAGCCCATGCTCCTCATACTGTGCCCTGTACTGTGCCCTGTGCTGTGCCCTGTGCATGAGCACTGCCCTGCCCAGGCCCAGCCATAACCAGGGGCAGTCAGATTGCCTGGTGGCCACGTCTGCTCCTCCTGAGCATGAAGGAATGGTGGGCACAAAGGAGCAGGCTGTTCGGGGGAAACATAATTGCTTCATTTTGCTGTCTTGAGAGTCCATCCTCCCCCCCTCCCACCACACACACACACACCAGGACACACACATATCCAGATACATACACACCTGGACACCCACATACCCAGAAACACACAGACACACATACACACACATACACACACACACACACACACACACACACATATCCAGATACATACACACACAAACACACACACACCTGGACACACACACAGACACACACACACACACACACACACACACAGACACATACCCACTGAGATACACACACACCCAGAGACACACACATACAGAGACACATACTTCTGGACACACACACACATACAGAGACGCACACACTTCTGGACACACAGACACACACACATACAGAGACACACACACTTCTGGACACACACACAGACACACAGAGACACACACAACCCAGACACACTTCATTACATGCAGAGCTCTCGGGGCCAGTCTCCATGGGCACCAGGAAACACGTCTCTCGTGCTTCTCCTGAAACGTGCACCTTCGCAAGTGTATCCCACTCAGTGGACCAAATTGTGAGAACAGTGTCCCGAGCCCCCAAGTGAGCAGAGAAAAAGCAGGGAGGCCATGCTGGGCCCCTGGGGCAGACAAAGCCAGGGATGCAAAGAAGCCTCCTGTCTGTGTGAAATCTCCGACTTTCAAATTAGTTGGCAACTAATTGTAAGTCTTCTTAACAGGCCACACCTCTCGCAACCTCTCCCAGGGCTGGACCTGGCGTACCTAGTCCCAGAATGGATAGTTTCTGCTCCGACCAGTGCTCTTCACGCTGCGCGACCTCCCTGCCGCCGGCTCGCATGTAGAGGGCAGAAACAGAGGCCAGGCAGTCTGGATGGGAAAGACCACATGAGGATCAGAGAAGCCTGGAAAAGAATAAACCCAAAAGTGAGACAGGGGGTAGGGGGATACATCTGAGAGCAGAAAGGAGTGACCAGAAATTAGATACAATTGCAAGACTCGACATCTTAAAATTTGTAAAAAAGCTTTTAATATGACAAACTTCTCATAGGATAAGAAAAGAGAGAGAGAAGACAGAAATAATAATATTAATACAAAGGGATATAAACATCATTTTAATTAGTCAAAATAGAAAAATATACAATTATCTTAATTGACACAGAAAAGTATTTGAAAAAATTCATTTCTCATTCATAATAAAGAGAATCCAATAAACTAAGAATGGTAAATACCTTTACTTAATAAAAGATATTTATCACAAAACCAACAAACATCATGGTTGTGAGGAAGCACAAAATACAATGCCCTTTAAATTAAGGACAGGACAGAATGTCCTCATCACTATTTTTAGTCTGGAGGACTAGTTAGTACAGATTTCCTTCAAAGGGGGAAATACAAGGAATGAAAACTGGAAAGAAAGAAAAATTACTCTCAGATAATTTGTTTATCTGGAAAACTTCGAAGACTCAAACACTCCTTGCTAAAAATAATAATGTGGCCCTGGCTGATTTGGCTCAGGATAGAGTGTCGGCCTGTGGACTGAAAGATCCCAGGTTCGATTCCAGTCAAGAGTACATTCCCAGGTTGCAGGCTCCAGGCTCAATCCCCAGTATGGAGTGTACAGGAGGCAGCTAATCAATGATTCTCTGTCATCATTGATGTTTCAATCTCTCTCCCTCTCCTGTCATCTCTGAAATCAATAAAAAAATATTTTAAAAAATTAATTGGATTTTTACACACCAGCAACAAATAGAAAACATTAAAAAATTTAAAATTACCATCACCAAGAATATGTATGTGTGTTTGCAGATATATATGTGTAACATAATAGACTATTATATAGGATAGAACAGAATGGATCTAACAAAATTTACTCAAGACTCACATGGAGAAAACTTTAGTTAGCACCATTAAAGGAGACCTAAACAAAATCAAATCTTAAAGACATCAAGTTCTCGAGGAGAACACCAAGATGGCGGCATAAGCAAACACCTATTGTTCTGCCCTGCGCAACGATTTAAGAACTACAACATAACAGCAGAACAGACAAGCACCCAGAATCACCAGAAAGCTGGCTGAATGTAAACTCCACTAATAGGAGCAAAGGTGGGACACAGACTCAGGACCGGCGGGACCGCAGCCTTTCAGACGGAAAAGAGGTTAGGAGTCGCCCTATTCGCGCGCGAGGGCTGGGGCTGGAGCAGGGACCGGCAGGATTTAAGCGGGGCGCGGCAGAGATTCCTAGTCCCAAGGGTCGCGCAAACCCGCGACTTGCCCCCTGGAAACTTGTCTCCTGGTTCCGGAAGCCATCTATTTTACAGCCCTGGACTGGACTTTTGGTGTACAGGCACATTTGGGGAAAGGCAGAGTTGTCTGGCAAGGGGAAGAGACTAGCGGCTTTCTCTTGGAGGTGTCTGCAGCCATCCCCATCCAACAGAGACCCGCACGCAGGAGCGCCGCATAGGACCCAGCTGCCGCCGCCGCAGCTGCCACTGAGGCGCAGCTCAGAGACTCCGCCCATCCAACCTGAACACAGTCTCCCTTCACAGCCAATTGGCCTGGAGGTCAAACCCTCCTAGGGCTAACAACAAAAAGCTGGGTTTAAATTCAAAAACACTGAATACAACCCATAAAGGATTGCAGTAAGAGTACCCACCTCAGGTAACCAGGGAGACTGAGCCACTGTCCCTTTGAGGATATCCACCACATAAAGCAGCCACCATGCAGAGACATGGAAAGAAATCAGGAGTGAAAGAAATGGAGGAGAAAAGACAACAAGACATAGAGTTCAAAACCACGGTTATAAGGCTTTTCAAGAGGCTCCTACAAAAGGCCGATCAACTTAATAAGAATTCCCAGGAAATAAACAAGACCAACCAGCAAATGAATGAGAATTACAAGGAGATGAATGATACTTACAAGGAAATGAATGAGACCCTCAGGGAAATGAACAAGACCTCTGAGGATACGAACCAGACCCTCACAGATAAAAAAAACCACCAACTAGAAATCAAGCATACACAGACTGAAATAAAAAATATTACACAAAGTCCTAAAAGCAGTCCAGAGGGCCACAAGAACCAAGTCAAAGATTTGAAATACAAAGAACCAAAATCCACTCAGCTGGAAAAGCAAGAAACAAAAAGAATTCAGATAATTGAAGATAGCGTAAGGGGCCTCTGGGACAACCTCAAGCAAGCCAACATCCGAATTATTGGGGTGCCAGAAAAAGAGAGAGAGCAAGTTAATGAAAACCTACTTGAAGAAATAGTGACTGAAAACTTTTCCCACCTGGTGAAAGAAACTGACTTAAAAGCCCAAGAAGTACACAGAACCCCAAAATATAGGAATCTAAAGAGGACCACACCAAGACATATCATAATTAAAATGCCAAGAGCAAAAGATAAAGAGAGAATATTAAAAGCAGCAAGAGAAAAACAGTTGGTTACCTACAGGGGAGCACCCATACGATTGTCAGCGGATTTCTCAACAGAAACGATGCAGGCCAGATGCGAGTGGCAAGAAATATTCAAAATAATGAAGAGCAAGAATCTACAACCAAGATTACTCTATCCAGCAAAGCTATCATTCAGAATTGAGGATCAGATAAAGTGCTTCGCAGATAAGAAAAAGCTAAAGGAGTTCATCACCACCAAACCAGTATTATATGAAATGCTGAAAGACGTTCTTTAAGAAGAGGAAGAAGAAAAAGGTAAAAATATAAGTTATGAACAACAAATACACATCTATCAACAAATGAACATAAAAATCAAGTGAACTGATAGGCTGATGAACAAGATAAACTGGTGACTATAACAGAAACATGGACATAGAGAAGGAATAGACTGACAATTTTAGGGGAGAAAAGTGTTGTTGGAAGTACAGCAAGAGATTGGACAAAAATCTTGCAACAGAAGGAACTAAGATGGCGGCAAAGGCAAAACCCCTATCTTGCCATCATAATCAGCAATTTTAATACTACAACTAAACGAAAGAACAAACACCTTCCAGAATCACCAGAAAGCTCGCCGAGTGAAAATTCCACAAATAAAAGTGAAGATAAGACACTGTGACTCAGAGGAGCGGCGGCGAACAGCATTGAAAGATTCGCACGGAGAGAGGTTTGGAGTGCGCGCCGTGGAGAGGGCGGGCGGCTGAAAACCGGCCAGTTTTCTCCAACGGGGAGACAAAGGCGTCCCACTGCACTGATTCTCCAGCTCTGGGCGAAGTCCAGAGAACCCACTATCATACGGGGTGAAAACTGGACAGTGGGAGGGCACCCTGAAGCTTGGGTGCTGCAGGGTCTCCTGGCTTGTGGAGAAGGCAGCTTTCGCGCGAACAGCTCGGCTGCGTGACGGCGCAGAGAGCGCACCGCAACTTGCCTCTCATTCGGAAAACCGTCAGACTTCTTTGTTTTATGACCCTGGGTGAGACATTGTGCATGCAGACTCATTTTGGGAAAGTCTGAATTCCCCAGCAAGTGGCAGCCGGTGGAGCTCCTCAGCAGCTCTCTCTCAGAGGTGCTGGCGGCCATTGCCCCCGGCACAGAGTCCCTGGGGCCGCATAGGTCCGAGCTAACGCTGTCTGCTTGGCCCGGAGACTCCGCCCACCCAACCTGAGCACAGCTGAGCTTCACAGACAATTGGCCTGGAGGTCAACCCTCCAAGTGCTAACAACGATTAACTGAGCTTAACTTCAGCAAGACTGTGCAGCCCATATCCACCTCAGGTAACCAGGGAGGCTGAGCCACTATCCCTAGTAGGAAGTCTACCACACAAAGCTAATTGACCAACTCAGGGAAGCAGCCACCATGCAGCGACATGGAAAGAAATCAGATGTGAAAGAAATGGAGGAAAAAAAACAACTGGACATGAATTCAGAACCACGGTTATAGGGTTTTTTAAGAGGCTCCAACAAAAGATCGAGGCCTATAAGGAAATAAGCAAGACCACAAAGGAAATGAATGAGTCCTACAAGAAAATGAACAACACCCTCAAGGATATAAACGAGAGCTGCAAAGAAATGATCAAGACCAACGTGGAAATGAAAGAAACCTTCAAGGATATAAAGCAGACTCTCAAGAATATGAAAAAGGACCAACCAGAAATTAAGCATACACTGACTGAAACAAAAAATATTATACAAAGACCTGAAAGTGCCCTGGAGCACCCCAAGAACCAAGTTAAAGATTTGAAATACAAAGAGGTAAAATCCACTCAGCTGAAAAAGCAAGAAACCAAAAGAATCCAAAAAATTGAAGATAGTGTAAGGGGCCTCTGGGACAACCTCAAGCATACCAACATCCGAATTATAGGGGTGCCAGAAAAAGCGAGAGGCCAAGACAATGAAAACCTATTTGAAGAAATAGTGACTGAAAACTTCCCACTCCTGGTGAAAGAAATTGACTTAGGAGTCCAAGAAGTGCACCGAACCCCAATATATAGGAACCCTAAGAGGACCACACCGAGGCACATCATAATTAAAATGCCAAGAGCAAAAGACAAAGAGAGAATATTAAAAGCAGCAAGAGAGAAACAGTTGGTTACCTATAAGGGAGCACCCATACGACTGTCAGCGGATTTCTCAACAGAAACGATGCAGGCCAGATGGGAGTGGCAAGAAATATTCAAAGTGATGAACAGCAAGAATCTACAACCAAGATTACTCTATCCAGCAAAGATATCATTCAGAATTGAAGGTCAGATGAAGTGCTTCGCAGATAAGAAAAAGCTAAAGGAGTTCATCACCACCAAACCAACATTATATGAAATGCTGAAAGATATTCTTTAAGAAGAGGAAGAAGAAAAAGGCAAAGATGAAAATTATGAAGAACAAATACACATCTATCAACACATGAAAATAAAAATCAAGTGAATTGATAGGCTGTTGAACAGGATAAACTGGTGAATATAACAGAGACATGGACATAGAGAGGGAATGGACTGACAATTCTTGGGGAGAAAAGGGTTGTGGGAAGTGCAGCAAGAGACTGGACAAAAATCTAGCAACAATGGGAGAGGACAGTGGGGAGGGGGAAGTGAGGGTGGAGGGTGGGATAGGTACAGAGTGGAGGGAAGCTATAGGGGAATAAAAAGGGGAAACAATGTAATTAATAAACTGAACAATAAAGATAAAAAAAGCAAAAAAAAATCTTGCAACAATGGGAGAGGACAGTGGGGAGGGGGAGGTGAGGGTGGAGGGTGGGATAGATACAGGGTGGAGGGGAGATATAGGGGGATAAAAAAGGGGAAGCAATGTAATTAATAAACTGAACAATAAAAAAAAAGACATCAAGTTCTCTCAAATTGAGCTATAGTATCAGCACAGCTTTATATTCAGCTGTATTGCTAATCCAAAATTCCGGACCAAGGCGAAATATCAGCCTACACTTTTTAGGTAAAAATCTCAGGTAGTACATTTGTGACACGTGAATAAATCCAGAGGGCATCATGCATGTGAACTAAGCCAGATTAAAAAGGCCAAATACTGCATGGCCTCACTTATATGCAGAATCTAAAATAGTGAAACTTGGAGAATCAGAGAGTATATTGGTGGTTGCCAGGACTGAGCGGTGGTGGCAGGAGTTGGGAGATGATGGGCAATGGGTGCTAAGTTTCAGTTACACAAGATGAATGCATCTGGAGCTCTAACATACAGCATGATGACCACAGTTAATAATACTATATTGTGTACTTGAAATTTGCTAGGAAGGAAGGATATACTATGTTCTCACCACACACACAAAGAAGAAAATGATCATTCTAGGAGCTGATAGGAATGTTGATTAGCATGATTGTGGGGATTATTTAGCAATGTAAACATATATCAAATATACACTTAACTTCAAAGTGCAGGGTGGGACAAAAGTAGGTTTACAATTGTGAGTATGAGAACAGAGTTTATTCTTGCATTATTAGCTATTAAGTATTATATTATTTTCCATTTGAACAACTGCAAATCAGATACAATTGAAAGACTCAACAATTATACTTCAATAAAGATGGGAAATCTTAAGTTATACTAAGTGGAAGTTGAGAATATGAAAACGTAGACCACAGCGTCTCTGAAAGCAACTTTCTATCCTCTGTTGACACTGAAGGTCTTGGTCACGTGAGCCAACAGTGCCCCTCCTGGACAGACAGAGGGACACCTCAAACATGCATGTTCATGTACGTAGGGGAGTGTTTATAGAACATGATTTGTAAAGCTAAAGACCTTGAAGGATCATGAAACCCATTAACAGGAGATAGGATAAATAATTGATGATAAATACTATATAGCTATAAAAATGAATGAACTCAGTAACATAGACAACTTGGATAATATTGTGTAAAAAAATCAAATTGCAAAAGATAAACAGAATAATATCATTTTCGTGAAGCATAGAAACAAGCAATACTAAACCATAAAGCCTCTAGGCAATACATATATTTTTTTCATTGAATAATATTTTAAAAAATCATTAGGATAACCAGACACAACATTCAGGAGCGCAAAGGAGAAAGGAAGGAACAGACAAATAAAATGCAGAGGTCATGTTCTAGCTCTTTGATTGTGAGGGGGTGTGGGTATTTGTGTGACTTTGATGCTTCATTAGAAAGAAGGGAGTATGTTGAGTTTTTTCCAGAAAAGTCCTGGTTTATGTCCATTAACTTAGTGTAATTATGATATCCCCTTTCACTCTCAAAGATTTGACAAAGGCCTGAAGGTTTATATAATGAATTATGTAGTCTCCTTCTTTATAACCCACATACATTATGAAGAATTTGATATTAAAGATTGCATAATTAAAAAGTAATTAAAACAAATATTAATACCAGCAATGTTGTGTTAATAGAAATTTAAATTGTTACAATCATTCTACTCATAAGTATCATCAACAGCTTTAAAGGTTTACACAAGCTTTGACCCATTAATTGCAATTTAGGAAATGAAGTTTAAGGAAATAATTGAATGTGTAAGGATGACTATAAGGATGCTCATTACACAACTGCTAAAAGTTAAAAATCAAAATGGCATGCAAAAGTCAGGAACCAGCCTCAACTGAATGAGTAAGCAGGCGGGGAGCACACATCAGTAAGTGCTTAAGCAAATTGGTGTAGATACTGTTTCCAGGGAAAGAAGAAGGTAAAGTTGTAGGCAAACATGGTCAGTGGTGCAGCCCACTTGCTTCATAGTCCACCTTGGACTATGGCTAGCAGAAGTAATAAGGTAAAGGAAAGAAGTGTGGGCATTTAGGGCAGGCCACATGGAATCATATAGATAAATGTGATCCAGTCTCATCATAAATACATATATATGTGGTGTTGTTTCACTATTATTTCCTCATTATATGCCTTTACATATGGCTTAACGTCTTTCCTTATCTCTGCATAACTGTACACAGTTCTGTTGCTGACACAAGAATAATATTGTGACTCTAAATTTTCTCAAATATGTCCAGGTCATGATAAAAAGGATAAAGTCCATTAAGGTACTAATGCAAATTTCAGTATTAAAGTAATTAATCTTGAAATAATGAAAGCAGCAAAACCCAAAAGCAACTTTCATTTTCAATTTTTTTCCCAGTGCTTCATGGGAGCTGAGGAACAGGGCAGTTGTTAATGTGACTTTGGGGAAGCCATGGACTAATGCCAAGTTCAATAGTTCAAAGCTCCTTTGACTCAGGGGCTCCTAGCCATGGCTGTTAAGAGCCCACTTCAAGGGGAGTTTGGGGTTCAGAGCATCTTTCTCCGGGTGGGCATTCCATTTTATCCACACTTGGCCACCTGCAGGCTGTGTGAGAAATAGGAAACTCTGGTCTATGTAGTATTTCCCTCACTATTGAAAAGAGGAACTTCATTCTTCACCCATATCTCCTAGAAGGTTGCAAAAGCTAGCATTTATCAAATTTGAAGACCAGCAAAAATGCAAACCATTGCAGATGCCCTGTGTCTTGACTTCAACCTTGGGTAATGGATTGAATGTTATCTGGGCAGCAGAAAGTTTCTAAGAAAAGGCTGCAAATGTTAGGAGGGCTCACATTCTACCTCATCTTGCCAGGAGGGATCTCAACCTTTCCTGGCTTCTCTGCCCTAAGAAATGAGGCTTGAATCATTTACAAATTCTCAATTTGCAGATGGGTTTCTGCCCAGAATTATAAGAATTTAGTACAAGTATTTATTTCCTTTTTACTAGCACTAGCAAATGTTATAATCTAAATAAAGGTTCTAAAAGTGGACCTACGTGAAAAATCTCTTCTTACCCAAACACATCCCCACATCTAACTGCTTGGGAAATACCCCACCACAGTATTGGTTACTAAAACAGAAAAATAAGACAAAAACGGTTGGAGAGAGAAACAGTGTTGGGGTTGAGTCAGGCTTTTTAAAAAGAAATTTAGAGTCAATTATAATGTAGTGATTAAGAGCATAGAGTTTGGGGCCAGATGGTCTTGACCCAAACTTAACCTCTCTGCTTCTTAGTTTCTTTATTTGTAAAAGAGAAATAAAAACATAATCATAGGGTTCTTATGAGAAATAAGTAAATAAATACATATGTTCCTCCTAAAACAATGATTGGTGCATTGTAAATATACGTGTAAGTGGTTGATGTAATTTTTTAGTGATGTTGATTTACAAAAAGTGAACCCAATTGTGAGTGGCCTATAAAATGAATACTAAAAATCGATACTGACAGATACAAGGGCTGACTTAAATAAGTGGGGACTTCCCACATATTCTCTCATAGATTAGACCCCCTGGGGACAAGCACAGGGCTTCACAGAAAAAACAAACAAAAACTGGTGAATCCCTAAGTTCTACACTGAAAATTGTGAGAAATCATTTGGAGGCAGAGGTGGTTGGGTCTCAACATGTGCATGTAGAAAATGGCAGCCAGGCACCACACACCAGGTTAGGATCATGGAGAGCGCTCTGCCTGACCTTCCCTCATGTAAATCGCCTGGATGAAGCTGGAGGTGGTGCATTGTCATCAGGGCAGCACTGGAGGGAATTGACCAATGACATCTGGCCTGCCCTTGAGCACATTCCAACACTACTTCTGCCCCTTCTCCACTCTCAATACATAGATGCCTACAGCATGGAAGCCAGATGTATCTAGAACTGAGAGGAGGGCAGTTCCATGACTGCCCCAAAGTTTATGGATTAGGAGTAGAGGAAGCATGCAAATAAGCAGTGCTTGAACCTAGATCATAAAGCCAAAGGAATCTCCACCCATCATTTCCACAACCCTCTTAGTACGGCACAATTGGAGCTAGAATTTTGCTAATCCTCCAGTCTATATCACTAACCAAGGCAACAGATTATCCTAAAATAATACAAGTTCACAGGAAAAAGTAACAAGATATCTGAAAAGCATAAGTCCTAAATATGAAAGGTAGAAAAGCCAAACATATGATGACAGAGGAATTAGAGTTAATGGAGCAGAAAAAAAAAACCCACACACAATAATTTAACATAAGCATAAAAAATATATCCAGAGAAGTAAGAAAGGATAGTGGAAAACAGAAACAAGGAGTAATGGGGGGATGGAAAAACTGGGTATAAAAATATGTAAGTAAGAATCACTATAGAGGACATGAATAGAAGAAAAAATAGCAGGGATATTAATTAGTATGATTTTAAAGATTTAGTAACTCCCTCTGAAAACAGCATAAAGAAGAAAAAGAATGATAAATAAATGTTTAGAAACTTGGATGACACAAGTATTAGCATCAATATAATTGGAATACTGGAAGAAGAGAAAAGATGAAAAGGAGTACTTGGAGAAATAATAAATTGTTTCTCAGAATTAAAGATTAATGATTTCAGACTGAAATGGCTCAGGAACGTTAAGAAGCATATATTAGGGTGGGGCAGTATATTTTATTTAAATACTAGAGGCCCAGTGCATGAAATTTGTGCACTGGAAGGATCCCTAGAAGGCTGCCAGCCGGGGCCTCCTTCCTTGCCAGCCCATACCCTGTTCAAACTCCTGAAAGAACTTCAGTCTAGGCAACAATTTGCATACTACGCTTTTGTTATATAGGATATTTTATTGAAAATGAATAATGTCATAGAAAAAGAGAATTTTCTAAGAGCTTCAAGAGAGACAATATACATCACTGACAAAGGAAAAAGAATCAAGTTACATCCAATATCTCAACAGATACAATAAAAGTAATAATAAAGTGGAGTACTGAATAAAAAAAACTATAAACCAAGAATTTTATATCCAGCTAAACTCAACTAAATGCAAAGACAAAAATATCCCCAGTCACGCAAAATTTCAGAATATCTTTCAAAACACGCACAAGAAATGTACCAGCAAAAAGAGAAATCTAAAAAAACAATAAAAGATAATGGAAGTTACTGTTAAAAATGTTTTTAAGTCTATTACTCAAATGTGGAATATCCAAAGAATAAAGAGAAATATATTTCTTTTCTAAAATTGCTTCTTTTTCCCATTCTTCACTTTCTCTTTTGATTTTTCCGGATATACACACAAGCAGACATTTTCAGAATTAAAATTCTAGATATTCCAACATGCAGTGAGAAGTGGGATAAACATAAAGACTGAGAGCACATCAGGTGGAAGTAAGCACATCAAAGCCTATTGCAAGGAAGACAGATGTATTGATGAGCTCAAGAAAGTTATAGGGAGAAAATCATAGGGATGGATCATGAGAGGTTAGGGATAGACATCAGAATAACAAACCTTGACTATTTAAATTTTAAATAAACAGAAGAAAAATCAATTTTGTAAATGGAGGAAAATAATAACAACAAAAAGTAGAGTGGAAGGAGAAGGTGAAAATATGGTGGAAATAAATTATAACATAAGATAATTATGAAATATGTAAATGTAAGTGGGAAAATATTGTGATTTGGGCATAAACAAAAATTTCTAAGACAAAAATAATAATAGTAAAAATTGACAAATTATACTTCATTGAAATTAAGAACTTCTGTGCAGCAAAAGACATCATTAATAGAGTGAAAATACAAATCATAAAATGGAAGAAGATATTGGTAATACATGTATTTGATCCAGCCCTCATTTCTAGGTCTTCATGTTTCTATAACACAAGACAATTCTCAATAGAAAAAAGGGAAAAAGACTTGAGGAGGCACTTCACCAAACAAAGGCTATGTAAATGGTAAGAAATATATGAGAAGGTACTCAGTTACATTTGTTTGCAGAGAAATACAAATTAAAATATCAACACAATTCCACTACATACCCACCAAAATAGTTAAAATGCTAAAAACAGAAAATACCAATAGTAAAAGTGTAGAGCTACCGTATTCTTCAGACACTACTAAACAATGCTTGGCAGTCTCCACTGAGATTAAACATATACACACACAGCAATCCAGCACTTCTGCTTCTAGGTATATACCCAAGAGAGATGTATATGGGGAAATGTGCATTCACCACCAGACATGCACTGAAAAATTGTCACAGCAGCCCAATTAGCAATAACAAAACCCAGGATTCTATAGTGTAATGAGCATGAACCACCAGCATCTTCACACAATATTGATTGATCTCATAAACGTAACATAAGCAAAGGAAGTCAGGTACATTTATGTAAAGCATGAAAATAAGCCAAATTAATCTATGCCCTTAAAAGTCAAGAGTGGCTTCCTTTGGCGAATAGTAACTGAGTGGGGCACAGGGAGACTTCAGAGGT
The DNA here is from genome assembly GCA_027563665.1 of Antrozous pallidus. NCBI lineage: Eukaryota > Metazoa > Chordata > Mammalia > Chiroptera > Vespertilionidae > Antrozous > Antrozous pallidus. Next base: position 66,033,042 of record CM050510.1, read on the forward strand.
GCTGATACTAGACTGGAGGATTCAAAGGGTGCTTTCTCTTTATGGAAAGTTTTTGAGCTCTGTATTTTAACATAAACAATGCAGTGTATATATTGAACTTCAATAAAAATTAAATATGTAGATATGGGTAACTCACTAATTATAAGACAGAAACCCTAATATTTGATTTTTAAAATTCTGCATATGTTGGCCATATATTGTTAAAAATATATATGTATTTAAATCATAAATATTGAAAATCAACAAAAAATAGCAGACAAATACAAAATACAGAGAAGTCATTTTAATATTGAATAAAACAGAATTTAAAGTGTAAAATAATATAAAGGGAAACTGGTCTTATACTACTGAAAAACAAAGAAAATATTATAATAATATACAGTAAACCCCTAAAGATATAATCTCAAAATATAAAAACTGACAACTGAAATAATTACAGGCAGAAATAAACAATTATAGTTGAAGGTTCTCACACATCTATTTTGGAAACAGATATCAGCTAGATAAAAATAACCACGAAGTAAATGGGTTGAATATCATCATAAATAAGTTCATACTAAAATATTTAGGTTCAACAAGGTGAGAATACAAATTTTGTGACAAATCATTTCCTCTTATATCTCACTAGTGTCCTGGTGCTCAGATTTGTGCACATTGAAATGAAATTAATTAGAAGAAATATTTTAATATAGCTATTTGCCCTTTCTGTGTAATAGAAGTGTCAACCAAATTCACAATCTACAATAACAGATCAAAACACACACATGCAATTGGTGCCAGCAAGAGCTTTATAGATATCATGCATGTTTGAGTCAACTTAGGCTTTTACAATTGTGAGAATTAATAAAGCAGCAAAACCCAGAATTATAAATATAGAATGAACTTGCTTAATTAGATCTGTTTTCTGATTTAGCTAAACTTTTTCCAGCCCAGTGAAGCACCCTAACTTCTCTTTCACGTAATTGTCAGCAACATAGCAGTAAATGTCAACAGGAAGCAGATTATTATTGTAGATCAAGCAGGGAGAACAAAGGGTAAAATATTTAGCTATAGCAGTGTTTGACTATATTCTGCACAGTGAGAAAACCTGAAGTCATTTTCAAGCTGCACCATTTCTTACTTCTTTTCAGTCGGGTCCAGTTGCTAAACTTTCTAAATCTCCGTTTTCTGGCTAATGAAAAGAAAATAGGATTCTACCGAATCTTCTATTAAGCTACTCTGGGACTTCTGTAAGGATCAAATGAGATGAGGCACAGGAAAATGCTTCACAAACATTTGGTTAAATTGTAAAATGTTTGCACCTGGTTATAAAGCAATTCGTATCCCTGGGCTAAAGAAACTCCAAGGACACTAGGTGCTAGGGAGAGGAAGCTGGGCGTTACTACATGACATCATTACCCAGCGCTGACAGCGACTATTTCCAGGCTGGGATGGGTTGTGGGTCACATTTTGTGCCATAAAGTCTTGGCAGCATTGGTTGCTATTTGATGGGGTGGTCCTGGGTCCCACTTGTGGGAAGCCAAGTGTTGATTTGTAGGCACCAGGTCCATGGTGCCATTTATTTTTAAATGGGCAGTGCACATCAAGGCAGCTACTGTGTTGAGTGTCTGCCCCTTGATGGTCAGTGCACATCATAGCTACTGGTTGCACAGACAGACACTTAGCCTTATATATATAGACTAGAGACCCAGTGCATGAAACTCGTACATGGAGGTGGGGAGTCCCCCTAAGCCCAGCCTGCATACTCTCCAATTCAGGATCCCTGGGGGGTATCTAACTGCCAGTTTAGGCCCAAAACTAGGGATTGGGCCTAAACTGGCAATCAAACATCCCTTTCACGTGCCTGCCTGCCTGATTGCCCCTAACTGCCCTCCCCGCTGCCTGGTCACCAAGAACTGCCCCCCCCCACTGGCCTAGTCACCCCTTACTACCACCCCTGTTGGTCAGGTCACCCCTTATTTCCCCCCCTACTGGCCTGGTCACCCCTCACTGCCCCCCTGATGGCCTGGTTGCCCTACGCAGCCTGCTGTTCAATTGTTTGGTCATCCCTCACTAACCTCCCTGTTGGGCTTGATACCCCATGCAGCCTGCTATTTGGTTGTTATTGTGAGGGTGTCCTGACCAATTTGCATATTACCCTTTTATTGGTATACACAGATTAGCAAAAACTTAGTCATGTTCTTGACCATATTAACTTCAAAGAGGCCAGAAAATAGTCTTGCATCCACAAGCCCTGCATAAAAGTGAGGGCAATGTTACAAATGATTAACAAAACACTGTTTCAAATATTAAAACAATAGACTTCCAGCAAGACTTATCAAGGAGGGAAAGAGAAATAACATAAATAAGATACTGTAGCATAATAGAGAGTTTTTTTTAAAGAATTTTATCAATATTTACATAAATAAAAATAAAAACCTGCCAAAACCGGTTTGGCTCAGTGGATACAGCATTGGCCTGCAGACTGAAGGGTCCCAGGTTTGATTCCAGTCAAGGGCATGTACCTTGGTTACGGGCACATCCACAGTAAAGGGTGTGCAAGAGGCAGTGATCAGTGTTTCTCTCTCATCAATGTTTCTGACTTTCTATCCCCCTCCCTTCCTCTCTGTAAAAAATCAATAAAATATATTTTTTAAAAAATAATAATTTTTTTAAAAAATTATAAAAAACAACCTCAAAGAATAGACAAAAATTGGTAAAAATATAAAATGCCAGATTTCACACAAGAAGAAATAAACAAATGTACTAATAGCCACAAAAAAAATACAATAGATAATTAAAGGCATGCTTCCTTTTAAAGGCCCATGTTTACATTCCATTATAAGTGAGTTCTATCAAATTTTATAGAAACAAATCAATCTTCTACAAATTTTTACAGAAAAAAAATGAAATTAAATTAATACAAGCTCGTATTTTTCAGATGCCAAACCCAAAGAAGGGCAGTAGAAAAAGATGATAAAATAAAATTTATAAATATACATCTAGATAATATAAATATAAATATTATAAACATAAACAAATAGTTTTACATAAAGTATTAAGTTAAATTTAACTGCTTACTTAAAAATTAATAAAATCTATGACTAAATAGGCTTATTCAAAGGATTCAAAAATGATTTAAAATAAAAAAAGTATCAATATAAGTGACTATATTTGTGAATCAAAGGTGAAAAATTACATGATCTGCCGGGACTGACCCGTAGACCCTGAGCAACAGATGAATGATAACACTGACTCACGTTTCTGTGAAAGAGAGGGCTAAGGGACTGCTTGGCTATAGAAACCAAACAGCCCTGTTTGCCTGCCTCTTTAGGCTTTTATTGTAACAACAGCTTGAACTTAAATTAACTATTATATACTATCAGCAGGGTAAGTATCCTTGAGAAGATACATGTACCTGCAGTGTCCTTTTAGCAAGGACATCTAAAGACTAAGCAGAGAAACCAAGATGGGGACATAGGTAAATACCTAGGCTTTTGCCCCAGACAACAATTTTGAGAATACAGCTGAAGGACAGAATGGACATTATCCAAAACCACGAGAAGGCTGGTTGACTGGAAGATCTGAAACTGAAGGGACATAGAAGTACACATGGATAATCAGAGCCTCTGCAAAGCCCAAATAAAGTGGGAGACTTGTGTGCCTGAGAGGAGGGGGTGTCTGAACCTAGCAGGGGTGCTCTGGTGGAAAGGAGACAAAAACTCCAGGCTGTGCTGAACCCAGTTCAGTTTGCACTCAAAACCTGGGGGAACCAGGCCCTTATGGGGAGAACCTGGATTGCGGGCAGAATCCCAGGGGAAGAGCCAGAGACAGAGCTCAGGAGGCGTGCGCACTCGCAGGAGTGTGAGCAGAGAGGACAAATGGGTCTCGGGCTGTATCTGACAGAAGAAAGAAGCTCCGGCCAGAGGTGGAGCTCTGAGGGCAAGCACAAGTGCTCACAGTGAGGGCGATCTGTTGACTGTGTAGCTGGCATCTGGCGGAAGTGAAAAGGAGTTCTGATTGCACTGAACCCAGGTGCCAGGTGAAAATCTGAAATTCCGGATTCATTGGGGACTGGACAGTCTGGTGGCAGGCGAAACACGAGGGCACCTTTCTCACAGAGGTGCCTGCAGCAATTGCCTGCGGATGCTAGGACCTGGCGACCTCGTGGGCCAGGGCTGACTGGAAGCCAAGGCTGTCGGCTCCACCCTGAAACTCTGCGCCACCCAGAAACTCTGCCCCATCCAAACTGAGCACAGAGACTTTGGCAAGTTTGCAAGTCCTGGCGCAAAAGGCTGTCTCCTAGAGTAGACGCAGCTGATCCTCACAGCCAGTTGGCCTGGAGGTAAATTCCTCCCAGTGATACCAACAACAAACAAGATTTATCTGCAACAAGGCTGTATACACAGTCCACAAAGGGGTGCACCAAGAGTGTACACCTCAAGTAACAGGGGAGGCCGAGCCACCTATCACACAAAGCTACCCAATCAACTCAGGGAAACAGTGAAAATGGTGAGAGAAAGAAACAGATTGCAAACAAAAGAAATGGAGGAAAACAACGACTGGATATAGAGTTCAAAACCACAGTTATAAGGTATTTCAAGAGGCTCCTAGAAAAGGTCAATAAGCTTAGTGAGAACCTCGAGGATATGAGCAAGACCCTTGAAAAGATGGTCTTGGATATGAAAAAGGACCAACTAGAAACGAAACATGCATTGACTGAAAAAAAATTTTTTAACAGAAACCCAACAGCAGACTAGAGGAATGCAAGAATCAAGTTAAAGATTTGAAATACCAAGAGGCCCAAAACACTCAACTGGAAAAGAAAAAAGAATTTAAAAAATTTTGAGGATAGTGTAAGAAGCCTCTGGGACAACTTCAAACGTACCAACATCAGAATTATGGGGGTGCTAGAAGAAGAGAGAGAGCAAGATACTGAAAACATATTTGAAGAAATAATGACAGAAAACTTCCCCCACCTGGTGAAAGAAATAGACTTACAAGTCCAGGAAGCGCACAGAACCCCAAGCAAAATTAATCCACAGAGGACCACACCAAGACACGTCATAATTAAAATGCCAAGAGCAAAGGACAAAGAGAGAATATTAAAAGCAGCAAGAGAAAAACACTTAATTACCTACAAGGGAGCACCCAAACACTTGTCAGCTGATTTCTCAACAGAAACGATGCAGGCCAGACAGGAGTGGCAAGAAATTTTCAAAGTGATGATAGCAAGAACCTACAACCAGGATTACTCTACCCAGCAAAGCTATCATTCAGAATTGAAGGTCAGATAAAGAGCTTCACAGATAAGAAGAAGCTAAAGGAGTTCATCAACACCAAACCAGTATTATATGAAATGCTGAAAGGTATTCTTTAAGAAGAAGAAAAAGGAGAAAAAGGTGTCTGCTTCAAACTAGAGCATGAATGGAACTGGAGAACAATATGCTAAATGAAATAAGCCAATCAGAGAGAGATAAGTATCACAGGAACTCACTCATTTATGGAATACAATGAACAACATAAACTGATGAACAAAAACAGATCCAGAAACAGAAAAGCATTAACTGTCAAACTTTAGAGGGATGGTAGGGGAGGGTGGGAGTAAGGGGAAGAGATCAACCAAAGGGCTTCAATGCATGCATATAAGCCTAATCAATGGACACCGACACCAGGGGGGTGAGGGCATAAGTGGTGACGGGGGGAGGAGGGGATTGGAAGGGTTAATGTGTGATGAGGACACATATGTAATACCTTAATCAATAAAGAAATTAAAAATAAATAAATAAATAAATAAATAAAAAGAAAAGAAAGACTAAGCATAAAGATTTCAGTAAACATTTAGGGGCTCAGACTTGTTTGGAAAAGTCAAGGCTGGGTCTGCCACCTTTGGCAAGGTCCCCTTAGAGGCCCCCGACCTTTCAGAGAATCCTCTTTATAGACATTCCAACCAAGTCCCATGCTTCCCCACAATGATCATCTGATGCAGAAAATACATTTAAATAAAATTCAACACTTGGTTATGTCTTTTTAATTGCTTTGTATCAAATAGGAAGAAACAAAACTGTCATTACCTTCAAATGAAATGATTAACGAAATACAAACCTCAACAGAATATACAATTGTGAGAACTAATAAAGCAACAAAGCCAGAAATTTGAATTCAAAGCAACTATATAAAGCAATAGCTTTCTTAATATAATAACAAAAAATTAAATATATTCAAATATTAATATCTACTCACAATGGTAACATAAATGATAAGTTATCTAGATATTTATTCAATGAAGAATGCACAAATCACTCTTGGAGATAAATCTCTGGTGAAGCACATTTAAAAAGACAATAAATGCAGAGAACACCACTTAATATGTGGAATAACTTAACATTATAAAAATGAGAGTTGTCTGCAAACTAATGTATAGATTCAATAAAATGACAAAAACTCCAGATGAATTCTTAGAAGCTTCACATACTTATGTAGAAAAATAGAAAACCAAGAATAGTTAGAGGATTTTGAAGAGAGCATGCGGACAGGGCAGGGATGGTTTTGGTGGAGAGGAACTTGCCCTAACAGATAGTTCTACTTATTAAGTGACATGATACTTTAGTGATGAAAACATGATGATGTAGGTGATAGTGATGATGATGATGATGATTTCTTTATTCAAATCCATTGTTCTTCGCTCCTCACTGCATCTCTCAGCTTTCATCTGCAGTCATTTTCCTCCTTGAAGAACATCCTCTGTTTACTTTTTAATGTGAGTCTGATAATAACAAATCTTTGTTTTTTCTGAAAAAGTCTTTATTTCATTTTTATTGGATGTTTTTGCTGGATATTGCTGGAATTTAAGATAAGTAATACTTTTCCTTTATCATTTAAAAATATTACTTCATTAACTTTCATTATTTTTGTTTAAAAGTCAGCTTTAACAGAAGATCCAAGTTTTATGTAGTCTGAAGCTTATAATATTTAGTAATGCTTATCTAAAAAAGAATACAAAATTAGGTTAAAATTACAAATTTATAAAAAGTTAAAATACTACATAGTTAAAAACCTAGAAAGGGAAAATATTTTTATTACCTAACTACCAGACAAAACTACATAATACTTTTTCCTTTATTTTTTGCAATATATTTTTGATGTTTCTTCATATGTCAAATATTTTTAAAAGTAAAGAGGGCCAGCCCTAACCGATTTGGCTTAGTGGATAGAGCCAAAGGCTTCTTGGTTTGATTCCAGTCAAGGGATTGTACCTTGGTTACGGGCACATCCCCAGCAGGGGGTGTGCAGGAGGCAGCTGATCAATGTTTCTCTCTCATTGGTGTTTCTAATTCTCTATCCCTCTCCCTTCCACTCTGTAAAAAAAAAATCAATAAAATATATATATTTTTAAAAAGTAAAGAGAGCCCAGCTGGTGTTGCTCAGTGGTTGGGCATTGACCAGGAACCAAGAGGTCACAGTTAGATTTCCAGTCAGGGCACATGCCCAGTTTGCCAGTTCCATTCTCAGTAGGGGGCATTCAGAAGGCAGCCAATCAATGATTCTCTTATCATTGGTCTTTCTATCTTCCTCTCCCTCAATATAAACATAAAAACATTTTTTATAAGAGTAATGAGAAAGTTTCCTCTAACATGTTTAAGATCTAATTTTGTTATTAATTGTTTTTAAATGTTTCTTCAACATCATACTTCATTAGCAACTACAGGCCTGGTGCATGAATTCGTACATCAGTAGGGTCCCTTGGACTGGCCTGCAGGATCAGGCTGAATCTGGCTCTCTGACATCCCCCAAGAGGTCCAGATTGTGAAAGGGCGCAGGCCAGGCCAAGGGGCCCCACTGGTGCACAATCGGGGCCAGGGAGGGACATGGGAGATTGGCCAGCTGGGGAGGGACTACATGAGAACTCCAGAGCATGTCCAGCCCATATTGCTCAGTCATAATTAGCTGGATCCCAGCAGCAAGCTAACCAGTCAGAGCATCTACCCCCCTGGTGGTCAGTGCACGTCACAACGAGCAATTGAGTGGCCTTAGCATATCATTAGCCTATTATGCTTTGATTGCTTGAAAGGCGAACTGGGTGACTAGACACTTAGCATATTAAGCTTTTATTATATAGGATTTTATAAAATTGGAAAAATTCACATCAATTTTCTTTTCTATGTGAGCTATAAGATTTGGAAGAGTTCTTTATAGACTTGTTCCCAGCTTCTGTATGCTTCATACTGTTAGCTTGCTTGCTTGCCTGCTTATTTTTTCTACTACTCACAGTCCTCCAGTGTGGCCTCTAGAACATGCTTTTATGCTAAGATGCAATCTTCAGCTCTTTTGAATGTCTTTTTTTTTATTTTTCTTGTTGCTTATATGTTTTCTTTGTCTTTCACTTCCACCAGTTTTACTCTGATGTGTCTGGTTTTCTTTTTATTTATTTTGCTTCAACTTTATATGATTTCTTTTAAGTATGTTACTTAGGATTTTTCAGAAAATCATTGGCCATGATCTCTTCAAATATTGTTTCTGTTTCATCCCCTCCTTCTATACTCTGATTACACATATGTTAGACTCTGTCACTTTATCATCTGTGTTTTTCATCTGTTTGTCTTTCCATGCTCTGTATAGATATTTTCTTCTAAACTATCTTCCAGTTTACTAATCCTCTCTGCAGGGGCATATAATCTGATGTTTAACCATCTATTGAGTTCATTTTGGTCAATGTAATTTTCAATTTCACAATTTTCGTTTGAAATTTTTTTATATTTTCCAATTCTGTGCCTAAACAATCTTATCTTTTTAAACTTTAAACAGGGTAGGTATAATTCTTTGAACACTTACATTCTAATAGCTCAATTTCCTGGGTTGAATATGGGTTTGTTTCAGTTATCTATTTTTTTCTTGTGTTTTTTTCTTTCTAGTGTATTTTTAAAATCTTTTCATATACCTTTTATTATTGACTCATTGATATTATAGGTGAAAAATTATAAACATAAAGTAATTAAAGGCTAGTATAATGTTACCTTTCTTCAGATGGACTTAGCTAGTATTGCTTTTGACAGCTTTGTAGGTCTCACTAGTAAAAACTGCAACACTTAAGTACAATGTCAGAGATAAAGATGAACCGAAGTGGGACTTCAGTCCCTCTGAGAGCTGGTTTAGTTTTGGCTCAGCCTTTCTCCTAGGGATTAGCCCTTCAACATCCTGACCCAAAGTTGGGAAGGTTCCCAAGGCCCTCTTCCTTAGCAGGGTCTGAGTTCCATGTGCCCAAAGATTTTCTCATTTATCAGCCTCACAGCCTTACTGCAAGGACTGAAAGGTGCAAACACAAAACAAAACAACAACAACAACAAAAACTCTTCAAAACTCATTTCTTCTCCCAGGTCTTGTTTCCATGTTTCTTCATTGCTTCATTATCTCTCTGATAACTTTATTTTTTAAAATAAATCTTTATTATTCAGATTATTATAGATGTTTCTCTTTTTGTACCCCCCCCACAACTCCCCTACACCCGATTCCCCATCCCCACCCCCATGTCCTTACCCTGTGCCACTGTCTTCATCCATAGGTGTAAGATTTTTGTCCAGTCTCTTCCTGAACCCCTCATACCCTCTTCCCCCTGAGAATTGTCAGTCCACTCCCTTTCTATGTCCCTGATTCTATTATAATCATCAGGCCATTCTGTTCATCAGGTTTTTTATTCACTTGATTTTTGGGTTCACTTATTGGTAGCTATTTCTTTGTTGACATTTTGTTGTTCATAGTTTTTATCTTTACCTTTTTCTTCTTCTTCCTCTTCTTCAAGAATACCCTTCAGCATTTCATATAATCCTGGTTTGGTGGTGACGAACTCCTTTAGCTTTTTCTTATCTGGGAAGCTCTTTATCTCAACTTCAATTCTGAATGATAGCTTTGCTGGGAAGAATAATCTTGGTTGTAGGTTCTTGTTGTTCATTACTTTGAATATTTCTTGCTACTCCTATCTGGCCTGCATAGTTTCTGTTGAGAAATCAACTGACAGTTGTATAGGTACTCCCTTGTAGGTAACCAACTGTTTTTCTCTTGCTGCTTTCAAGATTCTCGCTTTGTATTTTGTTCTTGGCATTTTAACTATGATGTGTCTTGGTGTGGTCTTCTTTGGATTCCTCTTGTTTGGGGTTCTCTGTGCTTCCTGGACTTGTACATCTATTTCTCTCACCAGGTAGGGAAAGTTTTCTGTCATTATTTCTTCTAATAGGTTTTCAATATTTTTCTCTCTCTCTTCTTCTGGCACCCCAATAATTCTAAGTTAGTACGCTTAAAGTTGTCCCAGAGGCTCCTTACACTATCTTCATATTTTTGGATTCTTTTTTCTTTTTGTTTTTTTGGTTGGGTGTTTTTTGTCTCCTTATATTTCAGATCTTTGGTTTGATTCTTGGAGTCCTTTGATCTATTGTTGAATTTCTGTATATTCTTTATTTCAGACAGTGTATGCTTAATTTCTTTCTGGTCCTTTTCCATTTTCTTGGCATTCTCATTAAGGTCCTTGAAGGTCTCACTAAACTCCTTGGAGGTCTCATCAAGTTCCTTGGTGGTTTTTAGAAGATTCTTGAGTAACCTTATAAATGTGCTCCTAAACTCTATGTCTGATAGTCTGCTTTCCTTCATTTCTTTCATTCATGACATGTTTCTTTGTCTCCGAATTTTGCTGCTTTCCTATGTTGATGGAGTGGAAGAGCTGCTGTATGGAGACATGCCAATAGAGCTGGACTTGCTTCAGTGGGGCTTTGGTGCTCTTTGAGTCTGCCTCTTGAATGTGTCCCTTATGGATGTGAGTAGTTGAATTCTGGTGTCTTCTCACACTGACCTCTAGATACACTGGCTTCTGGGTCTCCAATGGAGTGTAGGTCAGCTACTGTCTGAGGCAACCCAGCAGGAGCTACAGCAAGAACTAAAGTTTTCTTCTCTTTGCTTGGGGTTTGGAGGTTTTGGAGCTGTCTGACCAGAGCTGCAGTTTAAATTAAGCTGCAAAAGCACAGGCCATTTATATGCACAGCTCGAGTGGGTTTGCAGATTGGGTGGAGCGGGGTCTCAGGGAGTAGTCACTAGGCTAGGATGTGGCAAACAGCAATGGCTGCTACTCAGCCATTTCTGCTTCTCCACATTTCCAAGTCCCTGCATCCTGCGCCCCCGCACAGTGAATAATGATTGCTGTGGGCCCCTCTGCAAGGGAGCCACCCTCACTTTCTGACCCGATGGCAGACCGTCCTGCTTTTCCCTGTAAGAGTCTGGGTCACCAGATACAAGTTCAGAGTAATCAGGAGCCCATTTCCCTTCAGGTTGAAAAAAAGCAGCCCCAAAGTCGCCCGCTGCTAGCCAGGCTCTAGCACTTCCACACCTCAGCTTTTCAGCACTTGTGCATGCCCCAGTGCTCCTCTCTCTTTCTGTCTAGTTGCAGAATTTCCACTTGGCCAGCTTTCCCATGGTTCTGGGTGATAGATGTTTTGTCTTTTAGTTGCAGTTTTGAAATTGTTGTGCGAGGCAGCAGTTTAGGTATTTACCTATGCTGCCATCCTGGCTTCTCTCCCTCTCTCTGATAACTTTAAACAGATGTTTACAAATACATTTTGTCAAGCTTGTCTGCTATTCTTATTGAGAAGAAAGATCCATTTCCTAGAAATCCAGGTCCTCACAGTCAAAATGAGTGTAATGCAAAGCAATCCCTGTGAGTACACAGGCACCCTCAAAACTCCATTTATAGAAATTAAGGCCTTTGATTTCTTCATGAAAGTTTTCATGAAGTAGTTAAGCAGCTGCTAAAGATTCAAAAGAGTCTGATTATTTATATTAACATATATTTATATGCTTGAGGAAGGTGTTGAATCTTTAAAAATGGACATTCAAATCCCATCCCTAAGCCAACGTTTTGGGGCACAGTCTTGTCATTCCTTCAGGAAATGAACTAAAGTTCTCAAAGACTAGCGGAGGTTGAAATGGACACCCCATACCCTGAGCTCATATAAGCTAAGGTTTTGCCCCTCTCACATGTGTGCTCTATCTGCTACCAAGAGGTCCCAGACTCTGAACATCTTCCCAATTAGAAGAAATCTAGGATCAGTCTTTCCTCACCCAACCCCAGTCTTTCTTGCATAGGTAATATCAGCCCATGTGCCTTCCTCTCCGCACTTATCTGCTGCAGTTCAGAATATATACATTTAATTAATTCAGCTTTACCTCCAACCTGTAAATAGTGGAGAAATGTCAGATTTATATGGTGGATAAATAACAAGGGTTTTCCCAGGAGACTCCGTCATGGTGAAAGAGGGTAACTGTAATTTTTAGCTGTGAGTAATTGTACATAATATAATCCTAAATGATTTTTCTTCTGTAATTTCATTAGAGTTTAGAAATTTAATTAGATTTTGAATCACTTTGAAATAAAGTAGCAAAACACCGGGAGACCAAGCCTGGTGGTTGCTTTGTCCTTGGAGGCCACATTCTTGGTCTCAAATTGGCATGTCTTCATTAGGAGGAAGTTTGCAGAACTTCTTGATATATTATTGTCTTTCTGAATAGGTCTTCAGAGAGCATTAGAAGAGCACACAATTATTATGCACACTCTTCGTGAGGTTTAAGATCATCTGCCTTGCATATACTTAATAAAAATATGTCTCTGAAGTTGTTTAAGAAACTGTGAAGATAGGAAAGATGTTCCTTGAATGCCCCAACGCTGTTCCCGGATTATTAGCAACTACCTGTACATTATGATGCAGTGAGGAGCTGTTTGCTTAACTTTAATGATTATGTAAGGTTTATGGTTATTTTTATTGCTGCAACATATGAACTGTCATGGTGGCTGTAATTAGAGCCAAGCTGAAGTGTTACTGCTCCCGTGCCCAGGGACTGGAGAAGCTACTTCCTTCTGAGCAACTTCTCCTCTGTGCTAGAGCTGGGGGACAGGAACCAACAGAATGAATAGTTTCTACGTCAAAACAGAGTCGGAGACAAAAAATATGTAAAAAACATTCCCATCCCAGACCAACACCTTGGACCTAACAAAGCTGCGAGGCACTAGTACTCAGGGCTCCGAAACATCCGCATCTGTTTAAGTCTCTGAAGGGGCATTGCCCATGTCTTTCCCCACATCTGCCCGAGAGGCACAACCATGGCGGGGATGCTCCAAGGGGCGTCCCTATCTCAGCCATGCAGCTGCTGCCTCTGCCCAAATGTCCTCCCAGGCTAGGGCTTGGAAGCAAGATGGACAGGTGCACAGAGAGCCCAGCCAATGGCTTCGGGAGGCCTGGCTGCAGAGAAAGGCGGGAGCACCAAAGGCCCCGTGGGCAGGCAGGCCAAGGGCACAGCCAGTCCGCAGAGGACAGGCAGCTTGGGCGAAGTGGTGGCACAGTTATGAACTCAGAAGTGAGCTTCTGTGCAGGAATCTGAGGGCCTCAGGGGGTTCAGGGAAGGAGGTGAGAAGAGAGGGATTCTAGGAAAAGGAAAGGCAGCCCCGCACACTGGGCCCAGGGAATAGGAGCCTGGGCAGAGCTGCAGGAGCCTCCACAGGGCTGCTCAGCCATAATGAACTCTGGGCAGTGGCAGACTGAATGTCAGGGCACCCAGCCCCACCTTCACCCACACAAATTCCGCTGGTTCACTACCTGCCTCTCTTCTAGTCCGAGTTCTCTAATTAGGTGTGTCAGATTCATTCTGTTTCCAGTACACACAGCAATTTCTGGTGGCAGCAGGGGTGAATGAGTGCATGCATGAATGAACGAATTAATGAATGAATGAACAGTATCAGAATGTAGCCTAGATACGCTAAAGCCACTGCTATAATGTGGAACCAGATGAAGGCTCAGCGTTAGCTGAATATGAGGGCGCCTGCATATTCACAGACAGTAACGCTGCCGGTGGGGCCTCCTTGAGAAAGTCAGTTGATAATTTTTAACAAAATTTTCCAAAGTGGGTGTGTTTTTTGGCATGCAAGCTGTACTGTTGGGGATATTTTTCTAAGAAAATAACCGCAAAGATGGAAAATAGCCCTATGGACAAACTTACTTATAATGATGAAAAGTTAGAAATAAAGCAAAGGCTCAGAGAGGAGCATAACAAATCAGGACACACACACTCATAACACTGTTTTTTTCCAAATTGACAACATAGAGAAGCCCATATGGGGAGAAGACAATATGCACAATTTGTTTTCACGGAACGATCGAAAAAATACCTGGAAGAAAAGACGAATGAAACATATCAGAATGGCTAGAATAGTTGTGTTTGGGATGCAAGTCTACAAGACAGTGAGTGTTACTCCTCCCAACTTTTCTGTATTTTTCAAATTTTTATTAATACACCAGCCCTGAGCCAGGTCAGGAGCGCCTCTCACACCATCCACCCAAATCTCAAAGAAGTCTCCTCTAGTCTAATCTGCTGGGACCTAGTCCAGGTCCTCAGCAGTGGGTAACACCTGGTAGGGGGCCGTGCTGGAAGGTGTAATTCCTACAGGAATTGCTCTAGCCGCTGTGCACTGCCCAGAGCCATACACGTAAGCACAAGGCCTGATACCATTCCTACAGCTCAGGGCCTGAAACCATTCTCCCTCAGCACAGAGCCTACAACCATTCCCCTAAAGCTCAGGACCTACAGCCATTCCCCTAAAACTCAGGGCCCACAGCCATCCCACTACAGCTCAGGGCCTGACACCATTCCCCTCAGCACAAGGCCCACAGCCATTCCCCTACAGTTCAGGGCCTATAGCCATTCCCCTACAGCACAGGGCCTGACACCATTCCCCTACAGCACAGGGCCCACAGCCATTCCCCTACAGCACAGGGCCTGACACCATTCCCTTCAGCACAGGGCCTGATACCATTCCCCAAAGCACAGGGACCACTGCCATTCCCCTCAGCACACGGCCCACAGTCATTCCTCTACAGCTTAGGGCCTTACACCATTCCCCTACAGCACAGGGCCCACAGCCATTCCCCTACAGCTCAGGGCCTACAGCCATTCCTCTCAGCACAGGGCCCACAGCCATTCCACTCAACACAGAGCCTACAGCCAATCCCCTACAGCTCAGGGCCCACAGCCATTCCCTAAAGCTCAGGGCCCATAGCCATTCCCTAAAGCTCAGGGCCCATAGCCATTCCCTAAAGCTCAGGGCCCATAGCCATTCCCTAAAGCTCAGGGCCCATAGCCATTCCCTAAAGCTCAGGGCCCACAGCCATTCCCCAACAGCTCAGGGCCTGACACCATTCCCCTATAGTACAGGGCCCACAGCCATTCCCCTACAGCTCAGGTCCTGACACCATTCCCCTCAGCACAAGGCCTGCAGCCATTCCCCTACAGCTCAGGACCTGACACCATTCCCCTACAGCACAGGGCTTGACACCATTCCCCTACAGCACAGGGCCCACAGCCATTCCCCTACAGCTCAGGACCTGACACCACTCCCCTATAGCACAGGGCCCAGAGCCATTCCCCTACAGCACAGGGCCCATAGCCATTACCCTACAGCTCAGGGCCTGACATCATTCCCCTACAGTATAGGGCCCACAGCCATTCCCTACAGCTCAGGGCCTGACACCATTCCCCTATAGTACAGGGCCCACAGCCATCCCGCTACAGCTTAGGGCCTGACACCATTCCCCTAAAGCACAGGGCCCACAGCCATTCCCCTACAGCACAGGGCCTGACACCATTCCCTTACAGCACAGGGCCCACAGCCATTCCCCTACAGCACAGAGCCTGACACCATTCCCCTACAGCACAGGGCCCACAGCCGTTCCCCTACAGCACAGGGCCTGACACCATTCCCCTACAGCACAGGGCCCACAGCCATTCCCCTACAGCACAGGGCCTGACACCATTCCCCTACAGTACAGGGCCCACAGCCATTCCCTACAGCTCAGGGCCTGACACCATTCCCCTATAGTACAGGGCCCACAGCCATCCCGCTACAGCTCAGGGCCTGACACCATTCCCCTACAGCACAGGGCCCACAGCCATTCCCCTACAGCTCAGGGCCTGACACCATTCCCCTACAGCACAGGGCCCACAGCCATTCCTCTCAGCACAGGGCCCACAGCCATTCCTCTCAGCACAGGGACCACTGCCATTCCCCTCAGCACAAGGCCCACAGCCATTCCTCTACAGCTTAGGGCCTTACACCATTCCCCTACAGCACAGGGCCCATAGCCATTCCCCTACAGCTCAGGGCCTGACACCATTCCCCTACAGCACAGGGCCCACAGCCATTCCCCTACAGCTCAGGGCCTGACACCATTCCCCTACAGCACAGGGCCCACAGCCATTCCTCTCAGCACAGGGCCCACAGCCATTCCCCTACAGCTCAGGGCCTGACACCATTCCCCTACAGCACAGGGCCCACAGCCATTACTCTCAGCACAGGGCCCACAGCCATTCCCCTACAGCTCAGGGCCTGACACCATTCCCCTCAGCACACGGCCCACAGCCATTCCCTACAGCTCAGGGCTCACAGCCATTCCCCTACAGCACAGGACCTACAGCCACTCCCCTCAGCACAGGGCCCACAGCCATTCCCTACAGCTCAGGGCCCATAGCCATTCCCTTACAGCACAGGACCTACATCCACTCCCCTCAGCACAGGACCCACAGCCATTCCCTTACAGCTCAGGACCTACAGCCATTCCCTACAGCTCAGGGCCTGACACCATTCCCCTCAGCACAGGGCCCACAGCCCTTCCCCTACAGCTCAGGGCCTGACACCATTCTCCTACAGCACAGGGCCCACAGCCATTCCCCTACAGCACAGGGCCTGACACCATTCCCCTACAGTACAGGGCCCACAGCCATTCCCCTACAGCTCAGGACCCACAGCCATTCCCCTACAGCTGAGGGCCTGACACCATTCCCCTACAGCACAGAGCCCAGAGCCATTCTCCTACAGCACAGGGCAAACAATCATTCCCCTACAGCTCAGGGCCTGACACCATTCCCCTACAGCACAGGGCCCACAGCCATTCCTCTCAGCACAGGGCCCACAGCCATTCCCCTACAGCTCAGGGCCTGACACCATTCCCCTACAGCACAGGGCCCACAGCCATTCCTCTCAGCACAGGGCCCACAGCCATTCCCCTACAGCTCAGGGCCTGACACCATTCCCCTACAGCACAGGGCCCACAGCCATTCCTCTCAGCACAGGCCCACAGCCATTCCCCTACAGCTCAGGGCCTGACACCATTCCCCTCAGCACACGGCCCACAGCCATTCCCTACAGCTCAGGGCTCACAGCCATTCCCCTACAGCACAGGACCTACAGCCACTCCCCTCAGCACAGGGCCCACAGCCATTCCCTACAGCTCAGGGCCCATAGCCATTCCCTTACAGCACAGGACCTACAGCCACTCCCCTCAGCACAGGACCCACAGCCATTCCCCTACAGCTCAGGACCTACAGCAATTCCCTACAGCTCAGGGCCTGACACCATTCCCCTCAGCACAGGGCCCACAGCCCTTCCCCTACAGCTCAGGGCCTGACACCATTCCCCTACAGCACAGGGCCCACAGCCATTCCCCTACAGCACAGGGCCTGACACCATTCCCCTACAGTACAGGGCCCACAGCCATTCCCCTACAGCTCAGGGCCCACAGCCATTCCCCTACAGCTGAGGGCCTGACACCATTCCCCTACAGCACAGAGCCCAGAGCCATTCTCCTACAGAGCAGGGCCCACAATCATTCCCCTACAGCTCAGGGCCTGACACCATTCCCCTACAGTACATGGCCCACAGCCACTCCCCAACAGCTCAGGGCCCACAGCCATTCCCCTACAGCTCAGTGCCTGACACTATTCCCCTACAGCACAGGGCTTGACACCATTCCCCTATAGCACAGGGCTTGACACCATTCCCCTACAGCACAGGGCTTGACACCATTCCCCTACAGCTCAGGACCTGACACCATTCCCCTACAGCACAGGGCTTGACACCATTCCCCTATAGCACAGGGCCCACAGCCATTCCCCTACAGCACAGAGCCCACAGCCATTCCCCTACAGCACAGGGCCCACAGTCATTCCCCTACAGCACAGAGCCCACAGCCATTCCCCTACAGCACAGGGCCCACAGCCATTCCCTACAGCTCAGGGCCTGACACCATTCCCCTATAGTACAGGGCCCACAGCCATTCCCCTCAGCACACGGCCCACAGCCATTCCTCTAAAGCTTAGGGCCTGACACCATTCCCCTAAAGCACAGGGCCCACAGCCATTCCCCTACAGCACAGGGCCTGACACCATTCCCCTACAGCACAGGGCCCACAGCCATTCCACTACAGCACAGGGCCTGACACCATTCCCCTACAGCACAGGGCCCACAGCCATTCCCTACAGCTCAGGGCATGATACCATTCCCCTACAGTACAGGGCCCACAGCCATTCCCCTACAGCTCAGGGCCCACAGCCATCCTCCTACAGCTCAGGTCCTGACACCATTCCCCTCAGCACAAGGCCTGCAGCTATTCCCCTACAGCTCAGGACCTGACACCATTCCCCTACAGCACAGGGCCCACAGCCATTCCCCTACAGCACAGGGCTTGACACCATTCCCCTACAGCACAGGGCCCACAGCCATTCCCCTACAGCTCAGGGCCTGACACCATTCCCCTATAGCACAGGGCCCAGAGCCATTCCCCTACAGCACAGGGCCTGACACCATTCCCCTCAGCACAAGGCCTGCAGCCATTCCCCTACAGCTCAGGACCTGACACCATTCCCCTACAGCACAGGGCCCACAGCCATTCCCCTACAGCA
Organism: Antrozous pallidus; assembly: GCA_027563665.1. Classification (NCBI taxonomy): domain Eukaryota; kingdom Metazoa; phylum Chordata; class Mammalia; order Chiroptera; family Vespertilionidae; genus Antrozous; species Antrozous pallidus. The sequence continues at coordinate 66,051,783 of CM050510.1, forward strand.
CAGGGCCCACAGCCATCCCCCTACACCTCAGGGCCCACAGCCATTCCCCTACAGCTCAGGGCCTGACACCATTCCCCTATAGTACAGGGCCCACAGCCATCCCCCTACAGCTCAGGTCCTGACACCATTCCCCTCAGCACAAGGCCTGCAGCCATTCCCCTACAGCACAGGGCTTGACACCATTCCCCTACAGCACAGGGCCCACAGCCATTCCCCTACAGCTCAGGACCTGACACCATTCCCCTATAGCACAGGGCCCAGAGCCATTCCCCTACAGCACAGGGCCCACAGCCATTCCCCTACAGCTCAGGGCCTGACATCATTCCCCTACAGCACAGGGCCCACAGCCATTCCTCTCAGCACAGGGCCCACAGCCATTCCTCTCAGCACAGGGACCACTGCCATTCCCCTCAGCACAAGACCCACAGCCATTCCTCTACAGCTTAGGGCCTTACACCATTCCCCTACAGCACAGGGCCCATAGCCATTCCCCTACAGCTCAGGGCCTGACACCATTCCCCTACAGCACAGGGCCCACAGCCATTCCCCTACAGCTCAGGGCCGGACACCATTCCCCTACAGCACAGGGCCCACAGCCATTCCTCTCAGCACAGGGCCCACAGCCATTCCCCTACATCTCAGGGCCTGACACCATTCCCCTACAGCACAGGGCCCACAGCCATTCCTCTCAGCACAGGGCCCACAGCCATTCCCCTACAGCTCAGGGCCTGACACCATTCCCCTCAGCACACGGCCCACAGCCATTCCCTACAGCTCAGGGCTCACAGCCATTCCCCTACAGCACAGGACCTACAGCCACTCCCCTCAGCACAGGGCCCACAGCCATTCCCTACAGCTCAGGGCCCATAGCCATTCCCTTACAGCACAGGACCTACAGCCACTCCCCTCAGCACAGGACCCACAGCCATTCCCCTACAGCTCACGACCTACAGCCATTCCCTACAGCTCAGGGCCTGACACCATTCCCCTCAGCACAGGGCCCACAGCCCTTCCCCTACAGCTCAGGGCCTGACACCATTCCCCTACAGCACAGGGCCCACAGCCATTCCTCTCAGCACAGGGCCCACAGCCATTCCTCTCAGCACAGGGACCACTGCCATTCCCCTCAGCACAAGGCCCACAGCCATTCCTCTACAGCTTAGGGCCTTACACCATTCCCCTACAGCACAGGGCCCATAGCCATTCCCCTACAGCTCAGGGCCTGACACCATTCCCCTACAGCACAGGGCCCACAGCCATTCCCCTACAGCTCAGGGCCTGACACCATTCCCCTACAGCACAGGGCCCACAGCCATTCCTCTCAGCACAGGGCCCACAGCCATTCCCCTACAGCTCAGGGCCTGACACCATTCCCCTACAGCACAGGGCCCACAGCCATTCCTCTCAGCACAGGGCCCACAGCCATTCCCCTACAGCTCAGGGCCTGACACCATTCCCCTCAGCACACGGCCCACAGCCATTCCCTACAGCTCAGGGCTCACAGCCATTCCCCTACAGCACAGGACCTACAGCCACTCCCCTCAGCACAGGGCCCACAGCCATTCCCTACAGCTCAGGGCCCATAGCCATTCCCTTACAGCACAGGACCTACATCCACTCCCCTCAGCACAGGACCCACAGCCATTCCCCTACAGCTCAGGACCTACAGCCATTCCCTACAGCTCAGGGCCTGACACCATTCCCCTCAGAACAGGGCCCACAGCCCTTCCCCTACAGCTCAGGGCCTGACACCATTCTCCTACAGCACAGGGCCCACAGCCATTCCCCTACAGCACAGGGCCTGACACCATTCCCCTACAGTACAGGGCCCACAGCCATTCCCCTACAGCTCAGGACCCACAGCCATTCCCCTACAGCTGAGGGCCTGACACCATTCCCCTACAGCACAGAGCCCAGAGCCATTCTCCTACAGCACAGGGCCCACAATCATTCCCCTACAGCTCAGGGCCTGACACCATTCCCCTACAGCACAGGGCCCACAGCCATTCCTCTCAGCACAGGGCCCACAGCCATTCCCCTACAGCTCAGGGCCTGACACCATTCCCCTACAGCACAGGGCCCACAGCCATTCCTCTCAGCACAGGGCCCACAGCCATTCCCCTACAGCTCAGGGCCTGACACCATTCCCCTACAGCACAGGGCCCACAGCCATTCCTCTCAGCACAGGCCCACAGCCATTCCCCTACAGCTCAGGGCCTGACACCATTCCCCTCAGCACACGGCCCACAGCCATTCCCTACAGCTCAGGGCTCACAGCCATTCCCCTACAGCACAGGACCTACAGCCACTCCCCTCAGCACAGGGCCCACAGCCATTCCCTACAGCTCAGGGCCCATAGCCATTCCCTTACAGCACAGGACCTACAGCCACTCCCCTCAGCACAGGACCCACAGCCATTCCCCTACAGCTCAGGACCTACAGCAATTCCCTACAGCTCAGGGCCTGACACCATTCCCCTCAGCACAGGGCCCACAGCCCTTCCCCTACAGCTCAGGGCCTGACACCATTCCCCTACAGCACAGGGCCCACAGCCATTCCCCTACAGCACAGGGCCTGACACCATTCCCCTACAGTACAGGGCCCACAGCCATTCCCCTACAGCTCAGGGCCCACAGCCATTCCCCTACAGCTGAGGGCCTGACACCATTCCCCTACAGCACAGAGCCCAGAGCCATTCTCCTACAGCACAGGGCCCACAATCATTCCCCTACAGCTCAGGGCCTGACACCATTCCCCTACAGTACAGGGCCCACAGCCACTCCCCGACAGCTCAGGGCCCACAGCCATTCCCCTACAGCTCAGTGCCTGACACTATTCCCCTACAGCACAGGGCTTGACACCATTCCCCTATAGCACAGGGCTTGACACCATTCCCCTACAGCACAGGGCTTGACACCATTCCCCTACAGCTCAGGACCTGACACCATTCCCCTACAGCACAGGGCTTGACACCATTCCCCTATAGCACAGGGCCCACAGCCATTCCTCTCAGCACAGGGCCCACAGCCATTCCTCTCAGCACAGGGACCACTGCCATTCCCCTCAGCACAAGACCCACAGCCATTCCTCTACAGCTTAGGGCCTTACACCATTCCCCTACAGCACAGGGCCCATAGCCATTCCCCTACAGCTCAGGGCCTGACACCATTCCCCTACAGCACAGGGCCCACAGCCATTCCCCTACAGCTCAGGGCCTGACACCATTCCCTACAGCACAGGGCCCACAGCCATTCCTCTCAGCACAGGGCCCACAGCCATTCCCCTACATCTCAGGGCCTGACACCATTCCCCTACAGCACAGGGCCCACAGCCATTCCTCTCAGCACAGGGCCCACAGCCATTCCCCTACAGCTCAGGGCCTGACACCATTCCCCTCAGCACACGGCCCACAGCCATTCCCTACAGCTCAGGGCTCACAGCCATTTCCCTACAGCACAGGACCTACAGCCACTCCCCTCAGCACAGGGCCCACAGCCATTCCCTACAGCTCAGGGCCCATAGCCATTCCCTTACAGCACAGGACCTACATCCACTCCCCTCAGCACAGGACCCACAGCCATTCCCCTACAGCTCACGACCTACAGCCATTCCCTACAGCTCAGGGCCTGACACCATTCCCCTCAGCACAGGGCCCACAGCCCTTCCCCTACAGCTCAGGGACTGACACCATTCCCCTACAGCACAGGGCCCACAGCCATTCCTCTCAGCATAGGGCCCACAGCCATTCCTCTCAGCACAGGGACCACTGCCATTCCCCTCAGCACAAGGCCCACAGCCATTCCTCTACAGCTTAGGGCCTTACACCATTCCCCTACAGCACAGGGCCCATAGCCATTCCCCTACAGCTCAGGGCCTGACACCATTCCCCTACAGCACAGGGCCCACAGCCATTCCCCTACAGCTCAGGGCCTGACACCATTCCCCTACAGCACAGGGCCCACAGCCATTCCTCTCAGCACAGGGCCCACAGCCATTCCCCTACAGCTCAGGGCCTGACACCATTCCCCTACAGCACAGGGCCCACAGCCATTCCCCTCAGCACAGGGCCCACAGCCATTCCCCTACAGCTCAGGGCCTGACACCATTCCCCTCAGCACACGGCCCACAGCCATTCCCTACAGCTCAGGGCTCACAGCCATTCCCCTACAGCACAGGACCTACAGCCACTCCCCTCAGCACAGGGCCCACAGCCATTCCCTACAGCACAGGACCCACAGCCATTCCCCTACAGCTCAGGACCTACAGCCATTCCCTACAGCTCAGGGCCTGACACCATTCCCCTCAGCACAGGGCCCACAGCCCTTCCCGTACAGCTCAGGGCCTGACACCATTCTCCTACAGCACAGGGCCCACAGCCATTCCCCTACAGCACAGGGCCTGACACCATTCCCCTACAGTACAGGGCCCACAGCCATTCCCCTACAGCTCAGGACCCACAGCCATTCCCCTACAGCTGAGGGCCTGACACCATTCCCCTACAGCACAGAGCCCAGAACCATTCTCCTACAGCACAGGGCCCACAATCATTCCCCTACAGCTCAGGGCCTGACACCATTCCCCTACAGCACAGGGCCCACAGCCATTCCTCTCAGCACAGGGCCCACAGCCATTCCCCTACAGCTCAGGGCCTGACACCATTCCCCTCAGCACACGGCCCACAGCCATTCCCTACAGCTCAGGGCTCACAGCCATTCCCCTACAGCACAGGACCTACAGCCACTCCCCTCAGCACAGGGCCCACAGCCATTCCCTACAGCTCAGGGCCCATAGCCATTCCCTTACAGCACAGGACCTACATCCACTCCCCTCAGCACAGGACCCACAGCCATTCCCCTACAGCTCAGGACCTACAGCCATTCCCTACAGCTCAGGGCCTGACACCATTCCCCTCAGCACAGGGCCCACAGCCCTTCCCCTACAGCTCAGGGCCTGACACCATTCTCCTACAGCACAGGGCCCATAGCCATTCCCCTACAGCACAGGGCCTGACACCATTCCCCTACAGTACAGGGCCCACAGCCATTCCCCTACAACTCAGGACCCACAGCCATTCCCCTACAGCTGAGGGCCTGACACCATTCCCCTACAGTACAGAGCCCAGAGCCATTCTCCTACAGCACAGGGCCCACAATCATTCCCCTACAGCTCAGGGCCTGACACCATTCCCCTACAGCACAGGGCCCACAGCCATTCCTCTCAGCACAGGGCCCACAGCCATTCCCCTACAGCTCAGGGCCTGACACCATTCCCCTACAGCACAGGGCCCACAGCCATTCCTCTCAGCACAGGGCCCACAGCCATTCCCCTTCAGCTCAGGGCCTGACACCATTCCCCTACAGCACAGGGCCCACAGCCATTCCTCTCAGCACAGGCCCACAGCCATTCCCCTACAGCTCAGGGCCTGACACCATTCCCCTCAGCATACATCCCACAGCCATTCCCTACAGCTCAGGGCTCACAGCCATTCCCCTACAGCACAGGACCTACAGCCACTCCCCTCAGCACAGGGCCCACAGCCATTCCCTACAGCTCAGGGCCCATAGCCATTCCCTTACAGCACAGGACCTACAGCCACTCCCCTCAGCACAGGACCCACAGCCATTCCCCTACAGCACAGGACCTACAGCAATTCCCTACAGCTCAGGGCCTGACACCATTCCCCTCAGCACAGGGCCCACAGCCCTTCCCCTACAGCTCAGGGCCTGACACCATTCCCCTACAGCACAGGGCCCACAGCCATTCCCCTACAGCACAGGGCCTGACACCATTCCCCTACAGTACAGGGCCCACAGCCATTCCCCTACAGCTCAGGGCCCACAGCCATTCCCCTACAGCTGAGGGCCTGACACCATTCCCCTACAGTACAGAGCCCAGAGCCGTTCTCCTACAGCACAGGGCCCACAATCATTCCCCTACAGCTCAGGGCCTGACACCATTCCCCTACAGTACAGGGCCCACAGCCACTCCCCAACAGCTCAGGGCCCACAGCCATTCCCCTACAGCTCAGTGCCTGACACTATTCCCCTACAGCACAGGGCTTGACACCATTCCCCTATAGCACAGGGCTTGACACCATTCCCCTACAGCACAGGGCTTGACACCATTCCCCTACAGCTCAGGACCTGACACCATTCCCCTACAGCACAGGGCTTGACACCATTCCCCTATAGCGACACCATTCCCCTATAGCCAAGGAGCCCACCCCCCCCCCCCCCCCACAGGCCC